>OZ034979.1:23645483-24180483 GCA_964030785.1 Siderastrea siderea | reverse complement strand
ATTTTCTATTTCTCACCTCAATTCTTTTTTTTTTCTACTTTCAGGGCATGTCACTTCACAATTCCCTCGGCCATTTGTAGTCACGAGCCTCTCCAGGCCCTTTTTGCAGTAGGTGTACATGACAACACTTTTGGTTCCTTGAGTCTCTCCAAACATATCGCACATTCCAAATGCTTCGTCAATTTTTTTTCTCAACGCCTGACGCCTTGTAATACCTATATGAAAAATGTATGTCGTTGTACCTACCCCACTCTTCTACGATTGTTGTTGGCCATACGGAAACAAGCCCCAACAACACAACTTAACTAATGAACGTCATCGCCACTCACACTAACAACTATGCGAATGTTTGTGCATTGCGACATACTTAACTTCTTACACTTTTACGTTGGAAATTTCGCAATTTTCTTGCAGTTCTGAAATCCCCATGTCATGCGTCTGTATGTAACACTATTCATCTGCTAAGCCACGTTGTGCAATTCACTGAATCGAAACTTACGCCAGTATTGCAATTGCTCAGTACTCCTTATGAAATCACGTTCAACTGTCTTGTGCGTCTGTCCAAGTTGGATCATTTGGGTTGAAGTTGAAACAAGCAATGTGTTTTAAAAATGTTTCGCCTGTATGGACCTACCGGGAAATGGACAGATCTAATAAGCTCCATTTCCAAAATCAAAGTATAACTTTCAATAAAGAAGCTGTAATCACTACCTTCAGAACGAGAATGTAATAAATGTAAAGAAGATCCTCGCAGTTATTAACGCAACTTATGCAGTTGCGAAAAGAAAGCTTGAAAAAATCAGGCTTGCCGGGATTCGAACCCTGACCTCTGGGATACCGGTGCAGCGCTCTAACCAATTGAGCTAACAAGCCAACTGGGAGCTGGTCATTAAATTGGTTCGTAATATACCCGGGAAAGATGAAGATGAAATTATGAATATATGAAATTCATATATTTGAACTGCGGAATGAAGAAATAAATGTGAAGAAGATCCTCCCAGTTATTAACGCAACTTATGCAGTTGCGAAAAGAAAGCCTGAAAAAATCAGGCTTGCTGGGATTCGAACCTTGACCTCTGCGATGCCGGTGCAGCGCTCTAACCAATTGAGCTAATAAGCCAACTGGGAGCTGGTCATTAAATTGGTTCGTGATATACCCGTGAAAGATGAAGATGAGATTATGAATATGAAATTCATATATTTGAAATACGGAATGAAGAAATAAATGTAAAGAAGATCCTCGCAGTTATTAACGCAACTTATGCAGTTGCGAAAAGAAAGCCTGAAAACATCAGACTTGCCGGGATTCGAACCCTGACCTCTGCGATAACTGGTGCAGCGCTCTAACCAATTGAGCTAACAAGCCAACTGGGAGCTGGTCATTAAATTGGTTCGTAATATACCCGGGAAAGATGAAGATGAAATTATGAATATGAAATTCATATATTTGAAATGCGGAATGAAGAAATAAATGTAAAGAAGGCCCTCGCAGTTATTAACGCAACTTATGCAGTTGCAAAAAGAAAGCCTGAAAAAATCAGGCTTGCCGGGATTCGAACCCTGACCTCTGCGATACCGGTGCAGCGCTCTAACCAATTGAGCTAACAAGCCAACTGGGAGCTGGTCATTAAATTGGTTCGTAATATACCCGGGAATGATGAAGATGAAATTATGAATATATGAAATTCATATATTTGAACTGCGGAATGAAGAAATAAATGTGAAGAAGATCCTCCCAGTTATTAACGCAACTTATGCAGTTGCGAAAAGAAAGCCTGAAAAAATCAGGCTTGCCGGGATTCGAACCTTGACCTCTGCGATACCGGTGCAGCGCTCTAACCAATTGAGCTAATAAGCCAACTGGGAGCTGGTCATTAAATTGGTTCGTGATATACCCGGGAAAGATGAAGATGAGATTATGAATATGAAATTCATACATTTGAAATGCGGAATGAAGAAATAAATGTAAAGAAGGTCCTCGCAGTTATTAACGCAACTTATGCAGTTGCGAAAAGAAAGCCTGAAAAAATCAGGCTTGCCGGGATTCGTTATTCCGCAGTTCAAATATATGAATTTCATATATTCATAATTTCATCTTCATCTTTCCCGGGTATATTACGAACCAATTTAATGACCAGCTCCCAGTTGGCTTGTTAGCTCAATTGGTTAGAGCGCTGCACCGGTATCGCAGAGGTCAAGGTTCGAATCCCGGCAAGCCTGATTTTTTCAGGCTTTCTTTTCGCAACTGCATAAGTTGCGTTAATAACTGGGAGGATCTTCTTCACATTTATTTCTTCATTCCGCAGTTCAAATATATGGATTTCATATATTCATAATTTCAGCTTCATCTTTCCCGGGTATATTACGAACCAATTTAATGACCAGCTCCCAGTTGGCTTGTTAGCTCAATTGGTTAGAGCGCTGCACCGGTATCGCAGAGGTCAGGGTTCGAATCCCGGCAAGCCTGGTTTTTTCAGGCTTTCTTTTCGCAACTGCATAAGTTGCGTTAATAACTGCGAGGATCTTCTTTACATTTATTTTTTCATTCCGCAGTTCAAATATATGAATTTCATATATTCATGATTTCATGAACGAGAATGTGTTCATGAGACGTGTTTAAAAACGAATTTTTTTCTTCTCCGTTTTCCAATCGTTTTCGCCTGTCCACAAGAAAATGCTAAAATGACCCGAAAATGCTAATACCGTTGACGGAGCATGTGTGCACATCGTGCATGGCACCATGGTTTTTACCGAGCACACGAAAACATGAAAACGGAGTTTTCTTTAGCCTGAGAAAACAGCCGACGTTTCGCGAGGTTGCCACTTGAGTCCTCGCAAAACGACGTCTGAGTAACGAGCGCAGAAATTCCATACTGACGACGTGCACTACCCAGATGTTGGTAGCGTTTCTGATTGGTTGAAAGAAAATTCCCTCGTGGCAAAACCAATCAGAAGCACTACCAAGATCTGGCTAGTGCACGTCATCAGCATGGAATTTGTGCGCTTGTTTCTCAGACGTCGTTTTGCGAGGGCTCAAGTGGCGACCTCACGAAACGTCGGCTGTTTTCTCAGGCTAAGTTTTCTTAAATTTCCACTCTGGAGGGCGTTTCGAAAACTTGCGGGTGGCGTGGATGGAATGCTAGTCCATCGCAGCTAGTTTTACCTCCAGCATTGTATCACCGATGTCCACTCACACACCTAGGCAGAGAAAAGGTGTGAAGTGGAAAAATTTACTAAGGAAACAACGCGATACGATGCAGAGCTCAACCTAGGTCCACCGATCCTCCGATCGAAAGTCCCACATGCTAACCAGCACACTCTCTCGCCTATAACATAACGCTGTGTATTAATTTCGTGTGGAACTAAGTTAAAGCTACACTGAAAGAGAAGGTGGTAAGGAAACGCAATACCTAACTACCATTGAAATAATAATAACTGGATAAATTGAAGTATTCAAAATGATTCAAAATTAACGTTATTCGGGAAGAGTTTTCCACGAGCAAGCATTCATGTAAGCCCGGCTGCCGCCCATATCAGAGTGTCACGGAAACAGAGAAAGTTCCTGAGTGTTGAGCAGGTTGCAAGTAAAACAAATTTTAGCGGGCGCAGCGTAGATTAAGTCGTTTTGTAGAAAATACGTTTTCTCGTTTTAGTCATATACGAATTAGGAGTTTTGCGCTTGCACTAAAAATGAAAATAGGTTTCAAAGCTGTAGCTGCTACCGCTTCTTGATAAAATTGTTTGAAGAGCGACAAGACCGAGACAAAAACCATAATGGATGGTAGTGTGACGACGGAAATGCCTAACATCAGGTGGGTCTCATTGGGATCAAATTCGGAGAAAGAGATTGTTTATCAGGCACTTTAGAAGCGTATTCCACCCAGCGTTCCCCGTTAGTTGTGTCTGGAATTTTGTCGGTCAAACTTGAACGAAAAAACATGGACTCACAGAGCATGCGTTAATCAGTCCTATATCTGAATTTGATATAAAATTTAACGAATCGACGAGCGATGGATGGATGGGTAGATGAAATGAAACGACATGGCGCCCACAGTACTCTAATACTCGTGAAGTGCTACGCGCATTCACGAGTAAAAAGGGAAGTGATTTGGTCACTGACAAATGTCCTTTGGTTCCTGTAGGTCGAGACTCGTTTGATGAGTAGCCTCGAAAATTGACATGATTCAAGTAAAATATTTCACGCAGTAAAGGCCAGCAAACACTTGGAGGCATGTAGCAGGGACATGTCGCAGGGACAGTTTCCATCGTGTGACATCCCCGTTATTGCAAAAAAGTTCTGTTGCGGGAACAGAATTTTGCTCCCGCAACATGTTGAATGAAATTCAGCTGGTTTGAATTCGTGTGTCATGCAGCAGGGACAAAATGACCCCAATTTTCAATGTCGCATCGTGTGCATTGCTCTTGCACACTGTTCCTGCTACAAAATAGCGAGAACCAATAAAAACGCTCCATGGGCTATCCAATAAGTCTTCAGTAGCAGTCTTTCAAGATGGCGGCCTCGGAGGACGAAGTTAAAACATAGGCACGCATTGCGTGCTTGACCTATGTTGAAATGACAAGTCTCATTATAGCTTATTTGCAATTTTTAAAACATACTCTGACGGCAAAACAACAAACGCGATCATTCTCGTAAATATGTCCCCCTCCACTATAGTACACTGACTGCATATTGTTGTCACGTGCCGGTCATATGAGCGCTGATGGAAAGTATTAAACTGTTTTTAAAACAGCTTTATCTTCTACTCAGCAATATCCTTGGGATGCAAAACAAAATCCTGCTAAAAACCCAGTCGGACCAAAATTGCGAGGTGGAGCAATCATTGGGTTGGTAGGCCACAAGCTGAAAAGTCAAACTGACACTAGCACAAAACAACTGCATAAAAATTTCAAATTATATGTACAACTGAAACCTCAGTTAAGGTCAACTAATAATCAGGTCTACATATTACTGAATGATATAAATCGAGGTCACAAAAAGAGGTGAAAGAAACGAGTGTATTAAATATAATTTGAGCCTCCAATTTACACTATGCAAATTCATGCCCTGCTCCGACCAAAGGTCACCTTCTTTACAATTATAGTCAAAATACTCAGCACATTTCGCTTATTATTTGGGAATGACGTTCATTAATTGGGAACGGATTGCGTTATTGGAATCAAAATTCCACTTTTAAATTAAATATTGTAATGTTACAACGGTAGCCTTGTTCCAAATAAGGAATGCTGATTGGTTTATTATTGACCTAAGGCGAATGTTCACGTGCAAGTAGCAGACTGTTGGTGGCTTGACCTATCAGTGACTTGATTTGTGTTCGCTCAACAAAATATTAATCGCAAATACTTTTAAAAGTGAAGAAGCAGTCTGTTGCTATAATACCGTGAAGAATAATTTTTTAAAAACAAGTCTGCTGTAAATGCAAAAGAAATGTTCCTGAAAATTAAGAAAAATTCCCTGTAATGTCAAACCGATTGAAACCAACAGTCGCCAACAGTTTCGTGTTTCGCGTGTGAACTTTTGGTTTATGTAAGTAACAACCCAATCAACATTCGTTATTTCAAACGAGTCTACCGTTGGAAGATTTCAATCTTCAATTTGAAAATGGAATTTTGATTCCAATAAAGCAATCCGTTCCCGAGTAATGAAAATCACTCCTAAATAATGAGCGGAACGCGCCGAGTATTTTGACTATAAATTATGTTAAACACGTCGCTATAAATTTAAAATTACCAAACAAAACTGTTTTAAAAACTTTGCAAAGTTCAATCAAAATTATCGAAATCAAGCACGGATACAATCTTTTCAACCAACATCTTGTTCAAAGATATATAACCAAAACAGCTGTTTCATAACTCAAATATTGACCACTAATCGCATTGCGCTTATCACTGACACAAAAGAACAAATGAAATTAAATTACAGTTTGTCGTCCACAAGTCTATTTTTGGAACGAGGTTGTTTTTGTCACGTTCCACCGAGGCCCCCGACAAAGTTCAATATTACCTGCCCTTACAGTAGTTATTTAAATATTATGCCAGAGATTTTAAACCATTTTGATATTATTGGACACTTAAGTAACTGTCATGCAATGCATAACACAAAGGAGTGGAATAGCTTTTAATTAATAACAAATGATGTGTACTCTATTTTATCATAGATCAATGAGGGACAACTAAAGAGTGGAGAAAAAGTGAAAATAAAACTAAGTGGTTATGGGGCAAGAATGAGTCGGATGACCAATTTTGTTCTTTTGAGTTTCACCATCCTTCAGAAAGTGGATGATATCTTGTCATCAAAAGGTTAATTCAAAATTAAATAATAGCAATAATAATAATAATAATAATAATAATAATAATAATAATAATAATAATTGGTTACAACAGGAGCCATAATCGGGGTTACAAATAATGTTTGAAATAATCGTTCCAAATTGCCTTTATTATTGCGCATACATTTCAGTAAACACATCGTTATTTAACCTTCATTGACAGGAAATCACACTATTGCAGTGGTGAATGGCAGTGAGAGTTGCCAAACATTGGAGGAGTCATTTAGAGATGTTTTCATTGAAGCCAACAAAATAATTGATGATGGTTTCATTGAAATTGATGGAAAGAAAGTTGGAGTAGATTTCTACCTGGGAGGCGACTACAAGGTAAGCTTCATATCATTTGATTTGGAAATGTCACTTTGTTATCTCCTATTCCGACAGGAAATTAAATAAAGTAAAGGCAAATCAAAATAGAAGCAAACCAATGTTGGTAAAAGGACACGTTTTCACAGATTTCTATATTATGGCACAACTAACTGTACAGTACATAACTTCTGTTGTTCTTCCTCTGCAGTTTCTACTGCTTGTTATGGGACTGAGCGCTGCGAACTCAACATATAAGTTTATGGTGCAAAATACACAAGAAAGATAGGTAAATATTGAATAATTTGTCCAAAATAAATACATATTGAATCACTTATTTCAACTATGACCAGTATCTAATTTTAAATTATGATATCCCATATTTACTAGTTTGAATCATCCCTTTTGTTTTTATTCCCAACTAGAGGTGACATGTCCAAGAATGATGGATATTATGATGCACCACCTCTAATACGCACACTAGAGGAAATGCATGAATTGTCAGCAAAAAAGAGCGGCGAAAAATTACTGTTGCTGTCACAAGCCTCTCCTTAACATCCCACTTAGTAACATCATTCTTGATGGACTGCATCTTATGTTACGAATTACTGATATTCTGCTCGAGAACTTAATTGAAGATGCAATGCAGTGGGATGATAAGGAGAGCTCTACCTCTGCAAAAAAAAAGTCACTAGAAAAATCACAACATGTAAAAAAGCGTGTAGAAGCAATAAACAACTGTGGTGTTTCTTTTTCCATATGGGAAAAGAGAAATGCAGACGGAAAAGGTAGTGGAACCTGGGACTGGACCAGTCTCATGGGAGATGACCGAAAAAAACTGTTGAGAGAGCTTCCCAAGAGACTGGCGAGTTTCAACTCTATACAGAAGAACACGTGTGAAAAGGTTGTTCAATTATGGAAGGTACAGTTTACATACTACTGTTTATAAACATAGTAATTATAAAATCACACTACAAGTATTATTCATTCTAACATCATTCCAAACCAATGATAAGCTGAGTCAATTTCCTGTAATCAGTACGCTTATCTGGATTTTTCCTTGTTTCTATGTTGTGTCTGCAGGACTTTGCAGAGCTTTACTTCAGCTACATTTCCTCATGGGAGCCCTTCTCTTCAAGAATATATGGAACACAGGTACAAAACAATCCACAGAAATGAAGTGATACTACTTTTAATCTATGATCCTAAATCATAATTACCGTAATCAATTATTCTTTAATTTTAATTTACAGATAAAAGAATGGATCACCAATTTTACCCAACTTGGAGAGAAAAGACTTGGTTACCGCAAGGAGCAAGTCACTTGTTACATGCACGTAGCCGCCTATCATATACCACAAATGGTAGAAAAAATATAAACATCAAACAGTTCAGTGGTCAAGGTAAATGCAATCTTAAAACTTAGACTAGTTGCTATTCAAAGCAGTTATTCTAGACTTGTTATTTATGTATAATACCTGTATAATCTTCCTGCAGTTAATTATTTCCCTCCCCTGCTAATTGTTTTAGGAGTCGAGAAAAATAATGACGATGCTCGGCGAATAATACAGCGCAAGAGCAACCACTGCGATGATCCTGCTGAGGTCCTGCGCACTGAACACCGCTTAGCAGTTTTGCACCACCGAGAGCGACCACATCGGAATTATACCAAAAAGAATACAGAATACTGGGAGGAAAAATTTAAAACAAAAAGGGGGAAGAAGAGAGGGATCAGCTACTTGAAGACACCTGCCAATGAACCTCAATCAGCAGGCACCGAAACTGAGAAAACTGTATCTACAAAAACTAGAAAATCAAAAGAAAAACAAAGAAAACCTCAACGAAAGAGAAAGAGATAAATAACAGACAAGTTTGTTGTGCCCTATTTTACTGTATATTAACATGGTCCATTTACTAATGTATGTTAAAATATGTAAATATGTAAATCTGTAAATGTACTTCAAATGTACTTGCACACCTTTAAAAGATGGCATTAATGTAGTGACAAAGCAAGTGACAAATTAAAAAAAATGTTCCAGTGTCACTGATGCATGGCTATATGTAACGGCATTTGCCAACTAAGAAATATGTCATAGGAAATTTAAAAGACAATATCCTAAATTTATTTACATGTTTGCATGTAGTGGAAGCAATCTACAGGCTATACTGGGAGAGGGAATATTTATTGCAATTTTCATTCCCTCAATTAACCAGTCACAGAAAAATTAAATAAGACAAACTGATGCTGCCAAGAATGGTAAACTCTCATAATTCTTTGGGGACCAAGAAATGAAAGTTTTAACCCTCAAAGGGTTTAAAACTTTCATTCCTTGGCCATGGGAATCTACCCAGGAATTACACCCAAGGGGAAAATAAGCAGAAGGAAAATCTTCTTTCTCCAAAAAGATCCAACCCTCCCTCGAAACACCTTGCCTCCGAACACTATGAAAACGAAAAACATCTAACCGAAAAAATAAACGAACTGGCAAACGAGACTTTGCTTTCAAATGTCGCTCTACAGCAACCCGAAAAGTAACCACATTTTCCTGGGCTATTGAAAGGTCTAGCCTCGGTCTCTGTGAAACGTGTTTCTCGGGTTCCCACGAGGCTTCAAAAGCTGAGAATCCCTTCCATAAGACCAGATATTTGACCTATTTAAATAAAAGGTAACCGAGATTATCCATACTTCCTGTGCACACTGATTTCGTTGAAAAATCTATCAACACGTGTAGATAAAATAAAAGCACTACAATCGAATTTAACTTACCGCTCCGTGAATTTCCCGCCTTTCGACCAACCTTTCCACCTCCCAATATGCAGACGTTTTCCTTTTTCTGCTTCTCGTTGTTTGTTTTGTTTCTAAAATACTAGCATCAGCTGAAGAAATAGAGCTTAAAGCAGCAAAAAAACCCGCCGAAAATCTCTCGCGAGACGCCATTTTGACTTTCAAAGCCAAACAGATTGCGCGGGTTTAATAGATGGACCAATCACAAGCTATATCAAACAATGCGCTTTATTGACAGGCCGTCATGAGTTCTGGGCTTATCAAAGATAAGCACCGCCCCCTTTGGTTCCAAATTTCTGGCTATACTTTTTGAGGGCAAATGTTAGAACAACATCGGTCTAGATGGCGGTCTAGGTGGGAAAATCTAGACCGCAGTCAATATCGATTTTAGCCAATCAAATTCTTCTAATTGGTTGCTTCCAGTTCTTTTGAGACACGGCCATATAATAATTCAAATTTTCAGACGAGCATTCCCGTCCGTCTCACATGGGACACCCCCGCGGATCAAAAATACATACATACCAACAAACAAACATAGAAAGCGACAAACAGGAAACTTCAGTCCAGCTAAGACCTATGTTTTCAACATAGGTCAAAAACTTCTGCAAATCCTGGAATTATAAAATTCTGCAAATCCTGGGGTATCTTTCACTGGCAGCTCCTTAAAAATGGTGTTGTACTCTCATTTTTCCTTTCTTCTTTTCAGCCTCTCGCTTGTCCATCGTTTTCAGTCAACATAATTACACATTTCTTCGCCTAGTAACATCATTGTCCGTAGTTTAAGCTTCTTTTCCCTAACCATAGAGTGTGCCGGCCGTAATATCTAACCCGGAGCAAATAATTTTTGGAGAGTATTGGTATTCCGGTTAAAGAAACTCTAGTAAGAGTAACTAGTGTACCAGATTCCACAAGCTGGTTTTTAGTGCATGGGGCCCTACAAACAATAAACGTGCCCAAAAATCCTAATATGATATTACCGAAATAAAAGTTCTATTGGATTAACAGTAGTTGCCTTACAATTCTTCATTGTAAATAATATAGATTTCCAATGTTACCGCCATCCGCTGTGAATTACTTAAAAAATGTAATAACATCAAACCAAATCTTTACAGAAAGTTAGCAAAAAACACTATCTAAAAAGAACGCAATAGAAATCTGAAAATCAACTTTGTCTTGTGAATGAAACTCTAAGAACATTTGGCAACAAACCTTATGGTGTTCCACGACAATTGTTTTTGCACTAATTGTTTTAATTCACCGGGTTATCCGTTAATTCATGTCATTTCACCTCCCTCTCCTCCCCCAGAAAAAATGCGAGGGGGCGTAACAAGCATGCGTGGACAAACGAGGTCAGACAAAGGCCCCGGATGGATGTAACATTTCCATTCAACAACGTTCGACATTGTTGAATTCATCATGTTTCACACGCTACATCAATTTTATTAATAAATTCAACAACATTCAACATCATTGGCCAAACGCATTCAATGATGAGTACAGTCACCAACGATCGACGATGTTGCATCGAGATGTTTAATTTAGATCAGTCGTTTGGCCACCTCGTTCTACATCGTGCAACAAAGTTGCTGATATTCAACAATGTTGGATGATGTTGAATCCGTGACCTATTTGGGAGTGACACTGAAGTTTAGTGGATTTTCTCCTTAGCTGCAACTGTAGAAATTTGACAACTTAACAACTTATTTAATTCAACCGTTGTTTAAGTTAGGACGAGCATCCCCTACTTACGATACCACTTTCCGTAAGTTTTTTCTTGAGGTTTTTTTTGAATGAGGTTTGTCTTGTTTCATTTTGGTTTTTGATCAGCACCTGTCGTTTTCATTTGCTACACACTTCTCTCTTAGACTCATTTTAGCAAAGTTTGGTGAGAATAGGCTTCCTTGGTTACGAGACTATCCTTGGTTGGCTTCCTTGGTTATTTTTCTGACGTTATCAGAAAAATAAGAAACTATCGTTCAATAAAATCTGTTCTTTCAATGTTTTTCGGTGCAGAAGTGTATGATGCTGACAGAAGGAAGCAAATTGTTTAATTTTGTTATATTCTACTGCCTAGCATGGCCTGGCAGTTTTTGCTGTTGTTTAATAAATTCTTTACAAGGTCTTCTCTGATTTGCTGAGAAAACAATACACCAAACAACAAAACAATGGACCCTATCCCTGAAAACAATAGAGCTGCGTGATACCAAGGTCCAATGAAATTAGAGGTTGTTAAGAGCTGCGGGGCTACCGAGAGAGTGGCCATCTCGGCAGCCATTTTGGATGACCCTTACTTGTGCACAACCAATAGCATTTACCTCATCCTGTAGATCTCAGCATAGGCTGTCTAGTAAAGGAAAAACCTTTCCAAAATCCGCGGTGTTCAAACACGGCGGAGGAGGTCCATCAACCCCCTCGTACCACGGTGGGGGTATGAGTTTGTTCATACGTCTGGAGGTTAACACGTTTACTCTTTTTGGGACGGTGGTGTAGTCTAAATGTCAATATAACCCTATTTAGCCTGGGGGGGGGGGGCACATTGTGCCCGCGCTGACTTTAACGAGTTATAACTTTTAAACGGCTTGACGAATAATCACCAAAGCTCGTGACTTTTCCTAACATTTATCAGAGAAAATTTTCCTGTGTCAATGATGTGTCTATGATGATTGAAGTTTCCATAGCAACCGTCTACTCAGAAGTGTACTTTAACTATTTTTTCTTTTTTCAGTCTTTTTTCAGTTTTTCCCCTTCGTTTGTGAGAAGAAGATAATTTTTTACTTTTGTGTGCTTGTTTTGACTATTAAAGTATGTTTCTTAGAATAAAATATATTTTTTGGTGACGTCATTGTCAGCTTTATGACTGCAGGCTTGGGATTCAAGACACGTCACGACACGTCATAATAGACACATCATAAGCCCAATCTGTTAAGCTAATGACGTGCTAAAAACGTGCTAAGTTTCATCACAAGAGCCTTAATACTTTTCGAGATCTATAGGGGCTTGTGCCCCCCCCCCCCCCCCCACCAGGCTCAGAAACTCAAAGCCCAGGCAGAATAAGGTTAAACATATTTGTATGCAAAGTAAATGAATTTGTTATATATGAAAAACTAACAAAAAAAACTCCACTCATTACATGATTGAGGATCTGAAAGGACGGTGGCTTCTACGGTTTTCCGTTAAATTTTGGTTACGGTTAACCGTTAAAATTCTTTCCGTTGCGGTTAACAGAAATATAAAAAATTAATTTCCGTTGTTACCAAAAGCTTAAAATTTATTTCCATTGTTATAAACTCATAAAAGGCCACAGAACCATTCTGGGATGAAATAAAAAAGGATTTATTAAAGCAGTTGTAGCAAAAAGCCTTCAAGAGGACCGTTCATTCCCGGGTCGAGAGTCCAAAGGGGCCTGGGCCAACTGCTTTTCTCAGTTTTCGGTAACATGGTAGAATGCATATGTATGTGTACCCGTCGTAGCTAGTCACCTTGAACACGAGACAAGACACACAACAGTCTTAAGCTTAACAACAGATCTTGACACTATCAAAATGACAAATCGTGGCCAGACAATCTTCAATTTTTACGCCTAACGACTAGCTTTTTGCCATTTTATGGCTAACAGTTTAACGGCTAACCTTATTACTGTATTCCGGCTTAAGCTAAACTCTCTGTAGACCTTTAGCGATGAGGTTTCTGATCGATCTACATGGTTCTTGCTGTCCGAAGAGCAACAGCTCTATTCTCAAAGTGAAAGAAAAAAACTCGTACCATGACAAAGCAATTTATCGGCTTTAACTGCGAAAAGCGCTATCCAATATCAAAATCGATATACCGTCCATTTGAACGGACTTCCTTTGATATGTCCCCTGTTTACAAGAACCTCAATCTCGTAGTTTCCGACCGAAGGACAGTGTTGAAACGTAAAGGAACCATTATCCAATTTCTTGATTTTAGGTGCGCTAACAACACGCTTTGATCCAGCTTGCTTGATGTTCACCTGAACGTTGTTTAAAGCATCAACTTGTGGCATGTTGTCTTTCTTAGGACGGATTTCAAATTTCAGATTAACAAATGGAGAGCGGAAGGGCCCACCTATAATTTCATTGCGCAAGTCCATCCAATCGTACATAACCAGAGTGTACTCAGCTTCGTCATCGCCTACCCTGATCGATATCTTTTCTAAGTTTTGAAGAATACTTTGGTCCAGAGTTGAATCAACGATAAGATCGCATGATATCATGTCCCGCAGTGGTAACATTTCAGTGGTAGAGTTGACATCAGTGAGTTGTTGAGTTATCTCATTTTTGGCTGCTAAAATCTCTAACTCATTTCCTTTTCTCAAAACCTGTTCGGCGACCTCCACGCTTGTTTTTATTCTACTAAGAGATGAGGACAAGCACTTCTCTTGGGTTTGGTGGCGATTCTTTTGAGCCCAAGCTACCTTTTGTAACTGATCTTTCAAACTCTGTCTCTTTTTCTCTAGAGCTTCAATCTGTCTATTTATGAGAATGTCAACTTTCAGCAAAAGCTCAGTAAAGTTTATTTTAGCCGAGTCTTTTTGAGATTTAATAGTTTTGAGCGACGTTTCCAAAGCAGTCAATTTTGCCCTCAGTTCGTCCACAACCTTTTCAATCTTTTCCTTCTCTGCAGGATAAATGTCTTTCACAAACTCGTACTTGTGTTCTCGGTGCTTTGTTATGGCACATTCGCGGCAAATCAGCTGATCACAGGTTTGACAAAAAAGCTTGAGTTTTTCCCGCCTGTGTTTTTCACACATAGAAGTATTAACGGATTGGCCATCGAGTTCTGAGAGGAGATTATTAATGACAAAGTTGGTCGGCAGACTATTGACGTCAGCCCCAGGAATCTGTCAAAGCAAGAAATCATTATTTTGAATTATACCTTGGTAGAACTTTTTTTATTATTTATGTCACATCGGAAACTTGTATTTATGCCATGTCATATCGATTGCACGTAGGATTCCCTTAGATTAGCCGCAAATTCAATCCAGGATAACAGGTACGAGAGATACTAAAATCATAATCACTGCTACTAGACGGCCCGGTAATCATGATACATTCAGGTAAGATTAGGCAAATGTTAAAGGCTTGTCCTTAGGTATCATTTGCCCTCTGTTACAATTAAAGAAAAAATAGTATATTCGAACTATAGCTGAAATCGAAGCTGGCATCCTTCTTGGTGGCCATCTTCGATGACGTCAGAGGCCCCATAACCCATTATGTTCACCTTATCTTGTAGAGGACACAAAAGAAATTCTGTTAAAGTAACAACTTTCCTTGATATTATAGGACAGCAAAAAAACCCCACGGGGGTTCTACAGAGCCTCCTCCTATCGTACTCCGGTGGAGGTATAAGTTTGCGTTTACGTCCAAGAGTCCAAGGGTCACTGTCTCCCTAGAATATCAACACTTCTACGTTCAGTAAAAAATGCCGATAAAAATGCACTTGTATTCGATAATGAGATTCCACCGAGCCAAAAAGGGAACAAATAGTCTGAGATAAAGAGCAGGATTTCAAGCAAGGACCTGGATTGCAGTTTACCGAATTTGTTTTCGTAAAAGATGGTCCAGAAATCAATTACCATTTAAGGAAACGTTGAGTTTTTCAACCGTTATTTTGTCTTTTATACTATAATATCTTTTTGCTTTCATTATTTTTGTTGAATTTTGACTTCTCATTTTAAGGTTACAGAGCAAACACAAGCTTTTTGCCTTAGGTAAGAAACACAATACAACAACATAACCAATGTTCCTCAAGTGCTGAAACCAAGTTATATACAAACGTTTTTTCACCTCAGTTTTTTTCCTACATTCAGGACATGTGACTTCATACTTCCCTCGACCATCTATAGTAACGAGCCTCTCCAGGCACCTTTTGCAGTAGGTGTGCTGACATGATAACACTTTTGGTTCCTTGAAACTCTCCAAACATATCGCACATTCCAAGTGCTTTGTCAACTTTTTCTCAATGCCTGACGCCATCTGATACCAAAATGGAAAAAATGCCAGAAAGATATCTTTCAAAATATCCACCCCCTGGACTTTTTGACTTTTTTCCTCAAATCTTCGTAAAGATATGATTAAACACAGTGAATTGAATTGCATTACATTACATAGCGAGCGTTATACATTAGTCATTGATCTGTAAATTATCACTAAGTTAACCCTATTCTGCCTGGGGGGGGGGGGGTACATTGTGTCCGAACTGACTTTAACGAATTATAACTTTTAAACGGCTGAACGAATAATCACCAATCTTGTGATTTTTTCTGAAACTTATCTGAGAAAATTTTCATGTGTCAACGACGTGTCTATTATGATTGACGTTTCCATAACAACCGTCTACTCAGAATTGTATTTTGACTATTTTCTGTGTTTTTCCGTCTTTTTTTCAGTTTTTCCCCTTCGTTTGTAGAAAGAAGAGAATCTTTTACTTTTGTGTGTTTGTTTTGATTAAGTATGTTTCTTAGAACAAATTCATATATTTTTCGATGTCGTCATTGTCAGCTGTATGATTGCAGGTCGGGATTCAAGATGGCGGCCTCGAAAGTCAAACTGGCTGGTTTGTGACGTCATTGTGACGTCATGACACGTTATAATTGAAACGTCATAAGCCCAATCTGTTAAGCTAATGACGTGGTATAAAAAAATGTTAAGTTTCATCACAAGAGCGTTAATACTTTTCGAGATCCAGGCTCAGAAACTCCAAAAAAAGCCGGGCAGAACAGGGTTAATTAAAACAAGTAAATTAATTAATGCAGGAATTAGCTGTTTTCGTAAACATGAATTAATACTCGAAACATTTGCCTGTGGCAGTGGTTCGTATTTCTACACAAGTTTCTCACAGGCTTCCTAAGCAGAACCGTATTCTCTCTCATGCAAGTTTTTTCATTCGAACGACGATTCTGTTCATCACGCCCTTAAGAATACTATCTTAATCTTGCAGCTGAACACGATTCGAGATGCGTTATTAAGTTTACTGAATCAAAACTTATGCCATTTTATGTTATTATTCCGGCCCTATAAGAAATTAAGAACAATGGACAGCTCTTCGGTCCAAGTTGAATCATTGCATTTGCAACTGAAACGAGCAATGTGTAAATTATATGAAAGTATCCCTAAATGGACGAATCTAATAAGGATCTTGTTCAATAAACAAGTTCTAACATTGGAAAAGAAGCTGAATTACTTACCGTCTTCTGTTTCTTCTCAGTCAGAACAAAAATATGCATACAGCAGAGTTGTTCTAGTATTTTCTCGGAGAACTATAATCACGTGATGTATGTTCGATGACCGTGACTGTGTCCAGCGAAGGATTTGTTCTCACTTTAGTTTTTAAATAAAAAAGTTGTCAAATTTCCTGTAAAAATCTCAAATATTATAGGAGAATAATATGATTATAGAAGGGTATTAGACATAAGGTAAGACTATTTTGTTTTAAGTTAATACCTAAGGTCCGGACTTATGCTCATTTGTTAGTTACTTCCTTAGCAACTAGAAACAACGCATGTCACAACAAACCTGAAAAGCAATGTAACAAGCGTCTATAGCTGCAGGTTATGCAACATTCTATATTTAGGTATACTAAGAACCATGCAAGAACTTTGAGTCTGATCTGTTTTTATGCAGTTGTCTGATTATTTTCATCTATACGCATTTTTAGTTATAACATTCAGGTTACAACTAAACAAGCTTGTAGTAGGGAATATATTTTAAAACAAATACTGTTTGTTTTTCCAAAAGCCAAAACAGCTGTCGCGTTATCACTGAGCTATAGTGTTCTTAAAAACAACGGTCATGCTAGACTGGAAACGCATATATTGAACAAATCTAGGTCCAAAGTGCGTACTTCCAGCTAGTGAAAGTCGCACGTGGTACGCAAAGGCCCGTCACACTGACGACACTTAACTCCAGCTTGTGTAGCATGAAGCAACATTAAGGAGTTTTTCAACCAAGGCGACTCCATTTACAGATCGACCAATGAAATAAAAGCATGGATTATGCATTATTAGGGGTAAAAAAATCTACAATGGAGTAAATAACGATCTTTTTTATTATCCTCAGGGAGGTATTTAGGTAAACGTCGTCTACTGCCCTATAAGTAATGTTTACTAAGTTTCACTATGTTCCAAATGTAAATGGTTATATTTTTTCTGTGCATTACTTCACTACTCCCCTCCGCCACCCCACAAAGTATTTCGTTTCCAAACTTTGCCGGTATTGACGTTTCTTCGCAATTCCATCTATTGACCTGCAGCCAGGCTTTGTTCTCGTTTTGCTCGATGAAACATTCAGGCGGGAGAGGGGTGACCCACAAAGGAGAATATAAAAGCGATGCTTAAATTCGGCCTGATCGCAGGTTAATGTAGGTATAGAGGTCTGATATTGTATTATTCTATTTATAATAGATGCCTACCATCACGATTTATATGATGAGTAACAAGTACACTGAAGTAAATATATAGAATCGGATACTTCTCTGCTGTCGGTGCTCTCTGTCCAATCAGATGCATTTTATCACCGGAGACAACGACTATTTGTTAGCTATACATGGGTATATATAGAGGATATTACACGATGGCGCGAAGGTATGAGTTTTATTTTCGAGTGGAATGAGCGCAACAAGTGAGTAAAATATTGCTTTTTTCCACGAGAAAATAAAGTTAATATCTTCAAGCCGTCGTTTAATTTGCCTTTTATTATATGGACAAGAGTATTTTTCCGCAAACAACAGTGAAAAAGCGTCATCGATATCCTCACTAGTGAAGACATGGTACGCCACTCGAGTCCCGGATATATCGCATGAACTTTACGAATGGTCTATTTTCCACTAAAATACTCTTGTATATATAATAATACGAGATATTCTCTGTTATGATAAGCGTTTCACTTCACTGAAAAAAAAACTAACTTTACCAAGGAAGCAAATCTTCCATCATAGATAGAAAATCTTCCACCATAGATGACCGTGCTTTCGTCTCGTTTGGCCAGCTGTATTCCCTGCTAAAAATTAAAGAAACCGCTGAATATGGGAACCGGCTGAATTTCGTGAAAAAGCGGGAAGGATACATTGCGGGATAAAAATTCTTATATGGCATGTCTGTTATAAGGCCAATTAAATCATTTCAACCTTATAAAAATAACGTTGTAGACACACCACTGCGATATGCTAGAGACAAAAAAGCAAGAAAGATAGTTCACATCATTTTTAAAAAATCCTTGTAAAATCCCCTACTTACTCTTTTATTCGCTCTGGCTGCCATTTTGATTATGCGTCCGCGATGAAAGCCGCTTGCCGTCATCAATTTCTGGTCATTTGACCTCTTACATAATGTAAAATATTGCCAGCTGTATTTAATGTAGTATAGAATTGTGCAAGTAGGGTAGGGGGAGGAGACGGCTCAAAGCTCACACTAAGATTGCAGCTTTGTTTTGTTTCTTCCCCAACAGCTTTTTTTCCCGAAATTTTTGAGATAGCAGCTTTAGAAAATTTACACCGAATAAGGGATTACTATCGTCATTGAAATTCTAGCGATATTTTTTTAGTCTACAGACTAAAGAGCACTTAATCTGCCTTCATTAACCATTCAAAATGGGGGTAAAATATGGGTGATAAAAGTGTTACTCCATGCTATATTAACTACAAACTAGTAGTTAAATAAATTCCAACTTTGTCGAAAAACTATCGACTTTATTAGCGGTTGAACCCACGACATTCGGGACACCAGTGTGATGCTCTACCAACTGAGCTATGATCATGGAAGTCTCATGGTGAGCAGGTCGTGAATATGTCATTTTTGTAGGGTTGCGTATATGGAACAGGTTGGCATGGGTACAAATGTGTGTGATGAAACTGTAACTCCGAATCATGCTAAATTAAATACAAATTCCTCGAAAAAACTATCGACTTCAACATCGATCACGCTGGCAAAGTCAGTGCTCAGTAGAAAACCCGTTGCCTTATTGTATCAAATAGCTCCAACAGTTTTTTGAAAGGCAACTACACACGAAGCAACGTTTTAAAGGCACGTATACACAGGTTGGCGTTTGTGTGTGTGTGTGTGTGTGTGTGTGTGTGTGTGCGTGTGTGGCAAAAGTAGTCTGTCACCAGGTTTAATTACCACTCTTCGCAAACACCATCACGTATTTGTCACATAAGTATGCAAACGTCAGTTTGTTGTTTGAAAGCGCCTGTAAAGGTATTTTGTTCATTATGTTTTGAAGGTTGAAATGTAAATGGAACAAGCAGACTATTTTCGAACATCAATATTATATTCTCATCTACACAAATCAAGCCTTTTCGTTTTACGAGTGCCTCACTATCAGAAAATTGAAAGGGAATAACAATAGCCTAGCTTTAGGAGATTAAGCTAGAGGCCAATGGAGCATGCGCCTTGGGACTCCGAGCACCCGGAGATCCCCTTTACATCGTGAAATCTAATAAAAAAAGATGAAGAGGCCAAAGGAACTACGTCCGCCAATTATTCCCCGAGGAGTTTATTCCACAGTCCAGCACCACTATGATCATGATTTAGCTCTTTTCAGGGCAGCGTTCAGTTGTTTCTTTATCGAACCTTAAGGACGTTCGCGCTTATTTTTTGTGCGCATCCTTACTGCGCACGTAATTCACGTCGCAATATCACGCCACGTCATGCATCAAGCGCGCGCGCTGAGTAAGAAATATAGACAAATACAGTAGTGGTGGGTATTTTTATATCTATAAACGTGCTTAACTCTCTAAAATGCATGGTGACCCCAACCTTTTTTTCGATAAATCACTTCCTTTACTGGTTCTCTGCATTTTATCCCCAAAAAAATTCTGAACGTGAGAAGTTTTAATTTTATTGCTATTTCTACTCAAATACGATCGAGTTTTTCTACGAATGCAGGTATACATGACTTGCAATTATCCTTCTGTGAGGCTAATCTTACGTGAAGAAACGATATTACCTGCAAAAATGTACTAAATAGGCCTATTTGCGATGAAAGCAATAAATCAGCATTATCTTGGAGTCCTCCACGTATCTTATTTTATTCCTTGTAGCAAGAAAGCCGATTTCGCATTACATTAACCAAAGCTAAAAAAAATAGTTTCCAATACGCTTTATCTCCGAAGCCAGCTCGGTGACCCCGCAATTTTTTTGCTTTTCTGACACGAGTTGGTCATTATCTAACTGCAGCAAAAGTTTGGAAAAATCAGAACGTGAGAAGATTTTGGGCGCGAACGTCCTTAAAGGCACTTTGTGCTAAAATTACCTTCGCTCACATACGAAATGCTTCTGGAGCACCAATGGGAAGATATTAAGAACATTTTCCCAAAGAGAGCAAACAGTAATAAGTTTTCTTAAAGTTATCTTTGCAAGATACAACAGCAGAACTAAACTATCATTTCGAACCACGATGGCTGAATAACATCTTTCATTATTTCCAACCTGTTTATTGTTTTTTGAAACAATCTGAGGTACAGTTAATTACAAAACCACTTATTACACTTTCAGTTGGCAACTAACAAACAAAAGTGAAAGATAACGGTGAAAAAACACAAACAGATTTAAATAAGTTCAAGTCTATTTCGCGAAACTAGTACACAGGAAAAAAGGGAACTATATGAACCCTATCTTCAGTTTGAATGTAATTTTCTTAAGAATCTTTTCAATTACAGTCATGTGAGTTGGAAATGAAGGTAAAAATTTTCCTTTCTTCGATGAGGTGAATAACATTTTTCATGACACAATCGCCGAACTTGAAAAAGTTGACTCAAAGCTTTCAAGTTGTAATCCATTTCCATCCTGGCCATTCGTGGCCAAAGACACTTATTAACCCTATTCTGCCTGGGCTTTTTTTGAGTTTCTGAGCTTGGGGTGGGGGGCCCTATAGATCTCGAAAAGTATTAAAGCTCTTGCGTTGAAACTTGGCACAATTTTAGCACGTCATTACCTTAGCAGATTGGGATTATGACGTGTTATGACGTGTCGTAACGTCACAGTAACGTCATTAACCCGCCATTTTGAATTTGAGGCCGCCATCTTGAATCCCAAGCCTGCAGTCATACAGCTGACCATGACATCACCAAAAAACATATGATTTTGTTCAAAGAAACATACTTTGTCAAAACAAGCACACAAAAGTAAAAAAATTCTTCTTACAAACGAAGGGGAAGAACTGAAAAAAGACAGAAAATAGTCAAAATACACTTCTAAGTCGACGGTTGCTATGGAAACGTCAATCACCATAGGCACGTCATTGACACAGAAAAATGTTTCCTGATAAATTTTAGGAAAAGTCACGAGATTTGGTAATTATTCGTCTAGCCGTTTAAAAGTTATAATTCGTTAAAGTCAGTGCGGGCAGAATGTGCCCCCTCCCCCCCCCCCAGGCAGAATAGGGTTAAGCGTAGTCATGGTGGGGGTGGGGGTGGTGATAGGATTGAGCGTCGTGATGGTGGGGGTGGAGGTGGTGTTTGATTTGAGCCTCGTGATGGCGGGGGTGGGGGTGGTGTTTGGATCGAGCGTCGTGATGGTGGGGGTTGGGGTGGTGTTTGATTTGAGCCTCGTGATGGCGGGGGTGGTGGTGGTGTTTGGATTGAGCGTCGTGATGGTGGGGGTTGGGGTGGTGTTTGATTTGAGCCTCGTGATGGCGGGGGTGGGGGTGGTGTTTGGATCGAGCTTCGTGGAAGTGGGGGTGGGGGTGGTGTTTGGAGTGAGCCTCGTGATGGTGGGGGTGGTGGTGGTGGTGTTTTGTTTGAGCCTCGTGATGGCGGGGGTGGGGGTGGTGTTTGGAGTGAGCCTCGGGATAGTGGGGGTGGGGGTGGTGGTTGGGTTGAGTGTAGAGGTGGTGGGGGTGGGGGCTCTGTTTGGGTTACCACACTGTCTTCGGCCTCTTCTACTTTCCTGATTGATATCTTTTCTAAGTTTTGATGAATACTTTCGTCCAAAGTTGAATCAAATTTAAGATCATATGAAATCATACCACGCGGTGGTAATCTTGCAGTTGCAGAGTTGACATCGTTGAGTTGCTCAGTAATCTCATCTTTGGCTGCAACAATCTTTACCTCATTTCCTTTTCTCAAAAGTTCTTCCGCGACCTCCACACTGGTTTTAATACAACTGAGAGAAGAAGAAAAGGACTCCTTTTGTTTTTCGTAATAACCTTTTTGTTTCTGAGCTATTTGTCTTAACTGACCTTTCAAAGTTTGTCTCTTTTTCTCTAGAGCTTCAATTTGTCTATTTACGAGAGCATCAACCTTCAAAGAAACCTCGTCAAGATTGATTTTAGCCCTTTCTTCTTGAGATATAATAGCCTTGAGTGATGTTTCTAGAGCAAACATTTTTGCTCTTAGTTCGTCAACGACCTTTCCAATCTTTTCCTTCTCCGCAGGATTTATTTCTTTCACAAGCTCGTACTTGTGTTCTCGGTGCTCTCTTATGGCACATTCGCGGCAAATCAGCTGATTACAGGTTTGGCAAAAAAGCTTGAATTCTTCTCCTTCGTGTTTTTCACACATCAAAGTATCAACGGATTGGCGATCGAATTCTGAGAGGAGATTATTAATGAAGAAGTTGGTCGGCAGACTACTGACGTCACCCCCAGGAATCTGTCAAAGCAAGGGATCATTATTTTTAATTACACCTCGGTACCTGTTTTTCTGCCATACTATATCGAATTCACTCAGGATTTCCTTAGATTAGCAGGATACTAATTGCTGTAAAATACTAAAATTCTCGCCGTTGCTACTAAAAGGGCCCTGTACCCATGATACATTCAGGTCAAATCAGGATAATGGTAAAGGCTCGCGTTTAGTTATCATTTTCCCTTTGTTATGCATGTTTTGGACTATCCAATTTTGGCAGAAATCAAAGACAGCTGCCTTTCTGACTCCCATTTTCGATGACATCAGAAGCCCCATATTCACCTTATCTTGTAGAGAGCACAAAAGACAATCTGTCAAAGTAACAACAACTTTCCATGATTTTGAAACACAGCAACATAAACCAAGTGAGGTTCTATTTATCCTCCACCTCTCGTGCTCCCGTGGGAGTTCAAGGGACACTGTCCCGCAAGAATATCTCAATTTTACCGAATTAAATTTTCATGTACAGTAAAAAGATGCCACCAAACAAGTACTTGATAAAAAGGTTTTACTGGGAAAAAGAAACCAAGCAGTTTGGGGATACAGTGAAGAATTTCAAGGATGCAAGCAGATTGCATTTCTTCGAATTTGTTTTCGCGAAAGACGGTCCAGAAATCAAGATTGACATTTTGAGAAAACGTTGAGTGTCTTAGGCGTTATATTGTCTCTTCAATTTACATAAATTATGTATAAATCTTTGTTTTAATCATATATATTTTTGCCTTCATAATAGTGCAAAAACAAGCTAAAAAATACTATACATTAGCTTGCACAACGTTTGTCTAAGTGCTGGACCTCAGTAACATGCCAGTATTTCACCATTTCTCACCTCAGTTTTTCTTCTACATTCAGGACATGTCACTTCGTACTTCTCTCGGCCATTTGTGGCCACAAGCCTCTCCAGGCAAATTTTGCAGTAGGTGTGCTGACATGACAACATTTTTGGCTCCTTGAATCTCTCCAAACATATCGCACATTCCAGGTGCTTTGTCAATTTTTTCTCAACACCTGACGCCATCTTGTACCTAAATGCAAAAAAGAAATGGAACATTCATTCATTCATTTCATTCGTTCGTTCGTTCGTTCGTTCGTTCGTTCGTTCGTTCGTTCGTGCGTTCCTTTATTTACCTGCTTCAAAGGGGAAGCAAATCAGTTACAGACCCGTCATATATGACTATGAATTGCACTTCATTTAGATGGGGATTTCTTTGTACCTGTCCAGATATTTTTAAGTAGGGTTAATGTAATATCCCTAGAATGAGCTATAATTAATTAGAACATGCAGAACGAATACAGAAATGCTCTGTGAAGACTAATTTTACCTCACAATTTCCCTGTGCTTTAAACCCCCCACCACTTTACATAATTTAAGACAGTTTATGTAATATAGGGCATCGAAATACTGGACACTCATTAGCTGAGTGGGTATGACCATGTTAAACACGAAGGCGCGCTATAAAAGGGATGAAGCTCCTCCCCCTCTGTCACGAAATCGCTACTTCGACTGCTTTATCAAAGATGGCGGACTAAGCGAGTAAGAGGGGGAAAAGTTGTTATCCAAAAACTCAAGCCGAATCCTACCTTCTGCTGTTGAATTTTAATAATAAAGTACTTACCTTCATAAAATAATACTGAAGAAACAGTATTGAGGCCTTTTCCGTAGCTCCAATACGATATTTTAGCGTACAAAATTTGAATTTCGCGCTCGTAACGGTTCCCCCAATCGCAATATGCTCACAGCTCAGACTCCTCTCAGCTGAGATGGACCGTTCTTGAGCCTTCAAAATACATGGCTTGTGGTTTTTTCTATTAAAGCATGCTCAAACTTTGGTTTAATGGTTAACATATGAAAAAACTTCATTGTGAAAGTAGATTCTTTGTTTCGTGGCGGGCACCCCGCCATTTTAGCCGACAACTTCTACCGTGAATGGAACCGTTTGTGTGAATTGCTGTTACTTCTCACGTAATTTTTAAGTTTATCGTCAATTCAGCTTTACCTGTGGATTTTTCTACGGCTGATTCTTCAGAGGAAAACAAAGAGATGCCTTCTTGCACCATTGGCGTACCTCAAGTTGAATGCTTGATGTAAGCGATATTTACACAAACAGATCTGTTTGACTTAGGGACCTTGTGGTTTGGCCCACAGAGAGAACAGTGAGGCTACTGGACTCAGTTATACAAGCAAACTAATCGTACACCATTGTATTTCGTTCACGACAACATAAAGCTGAATCATAATGAAAGTAAACGCCAGGTGGATTAGTGTGTGGAAGTGTATCACTCTCTACAACGCATATTGTTGTCGGCTCTTCTTCATTCTCTACCAAGCGTTTATAAGCTGGAATTACACTGCCGGATATTTGTTGATCAGGCCCCAGTTGTTCAAAAGTTGGATAGCGCTATCCACCGGATAAATCACTATCCAGTGGATAAGCATTAGGGAAACCAATTGCGTTATCCAGTGGACAGAGATTTATCCGGTGGATAGCGCTATCCAACTTTTGAACAACTGGGGCCAGAAGTGGATTTCTAGACTTATTATTGAGGTAAAATAATACAAATCTCTTTGATTCCACATTTCAATGTGCGTTCTGAAATTGTATGTCCGTTTCCAGTGAATGTATTTTCAGTCGCAGATTGTATCATGTCTATCATGGTTGTATAGCTTTACAGTTTGTACGGCAATGTCATGTTCGTGTCTATATGTCCTAGGCATCGCAGCGCAGTTTTGGTTGTTCCTGGGAATATATTAAAACGATTCGCTACAACTCTGCTTTTACTTTGAGATTAGTTTGCTAGCTTAGAATATTTGAGGTTCAAAAGGCCTTAGATATCTGCGGAAACAGGATGACATTGCTTTTTGTAAACGGGCATCATGTTGCTTACATGGACTTCATGTTGTTAGGAAAAGGCGCACAATTCAAGCAATAGTTTGAATTATCTAGGATAAACTGCTTTTGTTTTTAAGAAATATTGACGTGGGAATTTTTAGTTGAGTTTACCAGCCATCATTTTCAAATCAACACAGAAAAAGCAACCCAAATGAAATAATTATGAGCTTCCCGACTACTTGCGAAATAACCGTCACTAATTTGAGTGCGCTCTGACACAATTTCTTTTGTTGCTGTGCCTCTAAAATTGATCAATATTTCACCAGGGAACCAAAGGATGGATCCAGACACAGAATTTTTCCAACTTATGCTTCAAAACGTTTTATGGTTATAAGTAGAACTTCGCAGAAAAAGTGCGTATGAATTATTTAGTGAGTTTGTTACGGTGAGCTGCTTTCACGTCTATACGCTAGCAAGGTTGATTGACAAATGAGCCATGGGCTTCCCAGGGAAGCTTCCTTTTATAGCGCGCCTTCGTGTTTAAATCGAGGTAGCACAATTTCCTTTCCCAAATGTTCTTTAAAATATATGATGTTAAAAACGCGAAATTTTACAAAGAATGTATGGGCTTATTAACACTTTTGCCTTTTCTGTTGGCTGATATTTCCTTAACCCTATTCAGATCGGGCTTTTTTTTGGTCTTCTCGGACCACAGGGGGGGGGGGGGGGTTTATTCGGCCCCCACGTCTTAACTCCGAGAATATTGAGGTTATGACAACGAAGCTTAGAGATAGAGGCAAATATTACGTCCACAAAATGTTTCCTTTGAGGTCCGCAACATAAGCCGATGATGTCATATGACGTAACAATTACGTCAGGTTCTAAAACGGCGGCCATCTTGGATTTCTTGGTTTTTTCAAAACCTCTGAATATTGCAAAAAAATGTCCAAAAAGTAACCGAAATCAGTAAAAGAACACAAAAAGAAGTAAAAATTACTTCAGAAAAGTTATAATTTTTCAAAAAAAGGTAAAAATTTAAAATTCTGAAAAATACAGCGTGTCAATAAGTGGTTGCCATGGTAACGTCAAACTTGATGGACAAGCACTTGCTATGCCAAATTGTCACCAGATAAATTTAAGGAGAAAGTCGCCAAATTTGGTGGGCTTAGCTTGCTTATGCAAAAAAAAATTATAAACGTTCAAAGTCAGTGCGGGCACAATCGTCCCCCCCCCCCCCGTTCTGAATAGGGTTAGGTATTAGGCTAAATACTGTATAGGTTACTAAGTTTAATAGCCTCTTTCAGTTATTGAAGTCAATTTTTATTTAGGATGAGATATGCCTTTTCTGTAAAATGTTTATGCTAATGGGGCAAAATGTAAACAATGACGTCAAAGATTCGCCTATTGAGAAAGTATGAAAGTAGTTGAATGCATTATTAATTATGGGGCTGTGCGGAAATTTTACCCATCAATCTCAGAGATGGTTGAACTATAACATTATTTTTGTAGGGGTATTTCATATGATAGCCTGCGTCGCAGACACTCTACACCGCCTGTATAGACCGTCTGCGAATTAGTGCACAATATCGTGTTCGAATCCCGCAGAGTCGCATGGACATATGTAGGCGTTTTTGATTGGCTTGTTTCTTACGCAGTTTATGATTGGTCCAATGATCACGAAGATCATCACGCAAGATTTTGTGACAAGAGAAATACAAATATATTCAGAAATTGTACATTGTATTTGCATATGAATACCTGAATACCTTATGTCTGATTCGCCAGTTAACTGTTGTCTATGTTTGCGTGACATTGAAAAGAGTTACGAACGACTAATCTTAGAAAGATGTAGCAAGGACTCGACATTCTCGCCGAAATCGAAAGCCTCGAACTCTCGCCCCTCGACAGCAAGTATATATGCAGACAGTGTGTTACGAAACCACAGGCAGCCCAGACGCGTTGTATGTGGAGTTCATTTAAAACTAGAAAAGGGTGAAAATATATGTAATAGCACGAAATAAATCTTTACTTCGCTTATTAGCGTCGCTGCTTATATAAGCCGTTAAGCCTAAGGTTTGCAGAGCTTTATTACCGCTAACAATTAGTGGAAGCTACCTCCGATTGAAAAAAGCCACAAAATGTCATTTAAACCAGCCAGGACGAACAGGGGAGCATTGAGCTGAAGATAGGCAGGCTTTATTTCAAGATATCTCGATTCTTTTAAAGGCGAAATCACGACCACAAGACTGGAGCCCCGAGGTTTATCAAGCAGAGCATCTGCAGCGATTGGAAGACACTGGAAAATCAAGGATTTCCCGTAACCAGTCGGCAAATTCACAAACACATTCCGTCCTTCAAGGAATTCTCTCAGAGCATTTTCCTGTTCAGGAAGAAGGCTTTCAAGTTCGAACTGCTCCTTCACTGCTGTAAAAGCTCTTTGCCAACTTCCCTCTGTAAATTTCGACATGTCGAGTGAGGAATGATGTACCGTCACGCACACGCAAGAATTGGACCAATCGTGAGGCGCGTGAGAAACCCGCCTGTCAGAATCGCTTACATATATCCGTGCGACTCTGCTGGATGTCGGAACGAGCTTTTGTGCACTAATTCGCAGACGGACTATATCGACGGTTTCGAGTTTCGACAACGCGCGGGCCGGCTGCAACGCAGGCTATTCATATGAGAACAATTTTGTAAAGTTTGCATATAACACCTAAAGCAAAAAGAACAAAAAATGTCACAGAAACCTCAAGAGCGTTGTTACAAGCGCCTATTGCTGTAGGCTATGCAACATTCTAAATTAAGCTATACTGAGAAGTAAGAACTATGCAAGGAGTTTAAGTCTCTTCCGTTTTTAGTCAGTTACGTAATTCATCCATACGTATTCACAGTTATAATTGTTGCAACTAAACAAACTTGTACTGGGGGAGAAATTTTAAAACAAATGCTGTTTGTTTTCCAAAAGCCACGACAGCTATTACGCTATCACTAAACTATGGTGCTCTTGAAAACAACGGTCATGCTAGAGTGAAAAAGCATATATTGAATAAATCTCGTCCAAAGTGCGGATTTGCGGCTAGTGAAAGTCGCACACGGGACGCAAGGATACGCCACTTATATTTCAGATCTTCGTGTTAATTTATAATATATTCTTTTGCTTTTCGACTACCAGGGTTGCTCGTTTTTCTCTGACAATTAAATTTAATTATTAACAAGAAATTCGTAAGAATTTAGAGGCGGCGCATACTTTGTCAACCGTCTCCTCCCCTCCGTTCTTTCTAAGGAATAAAAGGTTTGTTTTAGTAGTTCGTGGTTTTTGGTGACATGTTATGGTCAATTTGTACTAAGAGGCCGTTCATTTTTTATGGGGTGGGGGGGGGGGAGCTGGTGGGATTTGATGGGTAGTAGCTGTAAAATATAATGACCTCCCCTCTACATTATAAATTTTTCAGTTGCCTCCCCCTTGTAGTCCTAAATATTTGGGATGACACCGCCCCCCCCCAAACAACACCAGAAACAAAACTATTTCTATCCGAAAACACTAACCACCGGTAACAACTCCCAATTAAACACTAGCCTTAATAAACACCGCCCTTCTCAACCCGAAATGTCCCCAAAACAGCGAATAAACATTAAAAACAAAAACAACAAAATTACGCTCCTTTCTACGATTACTTTTTTTCGTAACCAGCACTACTTCAAACAAAGAACTAAAACAGACTTATTGGCCTTCGCTAACCTCCTTTACACAATTACCGCGCACATCCTCTATCTAATCAATGTCATCATCTTACAAAACAAATCAACCATGTTTTCGTCCACAACACCTCTTACAAATGACAGTCAGTTCTCCCATGGATCACTAAATCTATCTGCTCACGTCATAGCTACAAATAAAAAATTAACCTTCAAACTCTTCAACAAAGCTAATGTGACGAAAGAAATGTTGCACATCTGACAGATTTGCTTTGAGGACTTTCTCGCTAAATGACCACTGAACGAATTCTACTCACACGCTTCAATTAAATGAATGTAAACATATTACCCAAGAATGTCCAGTATTTAAGGCATTGATTCACTGACAAAATCAGTGACTTTACCTCACGAAATAAATCAACCTTAAACCTTCAAGCAAGGAGTCCATTCCTAACGACAGGAGTGCAAACCACTTCCAATCTACAATCTATTGTTATTTATATAACAGCAATGCAATTCTCGTTCAAAGGTCATTATTTACGTCATTATAACAGTAAGAAATGGCCCCTAGCCATTCACCACAAATGTTTCACCCTTCAGACAATGGCTCCATTTCAATCTTAGCAACAAAATAGAGACTACTTGCAATCCAAAATCTATTGTTTATATAACAGCAATGCAAAGAGCTGGTCATTCATCACCTGCCAGGGACGGTGGGCCATTTTGGGAAACCGTAGAGGATTTTCAAACTGACACCCCACTCCATCATTGTTTTTTAGATATGACCCCCCATAAAATTAAATATTGTGAAAATGACCCCTAACCGATTCCTCTGGTAACTAAAAATATGGTCGCTACAAATCGTGCTGAAGTTCTCAGTCCACATACTCTATCTACACTTGTGTTTATAAAGATCGGTGTTTACTGTTCATAGCTATTTAACGAGTACAGTCAATACTATCTTCCTTCCTCTGCTTTACATCATCGCAAAACTCAAGAATGGAGTTTATGATCGCCTTCGCAACCTGTCAAGTTGGAAGCACTGTGTAGCCACTACTAACAATAGTCTCCATGAGTCATGGACGATCTCGCAGGCTAAGTACTCAGCAAAACAACACCACATACAAAACTATTTTTATGCCGATATACTGACAACGCGCACAACTCCCAAGTTCTCACTACCCTTTGTAAAACATTGCCCCTTAAAAACGAAATGTCCTGAAAAACAACGAAATGTCCTGAAAAACAACGAAATAAACATTTCAACGCTGACCTTTACTCAACTTCAATACGCCGCGAAACTCAAAACAACAAAATTACGCTTCAGATGCAAAAATGGTCACGTCACGAACAAATCGTCCGGTATTTGAAACATTAGCTTTCAAACTCGTAAAATCGACATCATTATAACGAGCCTGATTGTTTAGAGCCCGCGCGGAGACTAAGTGAACTGACTTCCGCCAAACCAGGAATGTGCGTTGCATTTTATGAGTCGACCAGACGTTCCTAGGCACGTCGCGCCGCCTAAATAATATGGTATACTCTTTTAGCGACAGCTTCAGGGGGGGCTTTCAGCGAGGCCTGGAACCGAGTTTACTTGATCACCCCAGTAAAGAAAGTTGGCCGAGTAGGACTGCGTACTAATTTTATTTTAAACAAACATGACGGTGGCGAGGAAGGAGAATTAGCCGAATTAGCCTTTATTTGGTGTACACGCGTTTGTGTTGGTTCAGCATTATTTTCGTTATTCCAAGTTTAAACATTCAAGGGAAGGTTTCGATCGCTTTTTTTTTTTACCTTTTTTTAAAATCTGATTTGGTTGCCCTTTCTATTTTTTCTAGTACTGATTTTACGAGTTGTGAAGCATGCGCATTTTCTGACAAAACTTTCAAAGTTTCAAGTTTATTATTCAATTTTTATAAGTAAAATAAAAAGGACTACACTATCCCGGCCAGATTCGCTCTCCTCTTTCACCAAGAATTGTCGCTCGAGACTTTGTCCTTGTTTCATTTACATACACTGTAGATTTTTCTTTCTTTATAAGAGCTACCCAGGAGGAGTCAACAATTAATTGTGGAGGTGTTGTTGATCCAAATCAAATTATTTTCTGTTTTGCCCAAGTTATGTTACTACCTTACAGTCCACAAGAGATTTTTTCATGTACAGTTCTCTAGAATCCTTAAGTGGCAATGTCTGTAAGAGCGGTCCACTGCATTTCGCGTCAGAAAAAAGTTTTCCCTCAAACTTTGCCCTGTAAACCATCTTGGGTCACAAGTAATTGAAACGGGTTTCGTTTTGGGAAATACGTTAAAATGGTTTTTTTAGAGCCCACAACAGTGAGAGCGGCAAAAGGCGTAAATTAACGCCAGGCCAGACACGAAAATTGCATAAGTTGGCGACCTCACTGCTCAAAAACCAAAACAGGCAGGAAAAAAGTGTTATTATTTTCAAGTTAAGAGGTCCTTCAAGGGTGTAAAGCGCATGTTAAATTTCATTTGTTTTAAACTGGAAGCTCGTGATAATTAACATATTAACTCACGTCTGAGCGCTTTCTGAAAACTCGCAAAGGTACCCTGTCTTGCCCGGCATTTATTTCAAAAGTCCAGACCGAGTCGCTCTAAATTCCTCTTAAAACCTGTTTATGGGATATCAGAGAGCACAGAAATATAAAAATACCTTGCGCTTTTAATCTTCCTTTATCACAGTGACTTCGAACTCTTGGTAGTTTTTGCGAATATGACCGCATGCATTATGCAAATTAGGTTGTTGAGCAAATTCAGATTGTGTGAAACAAATCGGTTCTAGATTTTAAGATTTCTCCATTTCAACTCATAAATACAGAAAAGCATACACGAATAGAAGTTTCGAACTGTTCAAATTGATAACATATGCGAATTACCGAGTCCTGATCTTTGGATGCTTCCGGAGAATTGCGTGACTGGCATTATGCAAATTAGGTTGTCTGCTAAACCGTCGCAAAAAACCTTTCTAACTGTAAACAAATATAAAGACTACATGCACCGTAGGTAGAAATTCAGCTGGTTACAGTATTGACTTGTATTCATGTGTCCTTTTTATACTGACTCCTACTGACTCTGTTTGCAATGAAATGGACAATTTGTAACAATGGGCTTCCACGTGGGGGCGAGGGTCCCCAGGCTGATATGGGACTTTGCTAATTGACCATTTCAAAGTTCTTGTATTTCCCCACCGGCGGGAGATTTTTTTCCTAGCAAAGTCTCCAGTATTTTAGGGGGAAGCCAGACACCCAACAAGACTTGAAGACGGTTGACTCGAAGACATCTTCATTTTAGCCTTTGAACATTTAGTTAGCCAACGCTCGAGACCATAAACTTTCTGTTGAAAAAAACAATGGTTTTTTTTTTGGTCCCGAATAGTCCACAAGTTTTTCAAATCCTGTCCCATTACAACTGCATATGCATAGGCAAATTATAATAAAGAACATACTCTGATCATGGCTCATTTACCGCATGCCTTTAAACACAACGTACTTAACTTCACCAAAGATTAGTCCTACTTAACTTACGCGCCTCATTAAGTTCTTTGAACAGTTCTTTTTTCTCTCCTGAATTCTCCGCAAGTTGTTCTACTGTCCTGTTCACAGAATTATTTAACGGATGGTCTATTTCATGCACACACAAAAAATAAAAAAAATCGATGGATTTTAACACACACATTCTCGTTCTTCCCCGCAATCTTTTCTTCAACCGAGCGAAAACACAACTTGCTCCCAAGCTCCTCTCGCCTTGCTAGAAGCAAAGTCCCCACATTTTCCCCGCGAGTTGGGACGTCATTTGAATTTGTTGCAAAGTTCCCACAAAGTCCATGACTCCCCCACATATGGCCCGGGGTTCCCACCCCCCCCCCCCCCCCCACTACCTCGGGAGAAGCCGAAGACAAGTGCATCATTCTCTTCTGGTGGATAAAATTGAATCTTTACTTTTTTGTAGTCTGGTTTTGATTTTTTTATACCTACGTTTTGCTCTTTTGATCTTCCTTTGTCAAGGGGCTTGTCAAGCACTTTATTTTGTTTATACAAATACTTGAGCAAACTTACCGCGAATTATTATAAAATGCCAATGTTTGAATGCTTTGGGGAAAAAAGTGACGAAAAGTATGCAAATTGCATTTCTTGTCAAACATTGAACGAGATTATTATTATATGAGAGACCCGTAACTTTTTGGATCTCTCTTTCGTCGATGTATGATTTGAAACGGCTAAAGCCTTGTCTTGATCGGTTCCTTTTTCATTGATAGTTAGATGGCCTTTCTTTATAAAAACAGTGTTCTGGTTCCTTTTTTTTCTTTTAATCAAAAGAATTGAATATCATTGTATATTTTGATAAAAACAAGCTTCAACAACGAAAACAAAAAAGCCCAATTCAGCATCATTCTGCATCACGTGTTTTGATTTCTTGACCAAATTTAAATAAGATCACTACTTTTCTCATTAACCACCTAGCTCTTAATGAACTGGAGGCTTCTTGGAACCGTGCTAACTTCGAGTGGAGGCACATCCCAGACGACGGTGCAATCGCTCAACTTTCGAGCTACTAAATCGCACTTGGGTGAAGGTGCTGATTAAATTCTCGACTTAAACAAAGAACTACTTTCCTTTGAACAGCTCACTTAAACCATACTCATTTCTTTTGAATTCTTTGAATTATAAGGCATCATCGCTTAGCGATCATGTTCTGGTTGCGGGAAAAGCCTAGATGTGACCTTTGTACTCCCAGGGCTTCCCCCCCCCCCCTTAGGACATCACCAAGCGAAGAATGGTACTAGCTCATGTATAAACCCTTTTTCTTGTGTTGAGTACTGTTGACGGGCCCAGATGAAAAATTGTCTGACGAGCATTCATAAATAATGTTGGAGGTTACTATTTAACTGGAAACCATAATTTCTAGTAATTTTTGGCCACTTCAGGCCTGAGCCTGAAAATACCATAAAAGCTTATAACAACCTGCTAAGGCTTTCTGGTTGTTCCTGTGATTCTGATATTGTATTTGTTCTCTTATGATTCTCATTGTACAATAAATGCAATAAAACAGATTGAAAGAACAAAACGAATCAGAACACTGTTTTAAAATTTGACTATCCCTGAAAGAGGAACCCACCAAGACGCAGCTTCAGCTGTTTCAAATCAAACAAGAAGTTACAAGTTTATTTATATAATATTTATATAATCTGATTTTACGTTTGGCAGAAAATACAGTTTGCATAATTTTCGTCACATTTTCCCCCAAAGCATCCAAATATTGGCACTGTATAATTCACGGTCTTTTTACTTCGTTTGCTCAACGCAAACAACCTATTTTGTCTCAAGCGTTTGTATAAGCAAAACAAAGCGCTTGACAAAATCCCCGGGACAAAAGCACCAAAAGTTCGCAGGCGCTGTGGAAAAGGAAGATCAAAAGAGCAAAATGTAGGCGTAAAAAATCTATACCAGACGACAAAAAAGTAGAGATTCATTTTTTTCCCACCAGAACAGAAGATTGTTACAAGTTGTCCATTTCATTCCAAACAGAGTTATACAAGTCAGTACTGTAACTAGCTGAATTCATCATCAAGGTTTTCTACCTAAAGTGCATGTAGTCTTAACATTTCTTTAATGTTCAATTAAAAAAAAAAACAGAGGGATCCAAAAAATTAGAAAGGTTTTTTGCGACGGTTACAAGAACGGACCAAGTTTAACAGACAGCCTAATTTGCATAATGAAAGTCACGCAATTCTTCGGAAGCATCCAAAGATCAGGACTCGGTAATTCCCATATTTTATCAATTTGAACAGTTCGAAACTTGTATTTGTGTATGGTTTCCTGTATTTATGACATGAAATGGAGAAATCTTAAAATCTAGAACCTATTTATTTCACACAATCTGAATTTACTCAATAACCTAATTGGCATAATGCATCATATTCGACAAAAATCACCAGAAGTTCGAAGTCACTGTGATAAAGGAAGATAAAAAGCGCAAGGTATTTTTATATTTCTGTGTTCTCTCACATCTCATTAAGAGGATTCAATAGAAATTTAGAGCGACTCGGTCTGGACTTGTGAAATAAATGCCAGAGAAGACAGGGTACTTTTGGGAGTTTTCAGAGAGCGCTCAGACGTGAGTTAATATGTTAATTATCACGAGCTTCCAGTTTAAAACAAATGAAATTTAACATGCGCTTTACACCCTTGAAGGACCTCTTAACTTAAAAATAATAACACTTTTTTCCTGCCTGTTTTGGTTTTTAAGTAGTGAGGTCGCCAACTTACGCAATTTTCGTGTCTGGCCTGGCGTTAAATTGCGCCTTTTGCCGCTCTCACTGTTGTGGGCTCTAAAAAAAATGTTTTTAATTAATGTATTTCCCAAAAAGAAACCCGTTTCAATTACTTGTGGCCCAAGATGGTTTACAGGGCAAAGTTTGAGGGAAAACTTTTTTCTGAACCGAAATGCAGTGGACCGCTCTTACAGACATTGCCACTTAAGTGGTGAAAAGCTGAGAGGTGATGTTTACAACACTATGCTCTGCCAAGTGAGTCACATATATTGCCTACAGTGTGTAGATATACCTGATAATAAAGCTCATTATTTTGGAGAAAAAGGTGAAATAATTTTTCATTTAGATTTTTTCTATCACACCTCTGGGGTGTGAACTGAAACTTAAAGGGGCCAGGTTGCTCAACTGACAGCAATACTTCAGCCAGTCATGTTTACTTGGTGACCTTGGCTTCATATATATCATCATGAATGGGTCTGTGGAAAATTGGCATTTGAATTCAGAAGGGACTTGAATTTTTCTTGACAGTGCAATTGATGTTGAACAGCTTTTGCAATCAAAACATTCATTCGGGGCTGGAGTTTGCAAAGGTTCCGACAGTCTGTAAAGTAAAGATACCCCGGCAAACACACCATCACTTTGGATCTGGCAATTGTCGGTTATCCAAGGTGCATGTTGATAAATATGTTTTGGGCAAAGGTTTTGGTTGTACAGGGACTTTGACTAATGACATATATGTGGACAGCTATGTTAATCCTTAATTTTCTGAAAACACTTCAAAATGACTGTTGCACACTTAGAGCAACCATGGTTGATCAGCCATTCTGGGGTTATTTCATATCTCCTTTGTAAACAGAGTTACTGAATGCATGCCAGCCTCATTTTGACACCCAGCAATACATCACTGTTTTGATCTGTTTTCCCCTACCTTTTCAGTAACAGTTCTGAAATAATGATCCTCACAATTAAATGCATTCAACTTGAGCAGTTGAAAAAGCAAACTTGAAAAAATTCAGTCTCGACCATCATCAACTTTGCCTTTTCAACTGCTCAAGTTAAAGACATTTAAAAACTGCAAGCCCTTTATGGCCACATTTGTTACATCAGGCAGTTCACACCTGATTTATTTCATATGTATCCATCTTCAAAAAAAATTCTCCTTGGCATTTGGAACTGTTTCCTCCAGTCAGAAGTACAAATGTCTGAAAGGGTGTAAGCAGAATTCAATTGCTCTTTTAACAGAAGGGACAGTTTAGAACTTTTGCATTGTCTAATACTCCATTATTGCACAGTTCACCTGGTGTTACTGAACTCAAACTACAAATTTTTCACTGACACTTAAGAGTAAGGGCCTGAATGTCTTTCCCTTAGCTTCTTGTACAGGCTACAGGCAAAAAACGAAAAAATCATATAATTGCAAATCCTTCAATCTTTTCAGATCACCCTAGCAAACGTTTAAAAACCTTGACCCATTGGACAGTTGCATGCGTAATGTGGGAAAATGCTTAGAAATGTGATAGTTCATTGCATTTTCCATTGAATTAAACTTAGCACGTCAGTACAATATATGGAACTAGGAAGTCCATTTTTAATACATTCTGAGCCTTTGCATTCGATTTTGTGCCTTTATTGTGAAACGGACTTAAAGAAGACTCGCAATCGAAATCTCCTCTTTTCACTTTGTTGGCTGGAAGATTCCACAGTTTCCACAGTAAAAAGATCCTTATAAATCTTCCTGAGATGACGAAATATACAATCATCTGCTAGAATATAGTTATAATTTGAGCGTTGTTTGTTCAACACTCAACTGGGAAAATCTCAGGCCGAAACTTGCCACTTGCATATTCAATTTTGACTGCTCTACTAACCTAAAATAACGCTGGTCCTTCATTCCATCGATTTTGATGGTCTCAGAAACAGAAATGGCTCTAAATGGAAGGTGGAAAGCTGCAACTTAATGCGATTTCCCAGGTCAAGTGGCAGTTGACACCGCGAGCGTTTGCTTTCGATAATACAACCATCACGCTCATGTTCTTGACATAATACACAGCAGGAGTGTACACAGATCCAGAATTTAAAGAAATGTGGTACTCAAACTCTGTACTGTCGCCAAAAATGCTAACAGCAAATAAACAATAACAGAAAACGAATTCCTTTTCCACAATCGAGTCACCACGAACAAAAAAACACATATTCTCGAGTAGTTCGCGCGAGACTTTGCACTTCGCGCATGCTCGCTAGAGTTTTCGAATGATTGACAGATTTCTTTACTGGGGCAGTCATGTAGAGACCAAAAGCGACAAGATCAAAGGTAGCTGCCAGCCCCCCCCCTGGACAGCTTATTTTATGCATTTTAGGCAACATGTACGAGATAAGTACTTGAAGATATTTGTTTGTGTAGTACGTAAAATTTGAAAACTATCTTCTAAGAAGATATTGTGGGTATGGAATACGGCGGTACCCCTGGTCTAGAATGGCACCTTGTTTTGAGAAAGCTTACTACGGGTGGCGGCGCAAATGTAGAATAAATCCACTTTTATCTGATTTTATGGTCACTCATGCATGGTAGCTTTGCGCATTGCGCCATACTGAATGTTTGTATTACTTTCACTTCAGTCACTTACGAAAGTCGAGATTTCCTAGTAGTATTGAAACACTGATCAATGCCATAACGTCATAGTGATCATATGCTGTCATAATGAATGCTTATCTAACTTTCACGTTCGAGTATCGAGATTTCCATGCGGTGTTGGAACACCGATGTCAGAGCGTCTGTCTACGGATGTTAAACGTTTACGTGGCGTTTATTTTCACGTTCGAGATAACGATCTTTGCTGGACTCTCAGAAATCTCGATGTCATTTCGCCTGTATACGAAAGTCTTTGGATCATTATGCCACTACATCTATCTGTTAAGTTTTCTGAATCAAAACTTCCGCCATTACATTTCAATTTTCATCGCGTCGGTCCAAGTTGGATCATCGCGCTTTCGTTAATTTTGGTAGAATCTAATGAAGGACCAGTCCCATGAAACAAGCCTTAACTTTGAATAAAGAAGCTGTATTACTTACCTTCTTCTGTTCTTAGTCAGTCAGAGTATAAAATATTGTACACGAAACAGCCTAGTGTTTTCTCAGAAACCACGGTCACGTGGCACTTGCTCGATGACTAGTGTGCCAGTCACTGTATAGGCACCAGCAGTATCATCTTACTTGCTTTTCTCTTTAGTTTTTAAATTCAACTTTTAAGTCGTCACATTAAGAACAAGTAAAAATCAACGCTGGTAAAATCAAACGACGTTTCGGTGTCGTTATGACGCCATTTTCAATTTCAAAAATGATTCGAATAAACTGTCAGAGATAATAGCTGGAGATTAGCATCAATAATTAATGCAGAGTCACGCAAATGCTATGCCTCGAATTGAGTCCGGAATAGACCCGCCACAAGTCGAGAGTGACGGAAACTCACAGAAACGTTTGCTACGCAGAATAAAACGGCGAGCTCATCCGGCTGTAATTGGTTAGTATGTTCAATTGTTCGCGTTAAAAAAAAATGTAATGGTGGTGTGAGAAGGTGTTAGCAAGTAGCAGCAGATTTACCTCTTTCGTTACAGTTTGAGAATGTAATCGTTTAACGTAGGACTGTTCATTTGCATTGTTGTTCTGACGATGGAGTCCTTAGTGTACAAAGCTTATAACCATCCAAATGCAAGCTTTAAGTGGGCCGTAATTTGTTGCTTTAATTCCTTTCGTAATTTTGAGAAAGGAAATGAAATTAAGAGCCTAGTTCGGTTTTGCACTTCACTCGGGGTTGATCATATATACTGTATATGATGTTGATCTAGAAGCAGCGAACCGTGTACGGTGATTTGATAATTTCATTTGCGTGTCCGCCCGTTCACAAGTGAAAAGTTGGTCTATCAAGCCTCCAGACTGATGTAAAAAAAAAAAGAAAGACTGTCAGATGCTTGTCTGCAGCCCAGTTGACCGAGTATCTGACACTTTTGCAGGAAAATTAAGTTACTGCGTGTTCATAACAGCTGGCTGCATATATGCATGGCTATCAAAATACAGGGTGTCTGTGCTCATTGTATTACTTATATTGCCAAGAGTCACTCAACAATATTGATTTTTTAGAGCCCAGCTATTACCAGCCATGCTTATTCTAATGCTAGAGAGAAATTTATCGTTTGCTTGCTTAACAGTGGAAAACGTAATTAGACATCGAAGTAATAACTGTTTTAATAATCTGAAAGGCTCCTTTAAGGCATGTTTCTAGCATTTTTATGCATTTTTCCAATGTGCTTGGGTGTCTGTGATGTGTAAATTGTAAAGAGTCACGCAATAATTTTCAAAGCCCAGCTATATTACCAGCCATTCTTTCCCTGATATTCTAACCTGCTTAACGTGAAAAACGTATTTAGACATTAGTAAGAGTAATAACTGATTTAGTAATCTGAAAGGCTTCCCCGGGAAGGCCTCCGAGACATTTGTCTGCCATTTTATATGCATGGTCGACTCTAAGACATCGCGTAATTACAGAAGCTATTCCGAATTCGTTATACTGATAGGTACTTTGAATGGCGAAAGAGCAAGTAGAGTTGTTATTGGAATTAAGCCGTGTTTCTGCAAAGGTCGAGGTGGGTCGATGTAGGTTGAGAAAGGTCGAGGTAACTGCTTGGGAATTACGTCTTCCATGCCCTTTTTTATTTATTCAACTGTTTACAATTGTATTCACAATGCAACAGAACAGAGGCTCCTTCAAGCTTGTCTTTTGCTTGCCTCTGCCTAATCGTTCTGTGACAACGCTGACTGGAATGTCACGAATTTATTGTCCATTTTGAACATAAGGTTCTATTTGGGTCCTAATAATTCCTTGCCTTCAACTTAAAGTTTGAGTTCCAAAAAAATATATATTTTCGAAATTGTTTTGTCCTTTTAAGCCATTAAAGGGGGGTCAATAAAAGCGCGGTTTATTAGAGTGCGCTGTGATTGGCCAATACTCGGGGCCGGATGTTACCGTAATGCCCACGGGCATTATGAGCAATGTTCATGCCCGACTGGTAAAGCGGAAATAAAGAAAATGTGAAAGTACGTTTGATTCAAAAAGTTTGAAGGATTTTAAACTAAATGAAAAGAGACAGTTATTTGAAAGGTTTTTGCTTCATCTTGTGCGACATAGTTGTTTTCATCTTGTGTGAAATAAAACTGCTGGTTTTGAATGCTTTCCGGTAAATTGTTTCATTCATCCAAATCCGCCACGGCCCACTTTTCAAGTAGTAAAGTGTTAGGCACAGCCATATAATAAACTTCTTATTAACTCTCGTTAGCTCGGGACGGTACTGAGAGAATATTGCCCTCAGTCTTTCTGGTACGGACCTCGCTTCACTCGGTCCGTACCAGAAAGACCTCAGGCAATATTCTCCCAGTATAACCCTCGCGTTCGGTTAATAAGAAGTAAATCATGCTTTTCGATGCTGTATATCCTGCTTTATATAAACAAACATAATCGTTAGCCAATGGCAAATTATACTATTTTAGCGGTAACAAGGTCTATATGTTCGCTCTTCTGCGGAAGACTCCTTTTGTCTCGAACGCGCAGTGGAAACCTATGAGAGTTTGAGATGCCCAATAGCAACGTCAACCAACGAAAACCAGTGAGTGTTAAGATGGCGTGAAAAAGCGGGAATCCGGGGTGTACAGTGCACTTTGATTGCTGATGCATTTTTTGTACCCAACTAATTTAAAAGCATAGCGCGGCTTATAACAAAACCACTGCAACGAACTATTTACAAGTGAAAAATAAGCCAAAACTAAAATATACATTGCACATGTTTTGACATGGAAAGGAATCATCCCTTTGACGTGCTTCAATGGCCTTAATTGTAATATTAACAAGATTTTTACGGGATTTTATACGAATTCACAAATGACTAGCTCCCAGTTGGCTTGATAGCTCAGTTGGTTAGAGCGCGACACCGGTACAGCTCGAAACTCGTTAAAGCCTGAATTTCTTTGCTGGTTGTTCTTTTATCAGCTGCTTGGATATCACAAACTGCGATGGTCGTCATCATTTCAAGAGTTTTAAAAGTGAGTTGTGAGCGGGGAAGTGAATTGTTCAGATACTGAAACAAAGTAGTCGCATATACACAATTAAAAATACTTGGAAATTGAACATACAGATCTGTATGGCAAAAATGGTTCAACTCACACGCATTACAATTATGGCATTTGATAATCGTTTACCTTTTTGGGAAACTTGTAGGGGTGATTTTTGTATGTTGGCCGATATCGTCGGCGTTTACTTCCCTCTCGTAAACGGTCGACGCCATTTTAACAGTCGATGCCATCATTGGTAACCAAGCCTTGTCAACGGTTGATGCAATTTCTGTTCTGGAAATTAGGCTCTGATTATTGGATAAAATTGGGCCCGGATGACGCGCATATTAGACCTAAGATAGCTTATTTCACGCTTAGTTTAGGGTTAGATTATGATCACCTATCATGATCAGTTAAAGAGGCATCTTATTCAGATAAATCAGTGTTACTTTAACATCTGTTGCCATTCAAATGAAGGTTTTTTTTGTAACTTGTTCTACGCAGTATATCGTAGCTCGCTAACTATTGAGTCCAATGGACAACAATATCAATTGTGACCATGGGAACAGATATATGAATGCATTCTTTAAGTACATTCTTTTGGTGTTTTCCTCTTTGAGTTTCCAATGTTTTATGTTTTATTTGGTGGATCGAGGAATTTTTTAAAACCTAATAATTCTCCTGTAGAAGATTCAAAAGTTAGGGAATTCTTGAGTTCTACACACCTTTCACGTATAACCACCGAGTCAAAGGGAAATCAGGGAGAATTTGTCAAAAAGGTACAGCACAATTTATTTATGGAGCAAACATCTGATTTCAGGATCAGGTCAAGTGTGAACCAAGTGCAGTGTATGGGATGTATTGGGTATTCCTGTAGACTTGTCAAAATGTATAAGCTGTGCTATGAAAGTCTGCAAGAGGGGACCCGATGCTTTCCGTATATTTCTTCCTTCCTTCCTTCCTTCCTTCCTTCCTTCCTTCCTTCCTTCCTTCCTTCCTTTCCTTCCTTCCTTCCTTCCATCCATCCTTCCTTCCATCCTTCGTTCATTCATTCACTGAGGTCATGAATGGAATCTTCCCAAAACTTACACTGAAAAGCGTTGAACCAAACATGCATTGAAATGGCTGTAGTTGGCTTCCTTATTATTTTTTTATATAGAGGATACAGCGATATTCATTTATGGTACAGAAATCCGTTATCTGTTTTTACTTCAGGTTAGCGTTAGAAGATCAACTGTAAACCTATAACCATGTGCGGTGTATGGGCTGTTTTTGGTGTTCCTTTAGACTTCTTAAAATATGTAAGCTGTGCTGCGAAAATCTGTCACAGGGGACCCGATGCGTTCCGTATGGAGACAATCCCTCACTTTCAGAACTGCTGCCTTGCGTTCCACCGTCTCAGCATTCTCGATGATCTCCACGGCATGCAACCGATGAGAATCAAGGCTCTGCCTCACGTGTACCTGATATACAATGGCGAGATTTACAACTACAAAGAAGTAGGGAAGCAGTTTGACTTCGACTACGTCACAACATGCGACGGGGAGGCCATATTGCATCTCTACGACAAGTTTGGCATACAAAAGATGGCGCAGATGTTAGATGGTGTTTTTGCATTTTGTGTCGTCGATACAAAAAAGAAAGAGGTGCATATTGGAAGAGATACCTACGGTGTTCGTCCTTTATTCACACTGAAGCAGGCTGGGAACAAGAATGCAGGAATTTTGGCTGTAAGCTCCGAAGCGAAAGCTCTTATTCCATTGATGAAGGATTTCCAGGAAAATGGCAACGAAATGACGATAAATCCATTCCCTGCTCGAGAGTATGCGTCATATGCCTTGTCAGGTGAGGGGCAAACTACGTTTATTGAGCAGAAGACCTTCACAGAAGTAGGAAAACTGCCATTGTTTGAAACCACAGTGAAACCAGCCTTGGGTGACGTGACGCAGAATATAAGAAATCTTTTTACTGAAGCGGTACGCAAACGCCTAATGTCCGAGCGCAGAATTGGCTGTCTGCTCTCTGGAGGCCTGGATTCTAGCTTAGTGGCATCCTACCTTACCAAGCTCGCAAAGGAAAATGGGATCGACTATCCAGTGCAGACTTTCTCGATTGGAATGAAAGGAAGCACGGATATTGCGGCAGCAAGAAAAGTGGCACAACATATAGGTTAGTCAAAGACTTAGTTATCAGGGCGGATTCCGCCCCCGCCCCCTCCTTTACTCTGAGAATATTAAAGCTATGATAACGAAACTTAGAGGACAGATAGTACTTCCAATAGAGTTTCCTTTGAGGTCCACAACATTAGTTGATGACGTCATATGACACCAGGATAACGTCCTATTCTCAAGGGGCGGTCATCTTGGATTTCTTGATTTTTCTAAAACTACGTTGTAGCCTGTTCCAGGCGTTCAGATAATGGAGGGCGAGCGATAGAGTGGGAAAGAAAGAAGGGAGACTGGGGAAGTGGGCAAGGGCGTTCCCTCGCCCGCGTTCTACTATCAGAACGCCTGGAACAGGCTGTTCTAAAACCGTCAAACAGCACCAAAATTGATCAAGAAGTGATCAAACTCACCAAATAAACACAAAATTGATCTAAAAATGTTTATATGTTCGTGAAAAATGTTTTAATTCTTATAAAAAGAGCGACATTTAAAATTCTAAAAAAAACTACGTGTCAAAAAGTGGTTGCCATGGTAATGTCAAACATGATGGACAAGGACTTACTATACCATATTGTTCCCAAATAAACTTAAGAAAGTTACCAAGTTTGGTGGCTTAGCTTACTTGTTAAAAACGTTATTAACGTCTAAAGTCCCTGCGGGCAAATTCCGCCCCAACGATCTCATTCGATGTGTGCTACTATTATTCACCAGCAGCATTTAGCACTGTCGTCTCATCACAATGGAACTTGGTAGTATGGTGTTATTTGTATTGCACTGTTCTATTATTTTGTCCTTTGTTTCTCCAGGCAGCGAACACCATGAGGTTATCTTCTCGGCATATGAAGGGATCCAGGCATTGCATGACATCATCTATACCTTAGAGACCTTCGACGTGGGAGTAATCCGAGGATCGGTTGGAATGTACCTAGTGTGCAAATACGTCAGCGAACAAACAGATACGGTGGTCATTTACTCCGGCGAGGGATCGGACGAGCTGTGCCAAGGCTATGTCAATTTTAAAATAGCTCCGAGCCCAGAGGAGGCCGACGCAGAGTCCCGAAGGCTTCTCAAAGATCTTTACTTGTTTGATGTCTTGCGATGCGACCGCTGTACAGCTGCTCACGGACTGGAGCTTCGAGTGCCGTTCTTGGATGTTCAGTTTTCTTCCTACATCCTGTCACTTTCTCCAGACCTCCGACAGCCAAAGGACGGCATTGAGAAGTACTTACTGCGAGCTTCGTTTGAAGGCACGGGAGCACTGCCCGACGAGATTCTGTGGCGCGCCAAAGAGGGGTTTTCAGATGGAGTGTCCTCAGCCGAGCCTGGACAGTCGTGGTATGAGTTGCTACAGAATCACGTCCAAAACCTGATTCCTGATGAAGCCATGGCGAGTGCAGCAGAACTGTACCCTTTCAACACTCCCAAGACTAAAGAAGCCTTCTATTACAGGCAGGTCTTTGAAGAGTTTTTTCCTGGTCAAGGCCATTTCACTCCGTATTACTGGAGGGCGACTTGGACCAACGCCACTGACCCGTCACAACGTTACTGGGGAGCAGAATACAAATCTGGAAACCACAAGTGAAGCAGTTCTATCCTTGCGGTACTGCGCAGGTACTGATTTCAACGTTGGAAAAGCCCGATTGAGTTTGCTCAAAGTGGTGTAGTTCTATGCGTTATCATAATCACTTAAAGTCTCAGACAAGTTCAGTTAAAAATAGAGTAGCAACATTAAAGAGTGTGTTTTTTGTAAGACAGTAATGTCAAATTGTAAAAACCACAAGCGAGGAATTTGCATATGGGTAAATATATTGCGTGTTTGATGTTTCACTGAGACATGTTCTGCAAACAAGCAATATTTAAAAACGAGTGATGATTTAGGGCCAGTTTACATTGAAAGGGGGTGCCCCTAGGGGATAGGGGCACCCTACCGACTAAAGTTGTAGATACCGTCTTTCTACATGTTCTACAATCATGCAAAGTTCGAACAAGGTAGGGGCACCCTCCCTTGCAGGGTCAAGAGATAGTGTCATTTTGCATGAGCTGAACTGTTCCTACCTCAAGGGGCTAAACTGAAGGGCAATTAAAAAAATAAAACAATTAAACAAATTAAGAAAATCCTTTAAAACAATTTTTTTAAAAGCTAAACTGGAGAGCAGCACTGTGCGAACTTTAGTTGTAAAATTAACAAAACTTCCACTTTCTCCATTGACCAAAAAACTTCTTCGCCTTCTTGTTGCTTTTACTTTGGCTTGCCAGTGCTTTTCGTTTGTTGACGTTTTTAAATGATTTCCCGCTCGCTCTCTGGGTGTATAGGTTGGTTTCTTCGACCTCGAAAGCGCTTTCCTCAATCAAATCTTCCTCCACTGCATCCCTCGTCGTTTCTGAAACTTCAGGTTGACTTTCAGTCATTGTTTGGAGTTGAAATCCCGAAAATATTCTCCAGGTTCGTAGCTTAAGCCTGAAGTGTTTGAAGCCATGCTCGAATTTGGGGCCTGTTACGCGTGGCCAACGGTAATCTAAGAACAACGAAACATAGCCCTACCCCCTAGGGCTAGCCCTACTTTTGGTTTTACAGGAGCTTATTTAAACAAAACTTGTCCCTACCATGTACGGTTTCCCTACCTTCAAAGTAGGAAAACCCTACCGCTAGGGACACCCCCTCGCATGTAAAAGGAACTGCGTAATACAAAGAAGAAGGGAATCTCTACTACCTAGGGGCATCCTGTCTAATGTAAACGGCCCCTTAATGCATTTAAGCCAGATTCAATCAAGTTTGCAAATTTCCTGATGTATTTGTTGACCAGCCACATTCTTGTAGTCAGTTTCAACATTCAGGATGAGTTTTACGGTAAATTTTGAGATTATTTTCGATTTAGTTATTTCAGATGTTTTGGTGTTGGGAGAATATATACAAGATGCGCAAATGCAAGAAAATCTGGTGTGTCAATATATATAATAATTCTTTCATATCGCAGATCAAATCTTAATTTGCATACTCAGCTAAACGCTGAGAAAACTTGACTAATTTGGTGAATTAAGGGATGATATCAGCTGCTTAACCCTTTAAGCCCCAATAGTGACAAGCATCTAATTTCTCCTTACAATATCCTTACTTGTTCAAACATACAGCTCACGAGAATAAAGGAAATGATCACCTAATACCAAATGCCTTGTTTGTGCAAATTATCTCAAGTAACAAGAAAGCCTATTGGGCATTTTAACCGGCCATTCTTGACCCTCCCCACCCCTAGGCTTCACAAATGTTAACGCGATCCTCTATTTATACGAACCGGCGTGAAGAAAAGTGTGATTGTGTGACACAATATTTTGACTAAAGCGGTACTGGATGACGTAATGTTTAAACTCTGATGACTCAGCTTATCTTTCTTATCGCTTTTATTTGTGCTGAAAAACGCAAATTCACTCAAACGTTGAATGTCGAAATAAATTCGTCCACAACTGAGAATGCTCACACAGGGACAACGAAGTATTTACTGTTGTGCCTAGACCTTCAATACAAACAGTGAACATAGCAGTAGAATCAAAATATAACGCTTGATAAACACGAGCTCGAGCAGATCGTCAGAGTATGGGGCACGTCAAGGCATATCTTATGACGTGATGTTTAAATCCGGTTTACTAACCCGGGAATCCCTTTGCAAAAGTAAACAAGCGAGCGGGGACGAAAGTCGCCCACGTCTTTGAAAGCTAACGCACCTGTCGAGCTGCAATCGATTTCGCGCTCACTCGCTTGTTTTTCTTTTCCTTCACTATCTCTGAACGGAAAGAGAGACTGCTCGTAGCCTTTAGCGAACACCACACGCAAACCACACAAATCCTTCGATAATATTCAGATATTTTCGTTCTTTCAATGCAAAAAGACTCGTAACACCTGCCTTATTAATTGATCTCCTTATTAATGACGATTCCTTCGTATCAACTTCTCGCCTCAAATAAACACTCATCTCTCTCCGTTCACAAGAACTATCATGTACTGATGGTGCAATCAACTAATATTGCATCATCATACTTGTACCAATTCCTTCTCATCCTAGCCCACGCTGGCAAAACGCAACTGTCCTTTTTGTCCGCTGCGAAATACAAGTTAGCCAATCAGAACCTTACAATCCACTCCGCAAACCACCCCCCCCCCCCGCCATAAAACGCCAAGGGAAACCTCCTCTCACGCAGCACAATATTACACCGCTCCTATACAAAACGCAACTTTCAAAGCAAATCACATTCACAGAAGCGTGATATGCTCCTGACATTCACAATTCCTTCTGACTCCCACATTTTTACACCCCTCAAAATGTCAATTGCAATTAAAAAAAAATCCTGCAGTAAAAAAATTTTTACCATAACAACTAACTAGATCAGACAACACGGCCAATTTGGCATTCAATCCTATTAGCTCCTTTACTCAATTGCGCATGCGTTACACAAGACAAATACAAAAACCCCAAACTTACCAACCCTTCGCCGTTCATATCTTAAATACTGTAAATTAAAAGACAAAAACATAGGAAGGTAACATTCAGAAGACTAATATGCGCATGCGTCTTATATAAGACAGTACCGCTCTTGAGTACCCGTACCACAAGCTTTAAAGCACTTTCTTCGTATGTTAAGCCAACTTGCTTTCACGAAAATCCGTGTTCATTTTATAAACCGGCGGTCGCCGTGGCGACGGCCGGTTAACTAGTACCATAAGGAAATGTAGGGAGAACACTAAGGAGAATATGCATATTGATATTGGGGCTTAAAGGGTTAACTTTTCCAAACAAGTAACTTCCTGCTTCCTGCACTGTTTACTGTAAGCTGTGTTGGACTTGCATTTTCAAGGCAAGTCCGCCTAATAATACGTTTTCCGAAACTGATTGAAATCTAGGATGGTTCGCTTTTCTTATTCATTAATTATTATTTCTTCTATTTTACACTGTGATTAAAAATCTCATTATTAGCTGATCTGAACTGGAAGATCTAGAATTCGCGATCCCGTAACCTGTAGGATCTGTAATTGAAGTTAGTTCATTAGACCTGAGCTTGCATTGGAAGAATAAACCACTTTTCGACGCCCAAAACTCTGATCTACTGGTGGCTGTCAAATGTGACCCTTTACATAAGCGACAACGGTATTACAATGACAACTAGGAAAACTGTTTTATTACAAGAAATAATCTGTTAATCTCCACGTGCACACGTTAACAATAATCATCACGTTCACAGATTAACAATAATCTGTTAATCTGTTAATCTTCACGTAATAGGCTGTTAATCTTCACGTGCACATTCCTGAGATGTACAAAATCCTGGCCAATCCCTAGTGGATTCTCGCCTTTCTAAAAAACATCTAATTTACATCTGGACGCCATTTGAACTTACGCTGAAGAAGGTTATAGTAATTTTTAACCTAAACGTCCGCTTTCAAATTTTAGTCAGTGACAACAACCTTTTTACTATTTTTAAATCGTGCCTGACTACGATTATAGTATTTTTAAATACAAGAAACATATTTCAAGACTTGAAAAGTATAATAACGTCAATAAACTTAAGATGAGAAATCCTTCTTAAAATGTTTTTCAGCTACATGACGTGTTTTTCAATATCGAGCAGAACTGGTCAGGGCGAGAGTAGGTTTTCCGATCATTTATTGCATTTCGGTGTCGTGAAAGAGCTATTTTTAAAATACAAGTTCATGGAACTTCTCAACGCTAATTAGTAATGCATTGGAGACTAGCCGGTGAGATGAATTGGTAGTGTTTAAAGTTGTTTTGGGTGAATAAAGTCGTTTTGTATGTGGAAACATCAGATAGAATTAAATGACGAGATTAACCTGGCAGCAACACAAAAAATTTCAAGCAATTGTGAACGAAACATGGAACATTTTGAAGATATTGAATCCATCACCTTAGCGTTTAATTATTCTGATTCCATTCTCTACAACTGAGCTATAAAACCTCATATGATGGGTTGTCCGTCAATGATCCTTTTCTCAGTCTACTTTCTACGTACCTATGTGTTCATCGACAAGCACGTTCAAATTGAACAATACTAGCCTGTTCCAGGCGTGCAGATAGTGGAGTGTGAGCGAAAAATAAAGCGAGCGAAAGAGCGGGAGAAAACGAGGGGAGATTGGGGAAGAGGGCGAGGGAACGCCTGTGCCCACGCGGCCTACTTAAGACCGCCGACAGCGGAAGAGAAACATGAACCCAGGGTCAGGTCAAAGTAAACAAGAAAGGCATGTAATTATGATCTCCGAAATAGGTTTCACCCGAGTTTGAAGCGTTGGATTAAGTAAAAAACAAGAAAAGTAGATTAATTATGCTTTAAGAAATCTGACATGCTGAATGAACATTGCAAGAGTTTCTGCGCTACCGAAACATAAATATAGGTGTTAGAAAACTTACAATGAATCTGCACTACTTAATCAATAAAAGGTAACGAGAATCACAGACGACTTCATATACACATGGGTTTATCAGTTTGATGAATAAAAACAATTCACTCTGTGACGGGATGGACTTCATCGTCTTCATCAATTGCGATGGCTACAGTTTGTTTGTTGTAGTTCTTTTCTCCATTCCTTCAACAGCTAGCCTGAACACAGATGACTCCTTTTTCCTTTGCTTCACGCGTGAAGCAAAGGAAATAGGAGACGTCTGCGTGCAGGCTATCGACAGCAGGCTTTCAGGCCTTCATAAACAACCTTGCCGATCCATTTTTGCTGCTTCCTCTTCGTCGTCTTCTTTGTCTACTCCGCCGGATAGCCACCGCTCTAATTCCAATGTTTTGAAGCTGTTCTTCTAGGTCTTTCATGATCGCGACAAGCGGAGTAATCACAATTATCATAGAAACGGCATTTCTTTACAATTTTGTGTTGATTATCCTTGGAAAAAGTTGACAGATCAAGCTATTTCCAAATCCTGTTGGAAGAACGGTGAAGAAATCCCTTCCCAGAAACATGTTTTGAAGACAGTCTTTTTATTCTATACGTAAAGCGTCCACATGTGGGAAGTCTTAAGGGCTTGCCGTAACACATATTCAACTGGTGTGACTCGCACGGGCACGCCATATCGCATTTCTTGTCTGCGTCAACAACGCTCTGGCGTTGACAAGAGGTGCTAAATTTGGCCAATCAGAGGGTATACCAGATCCTGGTATACCGCCATGAGCTTTTTAAAATTAATTTCACAGGCGTTCCCTCGCCCTCTTCCCCAGTCTCCCCTCGTTTTTTCCCGCTCTTTCGCTCGCTTTATTTTTCGCTCGTGCTCCACTATCTGAACGCCTGGAACAGGCTAGAACAATACTACCACTTGCCGCATGTTCTTGTGATACCTTTGACCGACATTGTATGTGATGTGTCCGTTACAGCGCGTTCTGCAGGTTACTGATTATTTCTAACAAAATGCTGAACCACTCCCTTTACCCATCGGTTACTGCTTTATTATTTTATTATCCTGGGCGTCTGTTAACGGGTAATTTCGGTACCATTCCTCTATCCATATCCTTTGAATATAGAAGAGAGGACACTGGACACGAGATTGCGCGCTCGGATGCATGTAAATGTGGTGCGACGTCAAACTTAAGTCGTGATAGCCTACACGAGCTCTTTACGGTAAGTATGAGTGGGGAAAAACAAAAGCAAATATTTATACTGATTTTTGAATGTAAAATTAGATTTTCGATACGTTTGTTTAAAGAATGTGTTTGTCCAATATCTGTCCCAAACGGAATCAGCGTTATCCTCCATATGATGTGACTTTGGTGGCTAAAGATGGCAAGGAGTTCAAGGCTCACAGAAACGTTCTTTCAGAAGCGAGTCCTTTTTTCGAAAAGCTTCTCAACAGCGACATGAAGGAGAATAAAGAAGGAGTCATTCGACTAGAGATATTAATCGAATCTCAGATGGCAGCTATTTTACAGTTTGTTTACACTGGTAAAGTTGAATTTTCGACGTACGAACACGCCGAAGATCTGATCAAAGTGGCTGATTATCTGTGCCTTTCAAGCCTTAAACTTTCCGCTGGGAAATTTCTTGAGCAGAGTTTGACCGCTCTCAATTGTTTTTCAAGCTACGAGTTGGCAGAAAAATATTTTTTCGACGAGCTGATCTTAAGCACGCAGAAATTTATCTACTCAAACTTTGCTATTGTCGCAGCAACCGATGCCTTTATGAATTTGACGAGTCGTGAAGTTGAAAAGTGGATTTCTAGTGACGACATTGTTATCAAAGCAGAGGAAGATGTTTTCAAAATCATACTTAGATGGATTGGTTACGACAAAAACGAAAGAAGAGTAAAATTTAGCGAACTGTTTCGTCACGTTAGAGTATCTTTTATATCGCGTGACGTTTTACTAAGAGATTTCGTGACCAATGATTTAGTGAAAGCAAATAGAGACTGCTTTAATAGCGTGACTGTTGCCTTGGCAAAGATTGATCAGGCAAGCGATTGCGATGTTCCACGGCCACATTATCCTAGGAAGGCTCTTGAGGCGTGTGTTATTGTAGCCTGCGGGGAAAAAGAGCCTTTTCACGCATATTTGTACCATCCTGAAAAAAATTCGTTTTATCGTTTGCCCCTTTGGAGCGAACCAGGACACGTGATTTCATGTCGTGGTAAGTTATTCGTTGTTCCGCAAGACATCAGCAGAGCACGATGCTATGATCCAGATTTAAACCGCTGGTCTCCAGCACCGAGGGCAAAAACGGATTTACAAGACTTACAGTTGATCACTGATGCACAAAGACTTGCAGACGTTTTGGTTGTCAAAAATGAAATCCTTTTCATTGTGGAAAACTATGAGGAAAACTCAACTCAGCTTTTGAAATATAACCTGAATGGGAATTGCTTTCTTCCTTCAATCCACTGGCTAGATAAAATATACGTTTGTAATGTGGTGGAAGGAAGGTACATATATGCTCTCGGCGGTTGTATAGATACCTCTGGGTTTCATTATTTTGAATTTCAAGCGTTGCCACAATGTTCAAGATTTGACATTAAAGAAAGCAAATGGCAAGACATTGCAAATTTACAAGATGCAAGGTATCTCGGCTTTGGTGATGGTATGAACGGGAGGATTTTTATTGCTGGGGGATGCGGAAATTGTACTAACGTTTTGAGGAGCTGCGAAGTGTACAACGTTAAGACAGATGAGTGGCATTTCATAGCCAGTTTGTCGGCTCCTCGTTGCTTTGGAAACATGGTGTCTGTAGATGAAACGTTATATGTGCTTTGTGGAAGTTTGCGAAATTCTGGTCCTCATGCAGAATGGACGGTTGAGTGCTATGACTATGAAAAAGATGAGTGGATAGTCAAGAAGCGTATCCCTTTTCGCAAACTTGTGTGGATGTGGTACGCTTTGAAAGCTTGTTCATTTCGACTTTTTAAAGGAGCCTTGCATAATCTGGAGTCCGTTGATTGTGATAAACAGTTGTCAGAAATCTTACTTTAAGTTATTAAAATGCAGACTGGATGTACTTTTCGTATGATGCTCACAAGGAGTCTACAGCTTAGAGAAACAGTCGTCAGCAGAAGAAAGGAGGCACTTCTTTTAAGTGGTACTCGAAACTTTGTACTCGTACCTGTAATAGAAGAGTTTAGTGTTGTTGTTGTTGTTCTTTTTTGATATGCCATATTTTGTGGCATGTAAACGGCTGTCTACTTCGTGAAACGTGATTTGGAGCCGTGAGCAGTGGTTTGGTATTATATTACTCGTAAAATGAGAATGGGGTGTTTAATTTGTCGTGAAATGTGATTTTATAGACATTTTATGACATTTTTGTGTTAAAAAAAAACGCACAACACTTGATTTTTAGATCGTGTTCCCCAGGTGCCACTGCCATTCTCCGTCACAAGACAAAATTACAAAGTTGGATATTATGGTTATGGTTATTATGGTTCCATAGTGGAAGTAAAGCGTCGTCGTTCTGGTGAACCTTGATGGTAAATCCTTTTTTTATCCAGTAGAAAATCGATGTGACACCGAGTTGTAGCTGTAAAAAATAGATGAAAGACGAATCAGAATACAGACCAGTATATTCTTGCGCTCGGTTGAGCTGGTGCCGTTCTTTAGATTGCAATTGCAGTGAATACGACAGTAATTGTTTATGAACCCACAGATAGACTCCAAATTTCAAGTGACAGGGAAGATCGAAGGATTTTTTTGGGATTGAAATGTTTGATTCCGGGATTGTTTTGGGTGGCCTGATTTAAATAGGGATTTTTTGGAGTATTCAAAACAATCAGAAGATTCGTGGTAGTGCCCGTGTATCCCGGCCGCGTAGTTCTGCGACTGAAGTACGACCAAACTTGTTCTTGCCCGGATGGTCTTGTTTAGAGTTGTCATTCATAATGAAACAGAAGATGACCTTGGGTGTCCCTAGTGTAGTTAGAATGACTAAAGATGAGGAAAAGATAAAATCAACTGGTATGATTACGGCGGTTCCGATTTGCCCCAAAAGATAGATTTGAATGTAAAAGCTTCAAACTGAGTAAACAAACACAGACATTCAATTTCTAGTGTTTTGTTTTTCGTGTTATATCATTCCCGGCATAGTCAATCGAACCCAATCGAACTGTATTTCAATCGAACTCAATCGAATTCAATCGATGGATTGAGTTCGACTGAATTCGGCAATCGAACGAAATCGAATTCACACAAAAAAGATTGGACAATCGAATTCAATCGAACATTCGATTTCCGAACTCTTGAAAATCAATAAGAAGGTTTTGGAGGTTCGAGTTACTTCAGTATAACACGTGTTTTTCGTAGATAGATATTTAAACCGCACAATTCCCAGAGAAATAGCTTCAGATGCGCTGTGGGTTGTTAGCTTTAAATGCGTAGTAAAAGGCTACCAAGAGTGCCGCTTTGACGTGAAGGAGGGCGAAGAATTCAAAGTTTTAAAGAAAATAGGCGAGAAAGGCCGTGCTTTTCGAGTTGTAAATGAGCTCGTTAACTTAAAATGAAAACGGTCCAGTAGTTCCAGAATACGGTAAAACGCGGGAATAATGATAGCTTTGTTCTAATCTGTTCTTTTTACTGCCGTGAACAGTTTATTTTTGTTATTGAATTATCAGTAAAAAAGGACGAGAAAAACGTGTTTTCGATGGGGTTTTTTTTTGCCTTGTATGTAGGTTCACCAGAGCTTGCGTACAATAACCAAGCGGGCAGTCAGACCACCTAACATGACCTTTGTCCAAGCGAATTTATTCACCGAACACAATCGAACGCAATCCATTGGACTCGGTAGCCGAACTCAATCGAACACAGTCCAATGGATTGAGTTCGACTGGGTTCGATTTGTTCGATTTAATTCGATTGGTGCGAAAATCGAACTCACACAAAGTTCGGTGTTCGATTTCGTTCGATTGCCGGAATCAATCGAACTCAATCCAGGGAATGAGTTCGATTGAATTCGATTGAGTTCGATTTCCGAAAGTTCGATTGACTATGCCGGGATCATTTCATCCTTTTTGGAAATTTTCGGAAATTTGGTATGGGATTTTTTGGGGGTTAATTTTTGGTCCAGGGATTTTATTGGGTTTTTTTTGGAAGCCTTAGGGATTTTTTTGGGTTTTGATTTTTGCCCCATTCGATCATCCCCGTCACTCGAAACTCGGGGTACCCCCCTGGGGGTAGACTACCCTTTGTTCGTTGAAATCGGCGCATCGATCTAGATGAAATACAGAGAAACATTACGGCGGTTCCGATTTGCCCCAAAAGATGGATTTGAATGTAAAAGCTTCAATAAAAGTCCAAACGAAATGTTAATTAACTGAGTTATGTGACTTGTTTTTTTCGCCGTCCCAAGCTTTTTGAGGCGTTATTTTGCGAGATCATTATGCGACCGCCGGCTAGAGAGTAAAGAAGAGGAGAGGGCAGGTAACTGTTAGCCGCCGGCCGTGACCTCGTCCAGTCTGAAAATATTGGGGCTATGTGACAGAAACTTGATACCACTAATGTACCTTTAAAAAGCAAAGCAACGCAAACTTTGATGTTGCCATAGCAACCGTTTTGCTTCCAGGTCTCTTCCAAGAAAGAAGGACACTTTTGGGCTTCACAAAATCACCCACTCCTTATGGCTAATAAACAGGACTATTTCTTTCTCGACCATTTTTTTACCCATTTCTGTTCTTGATTTTCTTATTTTCTCCATTCTGTGGCCACTTATGACGTCATCGATTTCCTAAACTTGCAGAAAGCAAGGACATTTTGAAAGGCATTTCAAATCTGCTTGACTTGTTTTTCACTTCATAGGCATTTTAACAATAGCGGACTGCTTTTGCCAATTATTCACTCTGTAAATGAACTAATGAACGGTATTTAGTTGACATTATTGAATTGTGCTTGGGAGGCGGTTGTTAGAGAGGAGCGTTCATTCCATTGCTTTCAGAGATGGAGAACAAAGCTTCAGCTTAACCATATGTTTAGATGCTTTACATTAAATTTTGTTCATTATTTCATTGAACTCTTTTGCCATCAGCATTTTTGAAAGGGGTGTTTTATTTTTATTTACATCACTGTCATTCCTTCATAACGATTTCTGAGGTTCACCGGATCACTAATCTGCTATGGGCTCCAGGATATCTAGGGTTCCTTTAAACAATGTCAGCGAAGAGGCTTGCATGCAAACGTTCGTGCGTTCACTTTCGTTGAAAGGGATGCGTGTCGTGACGTTCCACTCATCTTTTCTGTGATCGTAGAACAAAATTTCCCAATTCGATTCAGAGGTAGGACATAGCACGCATAACGTGTCATCAACTAACACCATGCTCACGGTGCAACGAGGAACCGTTAAACTGGCAATAAAGTACCACTCATCAGCTTCTACGTTGTACACTTCACAGCTTCTCAATACATTGAAGCATTCTCCGCACCCTCCGGCAACGAAGATCTTTTCGTTACTTCCAACACCAAAGGCATGGTACCTCGCTTGCTGTAGGCTTGCCATGTTCTGCCATTTGGTTTCTTCAGTGTCAAATCTTGAGGACTGAGGAAAGACTTTCAACCAATCTTCGTCAGAGCTCAAATCGTCCTGGCAACCACCAATAGCATAAATGTACTTGTCTACAACCACAAAGCAAGCTTGTATTTTATCTAACCAGTGACTCAACGTGGCCGTCGAATTTAAGTCGAAATCGTATTTCCAAAGCCAAGTCGAGTTCGCATACTTTTCCGTGATGAAAAACATCTTGTTTCTGACAACCAGTACCGCTTTAAGTGATTGTTGTTTATCACTGATCAAAATTTTGTTAGAATCCATTTCTGCCCATGGGGCTGGAGACCAGCGATTAAAATCTGGGTCGTAACATTGTGTTTTGCTTATGTCTTTGGGAAAAACGAACAATTTACCTCGACATGAAATAACGTGTTCTGGCAGCAACTGAGCAACAGACCTTTCGGGCAAACGATAAAACTCCCCTCTTTCTGGATGATAAATAAAAGTGTGCTGAGGTGCTTTGTTCGAGCAAATCGCGACAACACATGTCTCAAGAGCCTTCCTTGGCGAATGTGGCCGGGGAACATCACAGCTGGTTGCCTGGTCAATCCACGCCAAAGCGTCAGTTACGGCATTAAGGCAGACTTTGTTTTCTTTGACAAGATGATTGGTCGTAACATCGATCTTTAACGTTTCGCGTGATATGAAAGTGAGTCGAACGTGGCGAAACAGGTCGCTGAATTTTATGCTTCGTTTCCTTTTGTCATAATCAATCCACCTTAGAATGATTTTAAACACATCTCCTTCTGCGCTGATAACAATATCGTCGCCGGAAATCCATTTCTCAACTTCATGACTCGGCAAACTCAGAAACCCCTCAGTTTCCGCAACAGCAGAAAAGTTTGAAGATATGAAATTCTGGGCGCTTGAAAACAGCTCATGGCATAGGTATCTTTCTGCTAAATAGTAATTCGAAACGCAGTTTAAAATTGACATGTTCTGCTCCAAAAAGTTTTGCACTTTCCGTCTAAGGTTTGAAAGGCACAGATAATCAGCCACTGCGATCAAATCCTGAGCATGTTCTTCAGACGGAATCTCCACTTTACCAGTATAAATGAACTTCAGAATATCTGTCATCTGGGTGTCTGTGATAATTTCCAGTAGAATAACTCTTTCTTTCGTCTCCTTCATGCCGCTGTTGAGAAGCTTTTCGAAGAAAGGACTCGCGTTTAAAAGAACTTTTCTATGTGCCTTGAACTCCTTGCCATCTTTGGCCACCAAAGTCACATCATATGGCGTTAAATGATCTTGTTGTAAGAAAATGTCAGCCAAACCCATCTTACAAAGAACGTTATGACAAGTTAGATGTTATGTCCACAACAAACCTGCTGATTCAATCATATTTACCCTGAAACAAACATTGGCTCTGTTTTATGCCTTTTCCGCATTGCTTGAATATAAATGACCATTTAAATCTTATGCATTAAGCCCAAGGTACAGATATGCCTAAATGAATTGATGTCACTTTGATGTCATATCCCACTCAAATGCAATGATCCGGCTCAAGTGGTTGTTTTTGATGCTTGGTTGTAATGGAAGGACAAAAATAACCTCATATGTAGCTCTTTTTCGTTTCCTCTGACAAGACCGCGCTCTTGCCTTCATCTACAGCTAGTTTAAAAAAAAAACGAGTATACTGAAAGAGTGAGGTATTATGTAGGCCTTATATCAGGTACGTAAAATGACCAGATACCACATGACATGATGGATTAGCTTTTTCGACTTTGTAAATCTTGCATGAGTCAGTAGAAATGTCAAGCCCGGAAATTAGCCCTTGCATGACTGAAAAAACACTCCAAATGTACCGCAAATGATCCCTGCACCGGACCACAAGTGAATATTACTCAAAATAACAACAAATCATCATGGTTTCGATAAAATAATAATAATAATAATAATAATAATAATAATAATAATAATAATAATAATAATAAGGACTAGCGTAGCGTCTAATAAGCGACGACATTAGGTTTTGATGATGCACAATTCATTTCTCGTTTCAGTGTCCGTCAGTTTTTTTACGGTTCCTTAAATTAACTGAATTGATTGACAATTTAACAGAGTAATAAAGAAATGTTAAAATTACTAATATCGATAAATTAACTACAATTTTTTTTAATTCAGTGGTTTTTCCAAGGTGATATCCATTACTGCTGACATTAGGCTCAAAGTTAGGCCCTTAGTCTGGCAAGTAGGTATTTTAAACAAACAAATTTACAAATTTGTTTTTTACAAGCAATGGAACTAATTTTAAAAATTAGTTTCAGAACGGTTATTCGTTCTTAATACAATAAAAAAATGCAATACAATATACATTAACATCGACAATTTTCGATTGTCAAAATTTTGCACTGTCCTAAACTTTTCAAATTTAAACGCACAAAAACGAGGATTTTTCTTAACAAAAAGTTGAAAAAAGGTTTCTAGTAACGAAACCCTCACTTCGTAGCACTATTAATAATAATTCACACACTCTCGTTTACGTCTAGAAAATCGCCCGAAGTGATTGGAATTGGCAGAAAGAAATTACGACGGCTATTGCTCGAACAGAACGTAATGTACTCCTAACCTCTTATCATATTGTGTCTTGCGAGAGGTATTTGTACCATGAAAAGGAAACTCATGCACCACTTTCCTGCATCACCCTAACGTTGAAAACAGTATTACCAGATATGCGGACGACATCATTTTTATGACCAGCATTTGTTTACCATACCTGTGCCGAAAGGGATCCCTTCTGCTCGTAAACAGCGTTGTAACACTAGCAGAGATAGTGTGCTTGTTAATAATTGCAATCCAGTCTAGGATAATACTATTGGATAATTTTCATTTGATGCCCCTACATCAATCCTGCGCCTCAATACTGCGTTGTCGGAGAAATGATCCTTTTTTGGTATATTTGTTTGTTTGTTTGTTGTTGTTGTTTGGTGGTAAAAAAATTGTCTCATGATCGGTAATGACCAGTATTGCCCTAGAAGCGAATTGGCCACAAATATTATCACCCAACCCCCACCCCATTTTTTTCAATTTCTAAAGCATATACTCAATCATAGAACTGCCATACAAATGAAATTATCTCGTCTAGAAATGATGTTTTCTGCTTTTCTAACTAAAAAGAAATCTGGATTTAGATTTGATTTCAGCTAATGTATCTGTCCGGAAAATCGATTTGGCCTATTCTTGTTCCATTTGGATTACAGCATATTATTGGTTGAATTCCAAAATGCGGATTTGAATTGCCCCGGAAAACACACTCTTATGTCTGTTTGTACATAGAACTGCATCACTTGTGTATCCCACATTTATAATTTCTCCAGGTTCGTGCTGATGGATCAAAGGAATTGATCCACTTCGCTGTCCAATAATGTGGAATAAGATGGCTCTGTCCTGGAAAGAACTCTTCAAAAACCTGCCTGTAATAGAGGGCTTCTTTGGTATTGGGAGTGTTGTTGGGGTACAGTTCATCTGCAGTCGCCATGGCTTCATCAGGAATTAGGTTTTCGAAGTGGTTCTTTAACATCTCACACCACGTCTGTCCAGGTTCGGTAGATGAAACTCCATCTAAAAAACCTTCCTTAGCGCGCCACAGAATGTCATCGGACAGTGCACTCGTGCCTTCAAACGAAGCTCGCAGTAAGAACTTCTCAATTCCATCCTTTGGCTGTCGGAGTTCTGGAGGTAGTGACAGGAAATAGGAAGTAAACTGAACATCCAAGAACGGCACTCGAAGCTCCAGCCCGTGAGCAGCCGTACAGCGGTCGCATCGCAGAACATCGAAGAACTGAAGATCTTTAAGAAGCCTCCGGGACTCAGCATCGGCCTCCTCTGGGCTTGGGGCTAATTTAAAATTGATGTAGCCCTGACAGAGCTCATCGGATCCTTCACCAGAGAAAATGACCACCGTATCTGTCTGTTCACGAATGTATTTGCACAAGAGATACATTCCCACTGAACAACGGATTCCACCCACCTCCCAAGTCTCCAGCGAATATATGATGTCACGCAATGCTTGGATTCCTTCATCTGCTGTAAAAATCACCTCATGGTGTTCACTGCCTGAAAAAAAAATTAAAGCTGATTCATACAGCTACTACACTAGGCTCGACGCACAGCCACTGAGTTAAAAACTACCCTTAGGTTGCTGCTTTATATGTTCTACAAACGTTTTCGAATGAAATCATTATGCAGTCACATAACACAACTGTTTACTGTTCCAAAGAAATGACATTCGTTGACGTGAGACAGCGTTCTAAGATGTTTTGTAATGTTTCTGTGAAATGTTTTGGAATGTTCCTTATAATAGTCTGGAATATTCAAGGTAAAAACACAGACTATTGAGATAAATAAGGACAGATAAATAAGAAATTGACTTACCTATATGTTGTGCCACCTTTCGTGCTGCAACAATATCCGTGCTTCCTTCCATTCCAACCGAGAAGGTCTGCACTGGATATTCAATCCCATTTTCCTTTGCCAGCTTGGTTAGATAGGATGCTACTAAACTAGAATCCAGACCACCAGAGAGTAGACAGCCAATTTTCCGCTCCCCTATTAGTCGTTTGCGCACTGCTTCAGTGAACAGATTTCTGATGTTTTCCATGACGTCATTCCAGACCGGCTTCACATTGGTTTCAAACAATGGCAGCGTTCCTACTCCTGTAAAGGCCTTCTGCTCAATAAAGGTGGTTTTTCCGTTACATGACAAACAATACGATGCACACTGACCAGGAGGGCACGGACTTATTTTCATTTTGCACCCCTGTTTCTTGAACTGTATCATAAGTGGAATAAGAGCTTTTGCTTCGGAGCTTACAGCTAAAATTCCTGCATTCTTCTTCCCGGCCTTCTTCAACACGAATAATGGACGGACCCCGAAGGTATCTCTTCCGATGTGTACCTGTTTATTCTTTGTATCGACGACACAAAATGCAAAAACCCCATCTAACATCTGCGCCATCCTCTCTATGCCAACCTTGTTGTACAAATGCAGGATGACTTCGGAGTCGCAATTTGTGACGTACTCAAAGCCAAACTGCTTCCCTAATTTTTTGTAGTTGTAAATCTCGCCATTGTATATGAGATACAGGTGTGGCAGGGCTTTGACTCTCATCGGCTGCATGCCGTGGAGATCATCGAGAATGGCGAGACGGTGGAAAGCGAGACAGCAGTTTTGGAAGTGAGGGATTGTCTCCATACGGAACGCATCGGGTCCTCGGTGACAAATTTTCATGGCATAACTGACGCACACCGAAAAGTCAGCGGGAACACCAAACACAGCCCATATACCGCACATGGTTGACAGCTGATCTTCTACCGCTGACTAGTAACCTGAAATCAGATAGACTTATGCTACCATAAATAAATCTCATCGTATCCACTATTCTAAAAAAAGTTACACTGCCATTTTAATGAACGCTTTCCCATCGCACGACAAGAAGAATCCATGGATAACGTCAATCAATGAACCGACCTACCGACCGACCGAGCGGTAACCGAATGATAACCGTAAGGTCCCTCCTAGATAACCGTAGCTGTTAAGCCCCCGAATTTCAGATGCGAACATTTCTTCGCACCATTCTGAATCGATTGAAAAATTACAAGCATTTAATTAGTCACGAGGGAAAAAACTGCAGAAATGGAAATGATTTGACACCACATATAGTAGCTGCATGTATCCAATCTTTTCCATCCAACCAGTCTTTTTGTGACCCCTGGTTTAAATGCGAAAACATGCATTCACATCAAGAATCTATCAACTGAAAATTTCAAATTCCTATAGCTTACCGATCTAAAGAAAAAATTAATATGCCTTTTACCACCTATTAAGGCCTTAACAAAGCTGTCTCAGTGGAGTGGAAAACATTAATCCAGAGTACAGACAGCAATGTAGTTCACAAGCCAGTCAATCCACATCTGTTTCATTCATCCATTGCTGTTTCACTTTTCACAGAATAATACCAAATCGGCGCCGATTTAACAGGGGAACCGAGCCTCCCTTCAAAGAGAAACCTGTCTATTCTCCTGAAAATGACATTCAAATGCAGACCAGTATTACACAGCTTTATTTAGCGTGTGGGTTCCCTGTGCCGATTAGCTGAATTTTGTTCGCCGATTCCTCGATGGAACGAAAGGCGGCTAAGCGACCTATAATTATACCTCTTTTCGCCTCTCTAGACTTGCTATATCACAGGAGCTTAATCTTAATTTAGTTAATGCGATCAAAAATTTTCTAAAATGCGAAGCTAATCTTGCTAAACAAAGCTTATGCGTTCAGTATCGCTAAGCGATAAGGGATTAGCAAGCGGCTTGCTAACCCTGGGTTGTCAAGTGAACGAGTCAGTGCTTGCAAAAATTACTTCTGCAATCAAGAAACCTACTCATAAATTACCATAAACAAGGCCGTTAAACACAAATTGTTTTAAGAAATCATTTCCAAAAATAAAAAAAATTAATAATTACAGAAAATGTAGCCTGATAGCCGATATCTAAATATCTTAAGACATTCAACTCCGAAACTGTAGTTAATACTTTAAAGCCAGAAAAAACAAAAAAAGAAAGAAAGAGGATTATGGTGTTGTAATTAGAATCTATCTCGTACTCGTATTACAATTAGAAACTATCTTGTACATGACACCAAGTCTTTCCGCTATTGCTCTCTCAGTATCTCTCTTATTACTAGATAAGTACTTACCTCTTTTGCCAGTCTAACTGAAAGTGTCCAACATCAAAGCATTTTATTCCACAGTTCCTCTAGTAAATAACTCGCCGGCAATGAGCAATTTCAAGTAAAATCAAATCCCCGTGCGAAATCGCTTCGTCTTCTCGTTCAATGAAAATAAAAACGTCTACTCGATTGAGCTGTAAATAAGTTTAACATCTCGAGAAGTTGGATTCTTTGAGCAACACAAAAAGGTTCTAAATAAAGCGTGCTTTTGGTTCTAGCCGCAGTGGTTCATTTTGAATACGCGAAGATTTTGACACCAGCCAGAAATTATTGAGTTGTCCAATCAGATGGCGCGTATGAAAATCAGAACGCTTAAAAAGAAAAACAAACAATGCTCCTTTTCATTTTGATATGGCTTTGATAATGACGTTACCCCCTCCCTCCCTCTCTTCCACCAAGGAATCCAATAATAATAGTAGAAAAATATATATATTTATTCTTTTATTGTGATAATGATGCGTCACTACAATAAGTGTTTAAATCAGTTTTCCACCAACGCAGGCCAGCCATCGTGATGCACGTCACCAGAGCTCATCGCCAGACGAAGGATAGCAGTAGGCAGTCAAAAACGTCGAGATGTCAGTTCAAATTAATAATTGAATTTATAACTTGTTACAGGTGCAAATTAGCATGTGAAATATGTTCAGAAGCACACTACAAGTAAATACTAAAAATTCCAAACAAATACAAATCTAAAAAAGCCCTTTAATTTATAAAACATAACCTTAAAACCTTAGGGCTAAAAATCTTAATTCTAAAAGTCTAGGCTACAACTTGAATGGCACACGAGAACACTAGTTATGATTTCTTTGTCTTTTCGTTTCACCAAGTCCCCATATGCTAGGACCAACCTAGCAGTTCTCATCAGGTTTTTCAGCAGTAGTTTATGAAAAGACTAACAGCTTAAACAAGAAAAGCAGTATGAACCCTTCGTCCAAACCCAATACATCTACTACATATGGGGAGGAAGTATAAAATAAGAAGCTAAAAGGTAGCTACATTACTGCATATTGCGCCAACATAAGTTTTCTTGATTGTGGCCTCTCCATCTGTGCAATTTGTGTCGGCTGAAGGTTATCAAGCGCCCCTTTGTAAAGTCTAAAAGAGCATGCATTTACATACTCCCACATGAACTCTTTCTTGGAAATAGGGATGCGTGTCTTCACATTCCAATCATCTTTTCCACTCAGGCCGAAGCACTCAACTGCCCATTCTTGCTCAGAGCTGCAGGGGCAAAATGCAAACAACATTCCATCGAACAACACCATGCTTCCAGTGTAAAGACAACATGTTAAAGGGGCAATGAAATGCCACTCGTCTGTCTTTACGTTGTACACCTCGCAAGTCTTTAAAGTGTTGTACTCATCACACCCTCCCGCAACGTAAATGTTGTCGTTCACAGCAACACCACACGCAAGATATCGTGCTTCTTGCAAACTCGCTATTTCCTGCCATCCGTTTTCCTCCGTGTCAAACCTGGCACACTGTGGGACAACTGTGAAAGAATCACTATTCTCCCTGTATCCACCGATAGCATAAATGTACCTGTCTACAACAACAAGGCAAGCCGATGTTTTATCGAGCCAGCGGACAGACGGAACCGTAGAATTAGCATCGAGATTATATTTCCAAAGCCAGGTTAAGTTCTCATCACTGTTTTCTATAACGAAACATATTTCATTTTTGACAACTAATACCGCTGTAAGTTCCTGTTCATCAGTGAGGAATTCTAGCTTGGACCCTGTTCTTGTCCAAGGCGCTGGAGACCAGCGGTTTAATTCTGGGTCATAGCATTGCGCTTGATCGATATCTTGCCAAACAAAAAGTAGTTTTCCTCGACATGAAACCACGCGCTCTGGTGAGCGCTTGGACCCAGTTCTTTCGCGCAAACGATAAAGCACGTCTTTGTCTGGAAAGTAGAGGGAATTGTGGAACGGCTCTTGTACTCCGGACAGTGCGATAACGCTTGTCTCAAAAGCCTTCCTGGGAACATGGGGCCGTGGAATATTATAATCGGGAAAGCGGTCGATCCATGCTAATGCAGACATCACGCCATCGATACAGTCTTTGTTTCCTTTCACAAGATCATTGTTGATGACTTCGCTTATTAAGAAGTCACGCGGTACGAAAGTCAGTCGTACGTGACGAAACAAATCGCTGAATTTCACGCTTCGGTCGCTCCTGTTGTGATCGATCCATTTCAGTATAGTTTTGTAAACATCTTCCTCTCCGCTTATAGCAATCTCGTCACTGGAAATCCATTTTTCAACTTCACGACTCGGCAGTCTCATAAAATCCTCAGTTTCTGCGACAATAGCAAAGTTTGAACACACGAATCTTTGTGTGCAGGTGATTAGTTCTTGACATCGATAATTCTCTGCCACGTGGTAAACACAAAAGCAGTTCGAATTGGACAAGTTCAGCTTCAGAAATGTTACAGCTTTCTGTTTAAGATTTGAAAGACACAGATAATCGGCTACTTCGATTAGGTTCTCGGCTTGATCCTCAGTAGAGATCTCAATTTTACCTGTGTAAATAAACTCCACAATGTCATTCATCTGCGAGGCGGTTAAAATCTCCAGTCGAATAACTCCTTCATTATTCTCTTTCATATCGCTGTTGAGAAGCTTTTCGAAGAAAGGACTCGCTTCTGAAAGAACTTGTCTGTGAGCCTTGAACTCCCTTCCATCTTTGGCTATTAAAGACACATCATAAGGGTTTACTTTCTCGGAAGAATTCATAACTACACCCGGGAACTACACGCACACAAACCTGTTAAACGACTTAAATGTATAGCTTTTTATGGCGTGACAAACGTGACATAGAGGTAGCCTGGGGACGAGATTCACAAAACTTTGCAAAAGTGGCAGGTAAACATTTTAGTAGCGGGAAAAATTTTTCGCGGCATTCGATGAACTATAAGTGCATTTCAGTGAATCCTGTAGTCTGTGACCACAGCCAGGGCAGGGACCTCGTCCTTGGACCTTTGTATTAGGGAATCACTAACTACATATTGAAACAGGTAGACAGTTTACCAAAGACTCCTGAACCCCTAAGATTATGCAGTTTTTGTAAGACTAATGAAATTGAAAATGAAGTTCACTTTCAATTCTCCTGTAAACTTTATGACAGTTTCCGTTTAAAACTATTCAATGAAATAACTGAAAAATTTGTTCTCTTCAAAGATCTGAATAGAAATTCAAAAATCCTGTTCCTCTTTAACAGCATTGATCCTGTTATCTGTAGATCAACTGCTGCATTTGTTTATGAATGTATGAGCTGTAGACGAGATTTGTTGCTTCAAAAAATGAATGTAACATTTTTTCTTCTCTGTTTTTCATTAAGTACAAATGTTGCTGTTGCATTTATAATTTTAGATAGGTAATGCCTTGTATAAATAGGGAAATACCTCAATAAATTGTTGTTGTTGTTGTTGTTGTTGTATGGTCACCTCACGACATGCAGTTCTGATGTAAAGTTGTATCCAGCAACAGCACTATTAATATATTTATCGACGCATTTACTAAGTATATTCATTTGTAAGTAGGATTTTATCCCCAGATAAGTAATCAGCAGAACGTACTATAGACATAAATTAAGCTTACTATTGTTGGTACATAAATATATTAAATGTATTAGTGTTCATTCGATCGAAGTACTTGGCAATATATTTTACTGTCACTATTCATGTGATCGATTACAAACTGTAGGGCTTGTATAATTTATATTTAGTCAGCCCTCCTTCAGCTTATTGAATCAGATATTCGTTAAATGGCTTTATCTTGAAAGTTTTCAAAAGAAGTCATGAAGAGTTAGACGCTCAAGAACTAGATTTTGATGCGTACAGTAGATATTCCACTTGAAGTTCCAACACAGTACTCTGAATAACTCCCAATCCACCTTACAGAGAAAGATGGAAGCTGTACATTTTATTACAATACCTTGCAAAACTAACACAGCCAACAGGCACATAAAAAGCCATACGTTTTGCATATTAAATTTGTCCCTGTGCTAGCAACATTGTGTATGCTAAGTAGGACAGAAGTTTTTAGAACTTTTCTTTGCGTTTTTATGAGCGTTTTTTTAGGGTTATTGTGCGCTACGAATTATGGGTAAACGTACCGGTCGCCATCTTTTTTCGGTACGGTGAATTGTACTAGGGAGGGGGGATGTCCATAGAAATATACGACGCACATTTAACCCGTTCGCTCTCAAGAGAGAAAGGGAACCGACATCACAGTTATTAAGAAACTTTTAACTAAAAAAAAAAAATCACCAGCTCCATTGATAACTGCGGAAATCCAGTTCTCTTCATTTATAAACTCTCATAATTCATATACCAAATTGTTTCTTGCACTATATACTTAGCAGCAAGCACTGGGCCAAGGGCTAGCTTTTCAGTACATCCGGTTCTTTTGAGGTCACGTGATGAAAATGTGAATCCCGAACCTTTTACCAAAGTCCCAAATATTTAATTTCCCGATTATTTCAATTTAGCAGAGTTCTCTGTGCGATCATTTAATTGATGTCTGTCTGTATCAGAAGCAAGCGGCACATTGCAGTGGCTGTCGATTACAATTTGACTGCATTTTTTAACAAGAAACAGGCTAGGTAAGTCAGGGAAATACAAGAGCACAGTACGGATCGTTATGGCGGAAATAAAGCCATAATAGTCTCCCACGTTCTAATTTGTTGGTGTGGAGGAAAGTAGACAATTCTTGAGTGACATTTTCCTTCAAATTTAATTGGGAGGGAAAGTTAAGGTCTGAAGGCAGCTGGCTTTTAAGGATTCGTGTATTCACAGAGTAAGATTCGTATACAAATTTTCAGCAAAGAGCCAATTACAAGATGAAACTGTAATTTTACAGAAATATACCTTTAAGTCCTTAGGACGACATGGGAAAAAAAGGAAATTCGAAATCAGGCATAAGCCTTTTGAAATTACCATTCCAGTTGCTTTAGCTGGCTTCCCGGCCCTGCTATACTGGAAATCTTTGAGAGATGGTTTTCAGACTCGATGAGAATGCGTGAGAGTCGGTCAGAATATATGCATGAGAGCGACCAGGGTAATTAAAGCAGCTTTTAGCCGATGAGTGTAGTACATGAGTCACTGAAAGTGCTAAGAGAGACGACGAGAAGGCATAAGTCGATGACGGGCATTCAGCCGTCGATAGAGAGTGTTTGAAAGTCAACGGCAACCCTTTGAGATCGATTCGATGAGAACGCATGATCAGCATGAGCGAGGGAAGATGAGAGCGCGTGCATGTCCCAGAGTCCATCTTCAAACGATCAAGCTCGCAGATTCTCAATATGTATCTATGTAGGTTTAAGCTCGACCTCAACGTGCGAGACCCGATAGCGATGACTGATCCCAGCTTCAATCATTAACTTGCACCGATCTAAGCTAAGTAATATACTTGATTATTAAAATTCGAAATTGTTTCAATGCTCGATCAGACCTTTTCAAACCAAGTAAATCTCAGTTGATGTCAGAGTAATGATCCTATACTACGCACTCTAGAGATGCACACTTTTCCATCGACGGAGACAAGATTTATTTTGTTTGAATTCGCGACGGGCTATATACAACTGGATTTTCAAAAACAGTACTGCAGAATGTACGAGACTCGAAACTGATTTTGCACTTGCATGCATAATTTATTGCCTTCAGTCTAGACTCAACAATATTTTGAATTTAGCGTTCAGTGAGTTCTAAGTTGCTCACATGTAGGGCTACGAAGAATTAAATGCACGATTTTGTCGAATTTAATAAGGGCTATTGCGCCAGTTTCAGACGTGATTTTATTACCATGACGACAATCTATTCCTAATACCAGTTTATGACAATATAAGTACCTTAATTTTCTGTCACGAACAACGAAACAATGTTCATAAAGCATGCTTACTGGTGCTTGCAATTTTGACATCGGGTCATGCTCTACTGAGGAATATTCAAGTTTATTATATAGACACCGGTGAAATACCAGGATTTTTTCAGTGACGAAAATTTCGTATCCAGTGAAGATACCATTTTTATCTTTCACATGTGAACATATCACGGTTGTCATTTCTAATTCAGTCTCAGCCAGTGAAATTTATACAAGTTATACGCCTCATTGCTATAATGTTCAGAATACATATAAACGCTACTTGTTTTCTCTAGTTTTCGACCAAAATTCGAATGTGCGCAAGATCTATGTTTTCGTTTCTATGTTTTCAGCGAATAAAGGATTAGTCCTAGAAATTGTTATCCTGGCATTTCATTAGCGTCTATATAATAAAAAGAAAATTACATGGCCGCTTGGAGATTCGACATTCATCTTCTCGTGTTGAAAAATATTTCACTCGTTCGCTGCGCTCACCAGGTGAAATATTTTTCAACACTCAAAGATAAATGTCGTGTTTCCGCGAGGCCATGTAATATCCTCTATATATCAATGAAACAGAGATTATAATTCAAGTGCGTTTATTTTTCGAAAAACAAACCAAGCGGAAAGCATGTTCTTTAAGGGCCAAACGAAGTATATCCAGAGTTTAAGAAAACCATTGCAAGAGATAAATTTCGACGGCTTTTAGCCTCGTTTTAAGCAACGTTTAGAAGGTTTGTAACAACAAGGATAATATTGAATCACTAGAGGCCTCTGCACCAGAGGGCATGCGCAGGGCGACTAGTCTACAACCTACCATGCGTCACACCGGCAGAAACTGTAATGGAAGTCACCAAATGGGACTCAATTTTTCATGTTTATGTTAAATTTGATCAAACACGGGTGTTTTTCATGGGAAAATGTGTTCGGGCCGCCGCAAAACCATAGTTGTGGACAGAAAAAACCAGAGAACACTAGCTCTGCTATAATTGGCGTCGGGACCGCTACCAAATGCTGCGAACTCAAGCGTTATACCGACTGAGTTCGGAGCAGAACCGACAACAAATATGAAGTCCTTGAAGGCAAATTTCGTAACTTGAACTTTTCGCCTTCCACCAAAACGACAACTGAGTATTCTTTTGAACTTGTTCTTTCCATTGATAGATATTTGATATTTTTTTCTCATGTCCTAAACTTCACTTCTGTCGGAAAAAAAAACCTCCTTTTCAAAAGCAACGGTGATCATGCGATTTCCCGCCAAGAAAACATAGCGTTCTTCACTCTCCGTCGGGTTGTCTTGGGACTCCCCTCCCCCTCCGCCAGAGTCTACACGGGCGGGCGGCGGGCGCGTATGCTGACGTCACAACCAAAATTTCACGGATCGATAGGTTTCCAACTTTGCTTAGCAATGGTGCTCCGCTATTAGATACAGAGGGGCTGTTTTGTGGAACGTAGCATCCAACTATGTATTGTGTTATATTGTATTGTACCAGGAGCCCGTTTCCCAAAACTCCCAATAACTTTCCGGGACTTTCGAGAAACGGCCCCCAGGACTGAAAACCCAACTAGCATCTTATAGTAAGCTAAACTACAAGCTCGTTTATATTACTGACCCTACGGGTTTACCTCCGCTACAAATCTACTTTTCATGTTAGAGCAAAACCGAGAAAAGCTTGTGAGTAGCTGTGAATTACTCATCTCCGGCTCGTAGCGACTCCATGGTTTATATACAATCTGTCTTTGCAAAAAACTTTCAAAACTCAGTCAGGTTAAGGTGATTCCATTCAATTACATTGTGCATCCTTTCTAAGCATCATTTTTGTGTGATTAGCGCGTGCAGGAGCGCGCGCGCGTTCGGAGCTTGTAGGTTTTCTACGAAAACTGGTGTGCTCACAGAAATAAATGGCCTTTTTCTCGTAAAGGAGCACAGTGACTCCCACTTTTTAATACATAAGTTTAAATGGCATACCGTCGGGTACAATATATTGCGATTTTAAGAAAAGTTAAAAATTCTGCTTTGAGATATTTCTATTTAAATGCCGAAAAGAACATGTCTTAGGGTGCAGCAGGGTATATACGTACCCAGCAAATTCTTTAATTTATTTCATATCCTTGATTCCTGTTTAACTAAAATAGTACACAATGCAAGATAAATGGCTGTTTTGTTCAACTGCTCCAATTTTTCAATGCAAGCGATGATGTTTTAAAGAAATTACAGTGCTCATTTCTGATCAGTATTAGGGTTTCTCAGGAAACCTTGCAGGTCGTATAGTTGCTATTAATGGCCAACCACATTGTGCAAAAGCGAGCACGGTCACCCCTATTTTTTATTGCATTTTTACAAAACCATAGTTACCAATTGGACCAAGTTTTAGGACATTTTAAACATTCCTTCTATTTCGATGGAATCACCTTAAGGGAAAAATTTTCCCGATCCATGGCCACACACCGCGATTCAGAAGAAAACTGATTACAGTTCGTCGGTGGCCATCTCGTCAGAAAGTTCCCGCTTGATTTCTTTGGCGGCTTTTTTTCCCCCGCACGTTGTGAAGAAAGGCGAGATCCGGGGTAAGTCTACAGGTCGGATCACTCCAGAGTAAGGTGTATCCTAGAATGTTTTAATATTAATGTCATGGCCTAGTTCTATTTAGTCAAACACACTTCTTTTAAACATTAAAAGTGAGGGTCAGAGGACGCGCCATAAGTTTTATGAAAAAGTTTATCATTCATTGATCCAGTAGAATATAAGCTCATCTTAATAGCGGCTTTCTTTCCGCAACTGGTTTAGTTACGTACACTAAGGCGAGGGTCTTTTATCTTTTACTAAAATATTTCATGCGCAGTTCAAATTATATGATTTTGATACATTCTTTTTCATTAATTCCCTGCTAGCAGAGGCCCCTTTTCCTTTGTATTCGCTGAGCTGACGGACGGGACGAAAAGGGACCTCTGCCATGGGTCGAAATGAACTGTGTTGAGCATGCGCCACGGTTACTTAGCGACCGAAACGTCACGTGATGCTTTTAGCACGTGATCAGCTGACGACTCCCACCTTTCTCAACTAGCGCGCCAAAAAACACCAAAACCCTAAAAAATGTAGACAGTTCGTCTAGAGATAGTTGTTGTCTAATCTACGGTATTAATTTCAAGTTATCTGGACAAGGAAGCTTTTTTAACATGACCACAACTCCAGGAATCAAAGAGAATTTAACCCATTGAAGGCTGCGTGTTTTATGATCGCTTCACTAAATTAGCAGTTGGTAATAAAAAACCCACGTGCAGTACGAAAGGGCAATTTATAGGTTCGAAAAAACAACACTCACTTGATCTAGAATAGTTAAAATTTCTTACTTTTAAATAAAATACACCAGTTGTCAATTAAGAATTAGCCAAAAATACAATCTCAAAGTCAAAATTTTGAAAATTTCCGCAAGAGATTTCTCATGTTGTCTCGCGCGTGAAATCAAACCACAACAGAGCATTTGTGTCTGTTTAGGTCAGATTACTACTTTTCGAAATTTTATGAATGAAGGTACACAGAAGAAAGACAGGAAGCTTTTCTAAATAATACCTTTATTAAAACACGCCTTTACTTGTTAGGGAAGACCAAACGCGTTCAATTCTTTCTTCGAGGGAAGCTACGCGCAAGCGGTCTCGCTCGATGTGCACTGAGTTGTTTTGAAGAGCATTTGGTGATGCGAACTGTGGACGTTTTTCAAAACTTTTACGAAAACTGTAAGGAATATGAAGAATCCCTTAATTAAAAAGCGATTTCGATACAAATTTACAATCAAATGTGTAATTTACTCTACCGTAGACTCGTAGAAGTGCTGGAGCATTTCACAGAAAGTCCGCAGCTCGAAAAATCTTTGGAGGTTGAAGGTTGTCCTTCGCTCTAAATTCCATTCCTTTACTTGTCGAGTGTTTCTTAGAGCTTCTTCTTTCGATTGTTTATCTTTCCGTCGTCCATGTTAACAAAAATGAGAGAAAGTAGACGTTGTAACTCTTCACGAGTTTAGTTCTCTTTCCAGGACGGCATGTTACTATGCGGGCTCACTAAATGACAGCGGAATAACTGTAAAGGAATGCGCGAGATACAGTGGGCTCAAGTCACGGTCAGCAAACAACACAGGGAGCATGCGTTTGGGTAACCGCCGTCCACGACCATGGACGGCGGTTGAATCAAAGGGAGTTTCGACCCATGGCAGAGGTCCCTTTTCGTCCCGTCCGTCAGCTCAGCGAATACAAAGGAAAAGGGGCCTCTGTTAGCAGGGAATTTCATTAATTCATCTTTCACGAAAACAATGCAAACTCAAACAATGACCAGCACCTAGTTCCGGCTTGATACCTCTGTTGGTATGAGCGCTCCACCGTTTTTGAATGATTTTACAACTGTCCTTCATTTGGTCTCTCCACACAAAATGATTGGTCAATTTGCAGATATTTTAACCACAACCGAAATTGCTACAAGGGCCGAATTTTCGAACATTACTGAACTTTCCATATTCGTTTTTCCAGGTTAAAATTCACCAGACATCTATGTTGATCGTCTCTAAATCAAGGTGTCAGTAATAGTAAATTTTGAGACAATCGCAATTCCTGTTCTACGTCATCATCAAATGTAACTTTCCAAGAGCATTGATTACTGTCATAGCACTGTCGTTGATATTACCTCTTGATATTTATGAACCAACAAAAGCTATTTGCCTTTAAAAGAAAGAAAGGAAGTGGATTTCAACAAATAGTTTTCCTATAAAGGGTGCCAATATTTTTTTTTTCAACATAGGACTGATGTAAATGGCGTATTCCACGTTGGAGCAGAAACTGGCAAAAATCCTTGAGTGCGCAATTTGTTTAGAAGCGTATGATGAACCAAAAGTGTTAAGATGCCAACACACGTATTGCAAAAACTGCCTGGAAAAATTGGTAAATAAAAGTGGTCTTGGCCACAAGGTCACATGTCCAGAATGCCGGGAAGAAACAAAGGTAACACACGTAGATACACTGTATTATAGCTTCTGTATTGATACACAAATACCAGCAGGAAAGTGCTGAATTCTAAAGTAAAACAATACACGGAGTTGTGAACAGTTTATTTTCTCACTGGCCTATGCAAATATTTTACTGCAGATTGAGACTTTCCTCGTCCTCAGCCGGGGCTTCTCGGTACTTAAATTGGCGGTGGCGGAGAAATCTCCTAGCCGCTGCAATATTGAAAACCGAGAAAACCCTAAGGATGAGGTTAGATTGAGGCTATTACAGTAATGTTTCTTTCATCATTTTAACCAGCTGTCTCCAGTTGGTGGACTCAAAACTGAGACCATTTTGCTTTACCGCAACGCCCTCAGCAACGTACGTTAGTTAAATTTTGTTGAGAAAAAAAAGAAAACAAACAAATCATCAAAACCAAACAAAAACAACAACAGCAACAAAAAAGATATCTTTATCCTGAAAATATTCAATGAGAAACATCATAAGGCTCGTCTTCCTCAGAGACCCAGGGGCAGCAAGGCGAATGGAGACACAATTTGAGGGGCATTCAGTTCCTACAGGCCTCCAGGAAGCTTGAAAATTGTCCCAGCCCCCTTAAAGATTCTAAATAGAAGAGTTCTAAGACTGGCTGTACCCAAAACGTGACACTATTACTGGTCGCAACAGAAGCTTATTTCTAATGTTGCGATATCAAGAAAGCTTGTATGGGAGCGAAACTGTTCGAGTTTAAATTTGGTGCCTTCAGCCTTCGTTATAATTAATAAATACATTTTTCTTTTTTGATTCCGTTCTAACACAACACAATAAACCTAGTAAGGTAGTTAACGAAAAATCTGTTAGATATAAGATCAGTTTCTTGTCTTTTTTTCTAGCTTCCACGATGTGGTGTTTCAGGTCTACAGTCCAATTTTTCTATCAATGACCTTTTACAATTGTCAGCTAGTACTGGCGTCCAGTCAAACAAAAGTCCCCCTTGCGAAAAGCATCAAGAGGAATTAGTGGACCTTTATTGCAAAATTTGCGATGAGCCTGTTTGTCAAGCCTGTTTAGAGATAGATCATCGCGACCACCTGTACACATCCATCAAAGATGTTTTTGCTCGTAAAAAGAAAATCGTGGCAAAACTGATGAATGAGGCAAAACCTAAGTTCTCTGCCCTGAGAGGTGAACTGCTTTCTATTGAAGACGAAGAGGACAAGGTACGAAACAACGCTGTAACTGTGAGCCGAGAGATCGATACCTTTATTGATACTGCGATTGCTAAACACACTGCAAGTCTAGAGCGTGTAAGACAAGGCTTGAAGAAAGAACTGCGCGAGAAGACGTCCATTCAATTAAGTAAATTGCAGGACCAAAAGGAATCTCTTGTCATGTCACTAAGCAGCCTGGAGTTTGCTACAGATACACGACATTGTGCAAACAAGGTTGAATTTTTACTCCTCAAGAAAGAAATCGCTAGCAAAATAACCAAGCTACGTTCATTAACGGAAGAATACCGACCTTGCGAAAAAGTGGTCTTCCAACTTGACAGAAAATTCCTTGATGAAGAGAAAATCCAAGGAGTGGGAAAAATAAGGGCACAGGGTGAATGCTCCTTCGGTGTTCGAGGAGCCAAATCGGGTACTCTCTGCGAAGGAAAAGCGTTGCAGTGCTGTGAATTTATTATCACACTTCACGGTGACTTAGCTACTAACCGTCAAAATCTGATGAGCCATTTCAAGGTGAACATCCTAGCCCCGAATGCCGAGACACCCTATACTCCACCACTCGAGGATAACGGAGACGGTACTCTCAGTTTTCGTTATCGACCTGAATGCAGGGGTGACTACAAGATTTCCTTATACAACAAACAATTCTACGGCGAGGAAGCCTACAATAGCCCAGTTATTTGGAAAGTCCTCCCCGCTCTTCCTGGATCAGCGAAATCACACATAAGGTGAAATTTCTCCGGACAAAAGCAAATGTGACAACGCCTTTAAGGAAGCATGGGACGTAAAAAGAAGACGAAACGTTTTTAACACCAAAAAACAAAAAAACAAAACAAAACCACACAAACAAACAATCAAACAAGAAAAGAACAATGATAATCCAATTCTCCCACGGTCTTTTCTTTTGTCATTTTGGTTGGCAAGTACAAAATATTGTGGTAACGCACCACTCGTCAGTCGATTTAGTGTATTTAGGAGATGGGCTATGCTTATTTAATGGAGGTGGTATAACCCAAATGTTTTGTTACCCGGCTTTAGGGCCTATATTTCCTTGGGCACAAAAGCCGGTGGTCCCTTGACAAGGTGGGCTTACAACCGGGATCTTCAGAAAACAGTACTCTGTAGTTGGCTAAGTAAGAAATTAGAATATTGCTTGATTTAAGCTTTCCCTAAGTTTACTCCCGACCGGATCCAACGTTAAGACGCACAAGTATCTTAAATTATGACTTACAGAAACTACAATTATAGCTATTCCTAATCCATTTTTTTTTGCATGTCCGATTAAATTTGAAAATCGTTTTGTCATTACTCTACTTGGCCCGGTTGTTCGGAAGCCGGTTAACGCTAACTCGGGGTTAAAAATTAACCAATGTTCCTATTTCTCTTGTTTAAAGAGTTTTCAAAGCTAACTTAAACTCACCGTTTGAAAGCAACCAAAGTTCCTGAAAACGTAGCTAAAAAGGGCAAAAAGATTTACAGAAATGTCATCGCTTGGCTCTAGCTCTAAGACTGGATTAAAAATTGACACTAATCGTGGGTTAACTTAATCCTTACCCTGGTTCTCTTTGAAAGCTGACTTTTTATTTCGACTTGCCACAAATATTTTGCCGTTAGTGTATTTGTAAGGAAATTCCTCAAAAGAAATCACTGGCGTTTCAGCGGCGGTTGACATCGTTTCCATATACATGTCAAATTGGGCACTTGACACTATGAAAACAAGGTTTGAGCCCTGCTAGCGAATCGAAAAAAGAGTGCAAATCAATCGGTAATTACAAAGACAGCATCAAAACTCGTCAATAGAGCGGTTTTCAATTGGGTGTCGAAAGTAATTCGTGTTTTGCTTTGGTTTTGCTTTACTTCGCTCTGTGATTGGTTAAAAAATCTCGCGCCACTTTCTCGACCAATCAAGAGTAAAACTCAAACCAATCAGTCGCGACTTGCTCGCACTCGCACGTTTTTTCCCGCGCTTGACGCCAGTAACATGTACTTGCTTCGAGTTCTGATTGGTTCATTGGATAATTTGTGTTTGTTGTGATTGGCTGGGGTAATTACTTTGGTTTTGGTTTTACGACACTCATTTGAACACCGCTCTATAAAGCTCGAATTAGGTTGCGTTTGAGACCAAGTAATGTCCTACGCGGTCATGTCGTCCTCTCAAATGCAAGCTTGTGATTTATTCAAAAACTGACATTGGCACCGCGGCTAAGGTTAAAAAGATAGGCAAAGTTTTAGCTTCTGCTCGGGAGATCAGAGTTGTTCAAAAAAATCTTTATCATACTATGATTCGTCCTCTATATTGCGTTATCTTGTTTGTGAACTATTTTTAGCTTGGAAAAGAAGTCGATTTTCACAATGTTATTCCATTTTCTTGTTGATCTCCGTCGTTTGAAAAAATATATAAATGCTGATGCACTGAAGGAATGTCTTTTGTTTTAGTAAACAGTTTTCCTATTCAAAGCGACGAATTCAAACATTTTGTTGTAAAACCCAAACGGTTTTCATGTACAAACATCGCTCGCACAACTCTCGACGATGAGTAAGAATTTTTATTTTGAAAATTTATTTACAAAAACTTTGCCATTATTGCAGAAACTGAGGAGTTTATGAATTTGCCCGTTCAGCAATTGCAAACTGGTCGATTTCTAGTTGTGAAATTCTTATAAACGTGAGGAAGATGTTTTCAAAATCAATCTAAGGTGAATTGATGCCGAAAACCGGAACGGAGAGTGAAATTCAGCACGCTCCTCTACGATGTCAAAAACAAGAAAGCTCGTGGCTTATCAAAGACGAGCCCTTACAAGCTGGAGTTAAAGACCTACATGTGTGACTCCTAGATTAAAGAAGTACATGAGTTCTTAACGTTTTAAAAATGTTTCTATTAGGTAAAAAAAAGATTGCAGGAACTGTTTTGAAAATTGCAAAACATACTGATAACGCAATGAAAACCTGCAAAAATTTCAAATCAAACCCTAGCTGCCAGGATAAATTAGCTATAGGCACTGGAATTCTTTTGCAGCCTTTGCATTTTCAGTTAACCGCTTAATGTTTTGAACAAACAAAATTAACCCAGTTTAGATTCTGTTTTTTTATACCTCTTAATATGAACTACATTTTAAATGTAAGTATTGGCGTATTTTTTAGAACAATGACAGATGTTTGAATTGCACGGTCATAACAAAATAAATTTATAATTACACGTGTAATTCACTTTCCTGTCTAATCCAGGAAAGGCTTCAAAAAGCCTCAGGAACTCCAATGCCCGAATGTTTTGCAATATGTTTTGCAAGTTTCAAAACAGTTCCTGCAATCTTTTTTTTTTTACCTAATAGAAACATATTTTTAAAACGTCAAGAACTCATGTACTTCATTAATATAGTTGTCACACATGTAGGTGTTTAACCCTTTAAGTCCCAATATCAGCTTGCGGGTTCTCCTCACTGTTCATTATATGCCTCATCATCGGATAAGCCTACTATATCCTGTCTTCTAGGAATTATTTCGCTGCTTCAGTGATCCCTCCAATTTCCAGTTCATTTTCAATCGCGCCTTCTACAGCTTACCATTTGTAAACAGCTCTTTAATGGTGAATTGCAATAACCTAGCCCTCTCCCTAGGAAAACCGACGTGGAAACATAAGCCCTCTTCCGACTTCCGTCCGGGCCTCCCCCATAGAATATCGCGACCTTGAATACCCTACTATGTAAAGGCTTGTGCATTGCTGAAGTATGCGGCCAGGACCCAAGGCCTGGGCCTGTCTAGAATGACACCTGCTCATTACATGGTGTGAAGTGACATTGAGAGGCCAGGGGAAGAAGATCGGAGATTATAGTGAAGTTCTTGCAAGGTTAACTTAGCCTTTGAAAAGGCTTCGCGGTGGGGAAAATAACGCAAAAATTAACGAACGAATGAATGAATAAATAAATAAATCAATAAATAATTGGCGAGCGAAGCGGCCTCCTCAGTATTCCTCCACGGAAGCGAGATCTTTGCAAAATTGTCAAATTAAACTACTCGGGAAATACATCATTTTCAGAATTGCAAAATTTAACAATAGCCAGATAGTTGCAACCTTTTAATAAAAATAGAGTATAGATCATCGTTATCATCAGAAGCCTGTTATCGTAACAGTTTTTCGAGCGTTTCGTGGCCCATTATTTGTCAATTCTGTCACATGACCTATCAGTTTAGACCCCCTGAAAAGCGGTGCCTTCCGGGTGCCTTCAGATCAGTGGATGTCGGTTGAAACTTGGTCGCGTCTAGCAAGAAACAAGCAAGGTAAGAGGAAGGGAAATATTGAATGCTTGTTTGTTTGTTTAATCACGTCTCCCAAGCTTACGATCTCTTATTTTCTTTGCTTGAGTGAGAGATTGAACTTTTTGTTGATTTTCATGCATAGAAACTTCATGCATGACCGGGTAAGCTTGCCAGGGGGCACGAAGCTCTTTAGAACCTCTAATTTCATTGGACCTTATTATGATTACCTCGAAGCTTTATTGTTTTCAGGGCTAGCGTCATTGTTTCTCTAGTTTTTTTATTGTTTTTTTTTTTTTCAGCCAATTCTGTGAAGCGTGTTCGTGGCGCCCCAATCTTGCAGAATTGTGGGTCTTTGAACCCCGCTTTCCGCATTGTATTAACAAACATCTAAGGCTGCTTCCAAGCCACAACACTAATTTGTATCTATAGAGTATAGATCATCGTTATCGTAAGAGTTCGTCGAGCGTTTCGTGAACCATTATTTGCCAATTCTGTCACATGACCTATCAGTTTAGACCCCCTGAAAAGCGGTGCTTTCAGAACTGTGGATGTCGGTTGAAACTTGGTCGCGTCTAGCAAGAAACAAGGAAGGTAAGAGGAAGGGAAATATTGAATATTTGTTTGTTTCTTTAATCACATGTCTCCTAAGCTTACGATCTTGAAACTCGAACGCGACTCTTACCCGTAAGCGGTAAGTGGGCAAGCTTAAATGCTAAAATATAGCCATGAGCACCGAACCAAAACTCGCTTAAAAGGCCACGAATAATGCACCCAAATTACACAAAATACACAAGGACAACCCCACGTTGAGGTATGTGAAGTTTATTTCCACATTCATTTTAGCCTAAGTTTGAAAACCTAAGTGAATGTCCCATACCGAGTCTAGTCACGCTTTCAGAGCGTGCGCTTGGACCGCCTATGGTTTCATATCGATTTGATTCAACACAGACATGAAGATGAAACATATTCTGCTCGAGACGACTCATCAAACGAAGATAAATTAGCCATGAGCACCGAACCAAAACTCGCTTAAAAGGCCACGAATAATACACCCAAATTACACAAAATACACAAGGACAACCCCACGTTGAGGTGTGTGAAGTTTATTTCCACATTCATTTTAGCCTAAATTTGAAAACCTAAGTGAATTTCCCATACCGAGTCTAATACCGCTTCAATACGGGGAAGTATTAGCCATGAGCACCGAACCAAAACTCGCCCAAACCAAGTGTTAGCCATGAGCACCGAACCAAAACTCGCTTAAAAGGCCACGAATAATACACCCAAATTACACAAAATACACAAGGATAACCCCACGCTGAGGTGTGTGAAGTTTATTTCCACATTCATTTTAGCCTAAGTTTGAAAACCTAAGTGAATTTCCCATACCGAGCCTAATACCGCTTTAATACGGGAAGTCACGCTTTCAGAGCGTGCGCTTGGACCGCCTATGGTTTCATATCGATTTGATTCAACACAGAAATGAAGATGAAACATATTCTGTTCGAGATGACACATCAAACGAAGATGAATTATATTCCGTTCGAAATTTAGCAGATTTAGCCGTTTGTTTGTTTGATACGACACATTATTGAGATCCCGCATTATGGTTTTATATGCCTGATTCCTCTGGTGTGCGATTGTTGTGATACTGAGGACGAGATCGAATCCAAGCGTAATCGATGACTGAAAGTAAAGCTAGCTAGAAAAGACAGTGCTCAAAGCTGAGAGCATAACCTGCACGGAAACATTTTTTATTTTCTTTGCCCGAGTGAGACATTGAACTTTTTGTTGATTTTCATGCATAGAAACTTCGTGCCAGAGGGCACGAAACTCTTTAGAACCTCTAATTTCATTGGACCTTATTACATCGAAGCTCTATTGTTTTCAGGGCTACCGTCATTGTTTTTGTTGTTTTTTTAAATTGTCAGCCAAATCTGTGAAGCGTGTTTGTGGCGCCCCAATCTTGCAGAGTTGTGCGTCTTTGACCCCCGCTTTCCGTATTGTATTAACAAATCATCTAAGGTTGCTTCCAAGCCACAACACTTATTTGTATCTGTCGATGTAGTTGCTAAGTATGTACATTTATTACTAAGTTTCTATCCCTTAATAAGTAACGGAGAATGCGCCATAAACGTAAATTAAGCTTACTATTACCGTCACACAAATTTATTAGTGTTCATTCTACTGAAGTATTTGGCAAAATATTTCATTGTCCTTGTTCACATAATCGATTGTAAATTACATGTATTGGGCTTTTAGAGCAGTTTTCAATTGAGTGTCGAAAGTAATGTTGTGTTTGCTTTGGTTTTGCTTTACTTCGCTTTCTGATTGGTTAAAAAAGCTCGCGCCACTTTCTCAGCCAATCAGACGAAAAACAAAAACCAATCGTCACTTGCCTGCACGCGTTTTCCCGCGCTAAACGCTAATTACTTGTACTTGCTTCGATTTCTGATTGGTTTATTTTGTGTTTTGTTTCTTCTGTGATTGGTTTGAGTAATTACTTTGGTTTTAGTTTTACGACACTCATTTGAAAACCGCTCTATAATTTAGATTCGGCATGTAGGCAACCTTCGTTCAGCGTCTGGAATCAGATAGTCACTAGTTGGCTTTACCGATCCGTCAAAGTTTTCAAAAGTAGCCATGCAGAATTTGTGCGTGCATTGGTTGTATGTTGAAGTCTAAAGTTCAAACAGTCCGAGTATTTAACTCCCAATTATTGCTATAGTCCAGTGGGTGTTCACAGAGAAGTACCGGCGACGCACAAATAAACCAATTTCATCCAAAGTCAAACTACTTAAGGTGATGTGGCTGTAATGAGCATTTTAGTCCTGAAGTGTGCTCATTCAGTTGAATGCTTTTATTCAGTTACGACGGTGTTGTTTGTGTAGTTACGGTCTTTTATTATCCCCTGTGTCAGGACCACAGTCAAACCATGGTTAACCATGTTTTTACCACGGTTGATCATGGTCAGCAACCATGGTCTACCATGATCTGTCAATGGTAGAGCCATGGTTTGACCATGGTTGACCATGAACGTTAAATGGCACAAATTCGACCACGGTTGACCATGGTCAAGATGAGTTGCAAATGGACATGAAAAAGACACGGTCAACCATGTATAATCATGGTTGTATAACATGTTTAGCCATGGTCTACCATGGTAAATTACTCAAAACTGAAACCATGAAAAAACATAGTCAACCATGTTTCAGGTTTAAAAGAAACATGGTATAACATGGTCAACCATGTTCTGTTTTCATAATATAAACCATGGTATGACATGGTCAGCCATGTACCTAGGGATACATAAAACATGACATATACATGTAATGGTCAACTATGGTTTTTTTTTTGGTTGGGGGTGCGGGGGGGGGGGGGGGGGGGCAAACCATGACAGAACATGATCAACCATGTTTTCTGGTTAAAAGAAACCATGAAATAACCCAGTCAGATCTTAACAACCATTTTCATTTAACATGGTCAAGCATAAACTTAGATGGAAAACAAAGCACTGCATACACGAAGATGGCAAATCCATCCCGTAAAACTTTCTTACATTGTCAATACCTGGGGCATGCCGTCAAAACTGTTACAAAAATGCAGGGAGGAGAAGAGCGAACAAAAATTGTAGAGCATTCAATGATTGATAAAGTCTTGAGGAAGTCAACAATTATTGCTACATGCTGAGCTCTGATTTTTTTTAATGCTTTAATTAATTAATATCCATACATGTCATCTAACAAGACAGAACACCTACAGTACTTCAATGTACATGTATGTGGACATGAGAAATACGTTTTACCCAGATCAATCAACCATAACAGTTTGCAAGACTTTCAGCCCCTTAATTAACAATGCACTGGTCAACATCCTCACTTTATGACCACCAGCAGTGCCCATGTTTCCTCCACAGGGCTGTGATTGGATTGTATCATTATTTTGCAAATGGCAGCCCAATTAAAGTGGAAACCTGGTGTTACAGTTAGAAAATTAAAAAAATCGCCCCGGGGTTGTTCAACACTGTAGTACCTTGAAATAAATTTAGGGTTCCTGTAAAAGTTCCAAAAATGCCACATCTCAGTATTATTCCAGTAACAATTTTGTTACACGCAAGTCTGCACTTTTGAGTTTGCAAATCCCATAAAAATGTTATTTTCACTTAATGAAGTCTGAATTTTTTCAAAAGATTCATGAAACATACATGTACATGTAGCAACGACTAACAACAACAACAACAACAATAACAATAAAATTAGTAGTAAAAGTAATAATAAAAACCTATAAGGGTAAGGCATATCTTTATTGATCCAGTCATAAATTTACTCTCTTTTCTAGACAGCTCATTACTGAAAGCAAAGGCAAGATTCTTTGAAGATGGATTTCCATCCCTGGGGTAGATTCTGGAATAAAATAACTGTTGAATGTCCCATCCATGGGATTTATAATTAATATGAGCAAAATCCCCACTCATGCCTAGGGGGCTGCCTGGGCACTGCTGCATTTGACTGAAAATGCTATGAAGCAAGCCTCTTACAGTCTACAGATGGCATTAAAACTCTTAACATACTCCTGGTTGTCAGAGGCTAAGTGGAGCTGTCTATCAGCCACCAAAACATGTAAGAAAAGCCTCTGCTACCCAGTGTACAATTGATTTTGTAACCTTGTTCCAAAAGAACATGTTCTTACAACTGACAATTACAATTTTATAATTGTGTTTTCACTGTTCCACACTTAGCTTATTAACTGCCAGTAAATTTTGTTTGGTAATACTGCACTTCCAGTAAACAAATTGCATCCACATCAATCAGAGGCCATTAAACTACAATAAAACAAAAACAAATGTATGGTTAAAACCACGTAAAAACGAGCATCATTTTTCTAATAGTTAGCATTTGTTTAATACCTTCTCTCTAGTCACACCAGTGATATTCATTTTACAGTAGTTTAAAGTGTTTTCATGTTATAGTTGCATTTGTGCCAGTTAAAACTATCCATAAGCTGGTAAGCTCAAACGTTAACCGTGGCCTGCATGACACAAATAACACATAACGTCTGATAACACATCCAGCTTTTTTCATTCATCAAGAATAAAATCATATCACTGTGCACACTAAGAACTTCAAAATATTTAAAGAGAGGTCTAAAATACAAACACTTCATCACACAAAGTGGGTTTTATAAACTAAGAAAATTAAGAGTTATAAGCTTACGTACTTTACAGCGTTCGTGCATTTATAAAAAGTGTATAAAGTTGATCTTGCCTATCAAAAGTCATCATTTTCAAAAGTTATCATTTGTTATTAAAACTTACCTCGTTTTTAAAATGTAAGTGATCCATATTCACCGTTTTATGAGTCATTTTAAATGATTTTCTCCAAGAAAACGTGAAGAAACTGACCGTTGATCTGCAATGGCGAAATCGATTCCTTTTGTGAAAGGCCGCTGACCACTCGCTGACCACACAGGCTTATCTAGACACCAGCTCCTTCGCATCCTTTTACTGAAAATGGCGCCTGACGGTAAAGCGGCCTTCACACGTTAAACTAATGTTGGCCAACTCGTGTTGGCAAACTCAAATTGGTGTGTATGAACGACACAACAACATGTTGGCAAACTGTTGGCGAGAATAGAGACATGTTCTATTTGTCGCCAACAGTTTCCAACATAAGTTTGACGTGTGAAGGCTGCTTAACAGTTACATGTTGATTACTGCTGATTACATATCAGTCTTTTCTTCCCTGTTTAAAGGGTTTATGCTTTGCTAGAAAACAAAGAGGAACCATTTAAAGAGATCTATAGATGACAAGAAAAAATTACATCTATATTCTTGTAAAGCAAGGAAAATATGGAATCCCATTGTGAGAACGAACTTCACTGCGCTGCCACATTGCCACCTCTTTCGACTCAGTGAAGTCTGACTCTAAATAGGATAAAGCTCGAGCATACTACAGGTAGCCAAAGCTTGAGTTATGACTGAAAATTAATAAAATTTTATGAAATAAACAGTGTTTCTTTGTTTATATCTTACGTACTTGCTATCTAGGGCAAAAATTCGCTCTCCGAGCGAGAATAAGCGTCTTTCTAATTTTTGCTCCCAATTAGTATTATAATATTATGCAAAGGCTGCACACTGATCTGCCATTTCACCCGCACAAAAGCATACCTCTTTTCACTAAATGAGCTATATTTCTTGAGATGCGCCATTTGCACTCACAATTTCCCCAAACCTGAATGAATCCATAGTCGAAAAACAACTATACGCCGGAAAAGTTCCATCTTTCCCAACATTCTTTCACCATAAACGGCAATATTTTGAGCTTCTTGTAAAAGAAATCAAATGTCGGTATTCGACCGCCGACCTCTGCGCACAAATATATGCAAATATGCTAAATAATTCTCGTACAAGAAAAAATCTACTGTGTCGGGGAGGCGTGCACGGTGAGCAAGAAGAAATTGCCACGCCTAGTTCAAACATAAAACGTCGCACCCCAACACAGTAGCTTTTGCCATGTCCACGCCATTGTGCGAATTGTCCAGTGAGAAGAGAACAGTGAGATGAGATTAGCATATTTGCATATATTTGTGCGCAGAGGTCGGCGGTCGAATACCGACATTTGATTTCTTATACAAGAAGCTCAAAATATTGCCGTTTATGGTGACAACATGTTGGGAAAGATGGAACTTTTCCGGCGTATAGTTGTTTTTCGACTATGGATTCATTCAGGTTTGAGGAAATTGTGAGTGGAAATGGCGCATTTCAAGAAATATAGCTCATTTAGTGAAAAGAGGTATGCTTTTGTGCGGGTGAAATGGCAGATCAGTGTGCAACCCGGCTTTGCATAATATTATAATACTAATTGGGAGCAAAAATTAGAAAGACGCTTACTCTCGCTCGATCGGAGAGCGAATTTCTGCCCTAGATAGCAAGTACGTAAGATATAAACAAAGAAACACTGTTTATTTCATAAGATCTTGCTAATTTTCAGTCATAACTTAAGCTTTGGCTACCTGTGAGCATACTAGAAAGGTAAAGCCAGATTTACAAACAATTAACATTGAAATAATAATATATATGAGTTTCATATATTCATAATTTCAATTAACATTGAATTGGATAAAAATGTATAGCGTATTCCACTGGCAAAACCGAATCAATTTCAGTAGAATATGTGAATGAAAATGTGAAACATGGTCCAACATAGTTAAACATGGTCACATGAATGAGAATTGTTCAGGATCTGAGGATGGTGGCTTTTGTAATCTATCGAGATTCGCCAGTGTCAAGCTAGCCGGTTTTCAAAGTTATTGTAGGTTTACTGACAAACTGGTGTTGACTATTTTTTTGTTTTGTTTTAATTCAGTTCAACCTTACCCAAGGTCTTTTGTTAGTTTTTAGAAAACTGTGGATTGACATGATTTTTAAATCACTTTAATACGGTTACTACGTTCTTCCCATCACCAAAGCATTTCACGTGTAGACCTTAGTCTTAGATACTTGTCAAATAAATATTAAAGATGGTTTACTGTACAGTTGTGTTGGTATAATTTTGTGAAATAGTTTGGTTAATATTGAATTAGCAAAACATGGTTGAACATGATTTATCATGGTTTCCCGGCGAAATCAAATATCAGTATTTTCACTGCTACAGCTGTAAAAAAGCAATTTTTATAGTTTTCATCCACCATTTGTACATTTTGCCTGATCATACCACAGTGTCAATAAGTTTTCAGAAATTAAAGGGTTCAAAAACTAAACCATGGTTGAACATAGCAATTGCTGAAATGATAAATGCAAGCTGTTCCAAAGAATACAATGTGCAGCTACCAAATGGAGCTGACGACAACCTCTCTTTTGGAATGTAAGTTTTAGGCAGGCTCCCCAACCTTCAGCCACTGACATCGTTGACAGTTCTAGATTATGGTTGTTAAGACGATTTCCGCTCAACGTTCGAGCAGTAAGTGCAAAAATTAAGTTACCAAAAAAATACTTGTAGCACTGTCACATTTTGAGAACAGATAAGAAGAACTTATCGTTACTTTTGCTCCCAAGCTGACCCCGCGAGAGAAAATTGGATTTGAAGTTATCAATATTTCAATTAAAAAGATGCTTCATGTCAGTTCAAAACAAAATGGCGCCCGTTTTTAGCATACTTTTACGAGATTTGAAATTAATTTTCTTGAGAATGCTTGAGAATTTCATCGCGGGGTCACTTGGGCAAGTGAACTAGAGTGAGATGTTTCAAATAGCATTTAAATTGTTACCGTGCTATGAGTAGTTTTTTGGTAAATATTTTTTGCACTTATTGCTCGAACGTTGAGCGGAATCCGTCTTAACATCTTGCAGCTGTGATGCTCTGTGGACATAGACATTTGCGAGGTAAATACGGCGTTTGAGAACTGGACCTAACGGAGTACAAAATACAGTATATGCAAGGCCGAAAAATCGTATTTTACTTCCTTAAATTTTAATTTTAGTAATCTCGCACCCTGGTCCCACTTGTGCGTTCTGACCGGGAAAGATCTGGGCACAATACCATGGGCTTGCTTAACATGGGATACTTTTTCCACGAACATTGACTTTTGTGCAACGTTTGTCGACGTAATGGAGGCCTTTCAGCCATTAGGAAAAGTATTAGTTACACCATTATGGGGCCGGAAAGCAGGGAGTGCGGGTCGTCGTGGAAAAGGATGCAAAAGCCATAGTGCATCCAATCCCACAACTCCATGCGCACCACCGTAGAACAAGGGACAAGAAGGATAAGTAAGTTGTGACAGAGTAATACAACACTTTTATTTCTACTGATTTAATTTCAACAGAGAACTGAGGTAAATTTGCAATGGCAGTTTCCACCCTGGAGGAGAGAGTGGCTAAAAATCTTGAGTGTGCCATTTGTTTGGACACATACGATGACCCCAGAATGTTAAGATGCCAACATTCCTATTGCAAAAAGTGCCTGAAAAAAATGGTGATCAGAGTTGGCCATGTTCAGAAGGTCACATGCCCTGAATGCAGAGATGAAATTAAGGTACAGCTGTAATATGCGAATGTTCCGTCAGTTACGAGTGAATAACACGGTGGAGGACGCTCTTGAAATTCCACTTGTTTGAAATGAAGTCCGATAGTTGTGCTCCTACTGAATGAATCTCATCAGTTTCCAATGTTAAGGCCCGTCATATAAGCACGGGTATAATGCCAGGTATAATTTGTTTGCAAAAGGAAACAAATGCTTAATACTCTATTGGGTTTAATTTTGAGGGAATTCGATTTTACTCATGCAAGCCCTGCTGTGCAGCCCGAATTCACAGACAGACATAGCTAGGTGCTTGCCATTATGCCAAAATGTCCGGAAATTTCGGTCGAAAAGTAAATGGAACGCTTCGGTCCATTTGGAAATTTTCCGAAAAAGTGGTCCACTTCCAGAGGTGGTCCTCTTTCACCGGTCAGTCCGGTCCAACCGAAACCGTTCCCTTTTAAAAATCCTCGTTTCCAGTCCCACCCTTCTATGAAGTAATCGAAATTTGGGTCGAAACGTAAATGGAACCTTTTGGTCCGGTTGGAAATTTTGTTTTTATCGAACGATGTCGTTCCATTTTCTCTTGGTTAGTTCCACTGGTCTCTGACCGGTCGGTCTGGCATGATGGAAAACACCCGTAATCTTTCCTTCTGTGACACACAAACTATGAATGAAAAGTCTAAAGCAAGCTAGGTTACAAGCACACAAGAATGGTACATGAATTGACGCATGAGTTGGGCATGTCAGAGGATCATGTCACTTTATCATTACCCAACAGAGAGCCGAGGTCTTAACATGAAGGAAGATTCTATTTAAATTAAAATGCCAACAGAGTTCTGAGATTTCCCAATACAAAAACAAAGCAAACCTATTACATTAAAAGACTTTTCTTTGTGTGCGTTTCTTGCCAGCTTCCTCGAAGCGGTGTCGAGGGTCTTCAGTCCAACTTCCTGATCAATGACCTCTTAAACCACACAGCAAACACAGGAGCCCGATCAATCACAAGCCCTCCCTGTGAAAAGCACCATGAAGAGCTAGTGGAACTTTATTGTGAAATATGTGATGAGCCAATTTGTCATGCCTGTTTGGTGATCGATCACCGTTACCACACGTTCTCGTCCATAAAAGAGGCGTTTCCAAGAAAGAAGAGCGAAATTGCAAAATTGATGAACGAGGCAAAAAGAGAGATGTCTGCTCTCAGAGCAGAAGTCGTCTCTGTTGAAGACAAAGAGAATAAAGTACGAACCAACGCTGGGGCTGTAAATGAAGAGATCGATGACTTCATCGATACCTTGATCAATGAACACACTGCGATATTGGAGCGAGAAAGGCAACGTTTGAAGCAAGAAGTGTACGAGAAGACTTCGCTTCAGTTAAGTAAATTGCAAGAACAAGGGGAAACTCTTGCTATTTCTGTCAGTAGCGTGGAGTTTGCTAAACAGTCACTCGCCTGCACAAACAGGGTTGAATTTTTGCGCTCGAAAAACGAAATAACGGGTAAACTAACTGAGCTTCGCTCACTCACAGAACAATTCCATCCATGTGAAAGAGTCGTCTACAAGCTCGTCAAGAAGCCTCTTGAAGAAGAGAAGTTCCAAGGGGTAGGAGAATTAAAGGCGCACGGCCAGTGTTGTTTAAGTATGCCAGGAGGTGAACCCGGCGTAGTTTATACAGGAAGAGCTTGGCAATGGTGTGAATTTCGAATCACCATTAACGGTGGCGAAGCGTATCGCCGAAATCTGTTGAAAGATTTTAAGATTACCATCCAAGAACCAAATGAGGGGACGTATGTCTCTATTCCACTTGAGGACAAACCGTCTAGCTCTCGCGGTTTCACTTACCGACCTACCCGCAGTGGTGACTACAAGATTTTCCTTTTTAATGAACAACTTTTCGGAGGCGAGGCTCACTGTAGCCCGGTTGTTTGGAAAGTCTTACCCGCCTTTTCCCTCAAGTCAACTTGGGTTGGCGGAATTGATCTCAGTCACCCAGGTTACTTGAGCAATTGCGTGTTTGAGGACGGGCAGCATTCCTGGAGAGTACGTATGTTACGACCCAGCGCTAGCGAACCCCCAAATTATTCGCATGAGTATTTTCAGATTGGAGTAAAGCATCCTTTTCGTGATGAAGCCTGGTATTGGCAGAATAAACAGCATATATCACCTGGTAACTCTGTTCCGAGTTCCATCAAGACTCTTCAGCGTGATGATGTGTTCGTTTGTTTCCTCGACGTGTGCAAAAGGCAGCTTATCGTGTACAATGAGCGATCAAAAGAGTCCGATGTTTGGAGAGACATTCAAGTGCCAGTCACACCTTATCTTAGTCCAGATGGTTTTCTATCTTCTGGAAACTTCGAGGTTCTCAACGGCTTAAGTGAACTTTCAGTTGCAAATTTCTGTATGAGATGGTTAGTTTTAATTGCAGTCTGTTTATTTTTCATTGTTTTCAGTGTTTTCAGTCAGCCAAGGAAATAAGAAAAAAAAATTTTACGGAGAAGGGGCCCTGTCATGTACAAGCATATCAGGCAAGCCCGTAGCCAGACCAAGAATTTTTACCGAGGCAGTAAAAAAAAATCAATCAATCAATCAATCAATCAATCAATCAATCAATCAATCAATCAATCAATCAATCAATCAATCAATCAATCAATCATAATTAATAACAATACTTAATAATGATAATAATGATAATGATAATAATAATGATAAAAATGAAAGTGAAAATAAATTAAAACAATAAAAAAGGATTAAAAATCAAGTTAATGGTAAACGATGGATTTAAAAAAATACGTTTCTTTGCATATGTGAATTTAATTTTACCTGATGTCTCTTTCGAGTATAGCAGTCTCGATATTTGAAACCTTGCATAATCAGAGCTTAAGACTATTTTTCACATCCACACGGAGTTTGATCATAGATGACGGGATTGCTCGAAATAACCGTACATTATTCACAATAACTGTTTAAGCACAACTTTAAGCGTTGAATATCTAGAAATACAAGATAAGGAGCTAAAACATGAAAAGGAACTAATGCAAGGGCGGGGGTACTCGCCACACACTGTAGCAGAACCATTGTGCACCCAAAACTGAGGAAAAATAAAATATGGCGTGAAAAATCTTCATCGGGTACATTTGTTCAAACTAAAACGGCATCTGCGACTGAACAGGGATGGTGACGAGGATGGACCCTGTAACCTAAGCCACTCAAGAAACTCGAGATCCAACCCATTTGCTTTTATAGGGAGCTCGATTCCAGATATCGTTTTTCTCCTGCATTTAAAGTGTTTACTTTTAGTGGTTTCCATGCTTTGTTTCATATCCTTCGCGTAATTGTACATAATTATGCCAAAGATTCACTATTGTTAGATGATTTCAACGTCTTTTTGCACCTAACTGTAATTTGAAAACAAAAGAGTGAATCAAAATCATTTAATAACAAAACCAAAAGAAGTTTCGATGGATAACATCCTGGCATCATCTTAAGAGTATCACTGATAACAAAGTCGTTAAATGTGAAAACAACAGGATGACATAAATCATAATTACACACTGTATTGTTCCCAGATCTGACATACGTTTGGCTTGACAGATGTCGAGCATACAGTTGAATGTAATGCGGGGATGCCATCCAGTAGTGGTAACTATAAGCTTATGACTTTTCATGAATGTATAAAATAAACGTGTTTTGCTAGTAGCAGTTGTACATATTTTAGACATATATATTAGACTAGGTAACAAAATTTTATTATAAAAAAAAAAGGAATGAAAAACAGCCGCCTTGCTGTAAAATCTGGTTTGGAAACGACATAGTAGACCTGGGGGTGTGTAGTTCTTAGTTAACTTAAATTGTTATCTTACTTTCTGCAACTTAATTTTGGTGCAATAACATTTGCATTTGGGAAACCAAATAAGGTATTGTTGTTGTTGTTGATTTGATCCACACAATCGTCTCTTGACATGCTGGCTTCAATTGTAATCAAACCGAGGTCTCAGCCTGGGCGATCGCGATTTTTTAATAGCGCGGAGGTGATGCAATAGAGTCGACTGATACCACAGCTTTTTCTGTTTTTACACCATTTGAGGCGATTCGCGCGATCGGAACGATGACAGAAAATCAGGCCTATCATCTCCTATGATTATATAGTATATAATTTTTAATTGTTCGTCTACTAGTGGCAATAACTGACAAGGTACGGCTGCTTGACTGTTTATTGGCGTGTTTGCTAATGCTAGGTACAAAGGTGGCTATGCCGTCAAGTCGAACTCGTCTGGATAACGTTCGTCTTAATTGAAACAGTAGGTCGGGCAATGCGTCAAGCCGCTTCGAGCCAACGACAAAACAAATTCAATCGCTCCAATCAAAGATTTCAAGAAAAACGAAAGATAGTGGAACGAACTCACATGCAAATATTATCATAATCAAAGTATTGAATTCGGCACCGCGCACCCAAAGTTACTTGTAAGGAGAGTCCGGGAGCAACACAACAAAACAGCAAGGTCACAAAATAAACACACAAATAGCAGCCGAGAGGAAGGAGAGGGGAGGTTGGGGAGAAGTGAGCAGTCTCAGAAGGTAATAATAAATTATTCCCATCCCCTTGATGATCAGCAGTTTGAAACAGCACTACAACAAAGCTTGTCGCGCCACCCGGTACCCGCCTTGACGTGACGGCGATTTAAGAGTCACATCACGGTCACGTCACGTCAAAATTCAGTCAGGCCAGACGAGGAGGAGGCTGATTTGTCGCCTTGGAAAAAGAGGACAAAGATTACACTTGATGTAATAACTCGGTTATCATATGTCTTGATAAGCCCCTTATCATATATATGAAAAATTATGATGCATTCTGACTGGTTGAAAGCGCTCTGGTAAATCAGTTATTTGCACCCGGGTGGAATGTGCTACATTGCAAATAAAAAGCGTGAACTGGGGAAGTATTTCCGAAATATTGAGTCAGTAGGGAAAACCAATTAGATACAAGCCTTAAGGGTTGCTAGTACAGTGACTTGTGGTTTCTTTGTTGAGTCAAAGTCTTCACCCTTTACACCCTCGAAGTTCACCAGAGACTCTTTTAGCTATCCAAGATCAGCCGAAAAATTTCGAGAACAGTCCGAAGACCATCAAGGCCTCTTAACCCTGTTCAGACCGGGGGGGGGGGGGGGGGGAGGATTCTGCCAGCACGGACTTTAAACGTTTATATCTTTTTTTAACATGCAAACTTCAGCCATCAAACTTGGTGACGTTTACTAAAATGCATATGGGAACAATTTGGCGCAGCAAGTTCTTGTCCATCGAGTTTGATGTTACCATGACAACCACTTTTTTACCCTCCCCAGTCCTGCTCTCCGTATTCCCACTCGCCCAAGCCCTTAGGCGATCAAAGGCCGTGCGCCCTTTCTTTAATGTCAAACCAACTTACGCAAAAATCAGACGGTCTTGAAGCCTATTCAGATACAGATTAAGAAATGTTTACAAGACCATTCTGTGACTTTCATGCCGTTCCTTTAACGGTATCAGTCTAAAATCGTATGGCGGTACAAGTCATTACAGGTGAGAGCTCGCTTCGGCAAATGGACGGCTGTATCGAGATTGTTACTCCGGTACGAAAACTCGTACCGCTGTCATGTGAACGCCGAATAGCCGTTCATTTTCTTTTCAGCTCTAACTAATTCGTTCCATGAAACTCGCATCGCTATGAAAACAATTTCAATAGTAAACGCACTGGTATGAAAGTCGTAGCGGTAATATGTCAACACTCCCTACGGCAGTGTCAAAGGTTGGTTTATAAAGGCCCGTTTACACATCCGACTTTTGATGCCATTTTAATTTTGTCGCGCTCTCCAATGCAACTTTTGTCGCAAGCGTAAATGAGCGGCGATTTCCTAACAACTTCTCTGCGAGTCAAGTGCGATATTCCCTACCGTTTTTTAAACATCACCGCCAAGATGCATCAAGTTTCGAGCATGTTGGAAAGCTTTGCGATTTCGCGGTGACAAAACGCACAGAAATCAACGCCAGGTTACATTTGGAAGAACGACAAGAATTGCATTGAAAATTGCGACAAAAATTGCACAAAAATTCGCGTGCGTAAACCGGCCTTCACACATGTTGTTGGTTTGTTTCTTAGTCTTTTAGCTGTTTTATGGGCTTCGTTTTCAGACCGCCAGCCAAGTAAATTAGAAAAAATGCCGCGGAGAATCGACCCCGCCATGTACTAGCGTGTAATAACCCTGTAAAATAGGGCTTGCGTTGTTTTAGGTAAAAAGCTTATCTGATTGCGTTTAGACAAGAGCCTGAGGATGGTTTAGAAGTTTTCCTGGAAAAGGGAAAAAAATTGAGCACCCAAAACCTAACTCATATATTCCCGACTTAATTTATACAAAAACTATTTCTGTACTATCAAGTACGTTCTACACATTCCACCTTTCAACCTAACATGTCGAGAAAGACTGATGCTCATTTACCAAGGGTTTTTCAGGACCCTGAAAAAAAAATTAAAATTTACATTTTTCCAGGAAGTCCAGAAGCAGTACGAATCCTGTCGCAATACTCCCAGTCGTTCCTGCTGCGAAAGTCGGACCCATGGTCCGCACTCTCTCCTTTAAGTGCGTCGGAGTGTACACGAGTTAACTAGATTAAATTGAAAACAGAACAATATGTAAAACCAATTGCAATATGTTAACCAAAAGAATTTAGTAAAAGAAACCTAATAACGGAATAATTTTTCCTCACCAATTAGCAAGAAAGATATCTTGCTGACTTTAAGCATTTCGTTTACTTATTTTGCTCTGCAAGGGCGTCAGTTTTTCAAAAACTTTCCCGGGGTCTTCTTGGCGTTTAAAATGAAGGTAGAGAAAGTCACCTTGACAAGTAGCAAATCGACTCACTTTAAAATCGGCAAATGTCTTGGATACGGTAAATGAGATTGTACAACGTCTGACCACTAGACGCAGAATCTGCTATTTGCTCTGTGCTGACACGTTAAATACCCAAAAGACCCTGGCAACGAAGTTTGATACTTTCTAAGAAAAAGTGTTTCCTTGGGACCAGGGCCCGTGTTCCCAGGTCTTGGAGGCCCTGGCCTAGGTAAGAAGCATGGGCTCTCCTTGTCCTAGGGGGGAGGGGGAAAGGGAAAGGGGGTTCTACTTAGTGATTGGTTGCCTGAAGAAACTGCAAACGTAATGTGCTTAGTCGAAATGTGGTCCAATCTGTCGCGTGCTTGAATTGTTCTATTTAGGCTGGCATGTGTAATTTTAAAACACATGGCTGAGAACCAGCAGCGAAACAACTTTCTCCAATAATTTATTCCTCCATTAAAGAATTTGACGGATTAGACAAAGAACAGTCATTTACCCAGCCACACACAGGCGACCCCAAAACTTACCTTCTCAGGGTACGCGACAACTGAACGGCAAAGTTTTGAATTTCCCTAGTGTGCAAAATGTGCAGTTGCTTTATCCACAACCGTATTGCGGTTGCTTGATAATCGTGTTGAAAAACACGATTACAAGGTACAATTACTGCATGTTCCTTATTTTTACGTTTAGCCGCTTATGGCAGAAGAGCAATATTTCAAATATTTCCAGATCCTTTTACTATAGCGAAACTCTAGTTCGGCTTAAAACAAGTGGTCTAGATAGTTGGACGGCAAGCTCAAGAAGTGTATAAATTGTACATACTTAATTCAACAGGGGCACCCAACTGTTCGTTTCGGTGGAATATCTGTTAGGCAGACCGGCCTAAATCCCCTGAGATATTCGGATTAATAGTAATGAAAACTAGAGGTTTCTTTGGCGAAAAATCGCCTTAGACTTACGTAAAAAGGCGACTGATTAATTCCTATTATTTTCGGAGGGACAAATGTGTCGTTTAGAGCGTAAAATATGGTCAGCTAGCATTTTCGGAAAAAATATTAGCAGCTCGGAAATTCAGGGGATAGGATTCCGTTTCCTAAAACTTTCTGCGACCTTAAGTTTCAGCTAAAACGCCAAACAGATGAACCTGTATTGGCTTTCACAAATGTGCCTTTAAAAAAACTCTGAAACAATCTAAGAAAGCAGAAAATGACGTTTCAAGCATTTGCTAAAATTTTCTCGTTGGGTGCCCCTGATTCAATCTCAGTGAAGTGCATAAATTGTCCAACCTTAACTGAAATAAAAAAAGTCATTTCTGACGACTAAGCAAGGAACGAATTACATTTAGTCAGAAATAAACATTCTGACGACACGAAACTGAGAGGCTCAGGTGTTGTGATGAGACGTTTCGGGAAATATTTCTTACTCTAAGTCGGTCAGTCTTCACTTGTTTACTGCCTTTTTCTCATTTGAGTGTTTTTTAAATTATTATTTTGGATGGTTTGGTCATGTTTTTCTTAACCTCTCCTCGAGGTCCAACTCCATTGCATTTTATAGGCAGTAAGATTCCAGACATCTTTTCTGCCACATTTAAGGTGTTTTTCTTGTGGTTTTTCGTAACTGACGTGGTACAACACTGGAGCTTTCCATGCTTAGTTTGTTTAATCTCCTACGTGTAACTGTAATTAGAATTGTATTATTATGGTATTATTCGTATTGTATGAGGATTCATCTTTGTCAGATGATTGGCTGGCTCATCCTTAGTAAACTATTTCAACGTTTTTGAAAAAAACGTTGAAGTAGTTGCACCGACCTAACTTTAATTTTAAAACAAAAGAATTAATCCAAATAATATAATACTAAAACTAACATCTTGGCATCATCTTAAGAGTATCAATAATGACAAAGTGATTAAATGTGAAAACAACAGAATGATATAATTACACACCGTATCGTTCGCAGGTCAGACCTACGTATGGCTTGACAGGTGTTGAGCTTACAGATGAAAATGATGCCGGGATGCCATCGAGTAGTCGTCACTATAAGCTTATGATTTTTAACCTGATAAATGTATACCATAAAAGTGTTTTGCTAGCAGCAATTGTACAATATAATTATTAATTGTCCTTCTACTAGTGGCAATAAATGACGAGTTACGGCTGCTTGACTGTTTGTTAGCGTGTTCGCTAATGCTAGGTACAAACGTGGCTGTGCCGTCATGTCGAACTTATCTGGACAAAGTTCGTCTTAATTGTGACAGTAGGTCGGGCAATGCGTCAAGCCGCTTCGAGCGAACGGCGCAACAAATTCAATCGCTCCAATCAAAAATTTCAAGAAACATCAAAGATGGTGGAACGCACTCACATGCATACAGCTATTTCAATTAAGGTTGTCGGATCCGACTCAAGCTTATGCGACAAGACCGAAGGGTAGTGTGGGTAGTTGCAAATTAGACTTAGTTTAACGGTTGTCAGAAGTTGGTCGGGAACTTTAAATTTCTTAGTACAAGTAATAAATTGGCACCATCCGATTATTGTCAGCGGCAATCCTGATTTGGCTTTCCATTTCCAGTTGTTAGTTCTTGCCTTGAAGTGCAAAAATTCATGTTCCATATTTTTCAGGATGCTGTTTTTCCTACTTCTAATTTGCATACCATGCACGTGCTCCACGTGTACCCACATATTTAAAATTTGCATCCCGTTTTAACCCGTAAACAAAAAGATGAGTGGGATTCAAAATTGTTTTGAACGAAAACTGTACCTGAAAATAATTCTTTTAGGTTATTTGTTTAATTTTTATGCTTTAAAAACTCTTCCATATACTTTGCTATTGTACGGCAAGCAAGGTACTGCTGATTTTGGTGAACTTGGGCATAAAAATCCCATATTACCCTGCGGTCTTGTCGCGTGGGCTTAGACTTTCATCTGACAACGTTAATTGAAATAGCTGTATATTGTCACTAGCTACGTATTGAATTCGGCACAGCGCACCCAAAGTTGCTAGTAATGAGGGTCCAGGATAACACAACAAAACAGTAAGGTCACAAAACAAACAAACAAATAGCAGCCGATCGCGAGAGGAAGGACAGGGGAGGTGGGGAAGATGTGAGCAGTCTCAGAAGGCAATAATAAAGCAATTATTCCCATCCCCTTGATGATCAGCAGTTTGAAACAGCACTGCAACAAAGCTAATGTCGCGCCACCCGGTACCCGCCTTGACGTGACGGCGATTCAGACGTCACACTGCGGTCAGGTCAAGTTAAAATTCAGTCACGTCGCTCCACGACAGCGTTCTAAGTAAAAGTAATGCGGCGAATCCTTGTCCAGTTTGCCTTGTGAGAATGCTTCAGCTACACCGGTTGGTACCCACGGCTCCGCTTACAACAGTACACCATTGCAATGATAAACAGCACAAGGACGACACTTGCAGCAACAATCACGATTATCTCCCAGGTTTTGAGCGGACCAGACGAAGATGAGGCAGGTGTGTTGTCTTGGAAAATGAAGACAAATAGTAACCTTGATGTAATAACTCAGTTATCATAAGCCCCTTATCAAATACATGAAAAGTTATGACGCATCCTGACTGATTGAAAGCACTCTGGTAAATCAGTTATTTCCACCTGGGTGTAATGTGCTACAGAGCAAATAAAAAGCGTAAACTGGGGAATTGTTTCTGAAATATTGAGTCAGTAGGGAAAACCGATTAGATACAAGCCGTAAGGGTAGCTAGTACTGTGGCTTGTGGTCTCTTCTTATGACCATGTCTCTCATCGGATTGGTTGCAGCATAACCAACATGCCGGAGTCAAAGTTTTCACCCTTACAGGAAGTGTAAGATCATCGAAGTTCACCAGAGACTCCTTTAGGTCATACGAGATCCTCCGAAGAAATTCAAACATCACCCGAAAATTTTCGAGAACAGTCCGAAGACCAGCAAGGTGACTTAACCCCATTCAGACCGGGGGCGGGAGGGGGGGGGGGGGGGTTAAAAGCAACGAAACTTGAAGACTACGAGCAGTCTCTCTTTCCGCTCAAGGAAAGTCGAGGGAAACGAACAAGCGAGCGGGCGCGAACATCGCGCGCGGCGTTGAAACGTGATGTGCGTGTCGAGCCGCTAGTGTAGAGCGCGCTCACTCGCTTGATTGTTTTCCTCGACTATCTCTGAGCGGAAAGAGAGGCTGCTCGTAGTCTACCAAACTTCGTGAATTTTCCTAAAATGTATCTGGGAACAATTTGGCGTAGCAAGCTCATATCCATCGAGCTTGATGTTACCATGGCAACCACCAGGTGTTTTTTTTTTCAGAATTTTGAATTTTCCTCTTTTTAGTGAAAAATTATAACTTTCTTGAAGTAACTTACATTTTAAGATCATTTTCGTGTTCTTTTATGTTATTGATTTTCACTACTTTTGGTCAATTTTGGTACTTTTCGAAGGATTTGGAAAATCAAGAAACCCAAGATGGCGTTTTCAAGATGGCCACCGCTTGAAAACGTGACGTAATTATAACGTCACATGACGTCATCGGCTCATGTTGCTCATGTTTTTTAGACGACTATCTGCTTTTTAAGTTTCGTTTCGCCTTAACATTCTCCGAGTTAAGCCCTGTCTTAATAGGGTTAAAGACAATATGAAGTCTGAACATTACACAAGATTCGAACCGCTCGCTCTGCTCGCTGGTTATTTTTGCGTCCTATTTCCCACAAAGGAGCCTGATGACAGGCTAGCAGACGCTCAATAAAGCCACCACAAAAATGAAAACTAAATCGAAGTGCCTTCCTGTGGTGCTGTCTGTTATTTTGGAGGTTTATCCAATTTGAACTTGTGCTTAGAGACTAAATACAGAAATTAAAATACCAAAATACAGAAATACAGCAAACCTGTAGGCGAGGTTGTGGGTGGTAGCGCTGTAAAACAAAGTTAAGACAGAAAGTCAGAACGAGAAATTAAAAAGTCAAAAGAACCTTTATTCTTGCCTTTAACCTCAACTTCAGACCACACACACGTGTTCAGTTCTGTTTCTTCGGCACATTTCGTCCACCCTATGCCAGTTAGTTTTTAATGTTTTTGTCATGTCAGTTTTTTTACTGGTTTTGATTTAGACAGTTTTCCAAAATTTCGAAGAAATCGAGAGATCCTTGAAGGCAGGAAACCTAACCTAATCTCCACGCCACATGACAGCGTTATCTCATCCTGCAGACCTTAAAACAGGTTTGGACGTACCATACACCCTCCGAGTTCCAATGTCATAGTTAAAGTTAAGTCTAGTCTTGTGTCCTATCAACTGGATTGGACCGAGCCATTAGGCTCACCAAGGCCGGCGCTTAAATCCCGTTTCCGTAGCATAAAGCGACTACGAGCATCACTACCCCCCCTCCCTCCGCACTGGATAGGATGCTAGTCCACTGCAGGCTTACCCCCCCCCCCCCCCCCAGGTTAGAAAGAGACAGTGTGGAGTGCGGTTTTTGACTAGAGGCCCGTTTACACATGCGACTCTTGATGCGATTATTGTCGCGCTTTCCAATGTAACTTTTGTCGCAAGTATAAACAAGCTACGATTTCATTGCGATTTCTCTGCGATTCGGGAGCGCCTGCTACCATTTCCCCAACATCGCCGCCAAGTTGCACCAAGTCACCAGGCGACAAAGAGCGCAGAAATCGCACTGAAATCGCCGCTAGTTTTCACTTGCGGTTTTCATCGCGAGCTCAAGCGCGGCAAAAAATGCATGGAAAAGCGAGACAAAATTGCACACAAAATCACATGTGGAAATCCGCCTAATCTGCATTGTATCGTGTTGTTACAATGCAGAGAAGAAGCCTCGAACCACCGACCCTACGATTTCCCATTGCAAGGTGGGTGGTTCATAGCTTTATTTCAATTTCATTTTAATTTAAAATTATTTAAGTAAGGCACAGTCAGCACTCCTCTAAACTCATGAACTCCCCGGGTAATAGGGTTCAGAAATCGTTGAATAGAGGGTCATTCCTATGTACACCACTTTAATCCTATGCACACCACTTTAAAAGGCCTCCACCGTAATTTCGTTGTATGCTGTTAAATATAAGATTGGAATAAACATCTCATATGTCCAACTAGGTCCTTCTTCTGAGGCAAAAAGAAAATATCAAATGTCCGTGAACAGCAGCTAAAGCCCCGGCTAAACGATCAATCATTTTCGTCCAACATGTAACCTGCGTGCAGACGTCTCCTATTTGCAAAGGAAATAGGAGACGTCTGCACGCAGGCTACCAACATGGTGTTTGTCACACAGAATGTTCGGTGGCTAAACGGGCAAACAATGTTTGACCACGCATCGGACAATGGAACACCATTTTAATGCAAAGTTGAGGGAGGCGGCTAAACAGTAAAACATGTTCTTCCAACACGATGTTGGACGAAAATGTTTGATCGTTTAGCCGGGGCTAAGTATTCATAAATATAAAATAATAAACAAGACATCTCATACCTGGGGGTGAACCACATTTTCCAGGACAACAGCATTTACTTGTTAGTGCAAGGTACTGTGGACACAAAAGTTTAAACATCTACGTAACTCCTGTTTAATATTATAACAGAGAGCTTCGAAATGGAAACTTTGGGTAAGTAAAAACAGATTTAGAGCCTACAACGTTCTACCCTTCGAATTCAATCAACTTCTTCGATCATACAAGAACGTATCACTTGTGACAAAGAGAAGTAGATTACAACTTTATCTCCCTGAAGCAAAAAAATTAAATAAACAAAAATAACAATAATAAACACCCCCCCCCCAAAAAAAACAACAACAAACAAAACAAACAAAGGATACTGCTAATGCAGCTTTTTTTTGTAATTCACACTACCAGTAATGATGCTAGATTTTACTTACATAGGTGTTAGTAGGAACATTTGTGGTGTTAATGTATTTAAAACTGGTCTCATTTTCTGCCAACGTGTCATTACAAACCAAAGAAATTTTGGCTGAATGGTGTTCACTGCTCCTGCAACAAACAAAGAAACAAACAAACAAACAAACTCTTTCAAATGAAGGGTAGTTATTAGTAAGTAAATGCAAACTAGGACAGAAGAAATAAAATGCTTTTGAAGAGGCCAAAGAACAAGTCTGCATAGAGACAGATGTAGAGGGGATAAGGGGGATGACAGCATAAGGTAAAAGGAGATAAAGAGTAGGAAGAGAAGAAGGAGAAGTAGAAGGAGGCAAAGGAGAAGGAAAGAAAGGACATAGGACAGGGTGACCATTCATCAGAAGAACAATAAATTCCCTGAGTTTTCACTGACTATGCATGGTGAATCCTTTGGTGGTAAAGGTACAAAAAAGGTGAGTGAAAAATAGTCTTTGAAACAACATTACCATACCAACAATGAAACCAGTCCTTATCAAAACGTGTGGCAAGTTAAAAAATAAAACAAAATTCTCCAACTTTTCACTGACTTTAAGATACGATTAAGAATTTTCCTGGGATGATACAAAATGACCTGACTTTTCTCTAACCTTAAAAATTTGAGGTTTTTACTGACCTTTCCCTGACCACGGCAACCCTAAAAGAAGACAAAGAAAAGGAGATGGAAGAGCAAGAGAACGAAGGACAGAAAGTAAAAGAAAGGGAAGAGGATGGAAAGGAGAATATCGGAAGAGAAGGAGCAAGAGGAAAAGAGCTTAACAGAGAAAAGGGAGAAGAGAAAAGAAATAACAAAAAGTGACAAGAAAAGTAAGAAAAGGAGGAGGAGGGAAAGGAGGTGGAAGGGAAAGACAAGGGGAACTAGATGGGAGAGAATGAGGAGCGAAAGGAGGTGGAAGGGAAAGACAAGGGGAACTAGATGGGAGAGAAGGAGGAGGGAAAGGAGGTGGAAGAGAAAGACCAAGGGAACTAGGTGGGAGAGAATGGGGAGGGAAAGGAGGTGGAAGAGAAAGACCAAGAGAACTAGGTAGGAGAGAATGAGGAGGGAAAGGAGGTGGAAGAGAAAGACCAAGGGAACTAGGTAAGAGAGAATGAGGAGGGAAAGGAGGTGGAAGAGAAAGATGAAGGGAACCAGGTGGGAGAGAAGGAGGAGGGAAAGGAGGTGGAAGAGAAAGACCAAGGGAACTAGGTAGGAGAGAATGAGGAGGGAAAGGAGGTGGAAGAGAAAGACCAAGGGAACTAGGTAGGAGAGAATGAGGAGGGAAAGGAGGTGGAAGACAAAGATGAAGGGAACCAGGTGGGAGAGAAAGAGGAGGGAAAGGAGGTGGAAGAGAAAGACCAAGGGAACTAGGTAGGAGAGAATGAGGAGGGAAAGGAGGTGGAAGAGAAAGACGAAGAGAACTAGGTAGGAGAGAATGAGGAGGGAAAGGAGGTGGAAGAGAAAGACCAAGGGAACTAGGTAGGAGAGAATGAGGAGGGAAAGGAGGTGGAAGAGAAAGACCAAGGGAACTAGGTGGGAGAGAATGAGGAGGGAAAGGAGGTGGAAGAGAAAGACCAAGGGAACTAGGTAAGAGAGAATGAGGAGGGAAAGGAGGTGGAAGAGAAAGACGAAGGGAACTAGGTAGGAGAGAATGAGGAGGGAAAGGAGGTGGAAGAGAAAGACCAAGGGAACTAGGTAGGAGAGAATGAGGAGGGAAAGGAGGTGGAAGAGAAAGACCAAGGGAACTAGGTGGGAGAGAATGAGGAGGGAAAGGAGGTGGAAGAGAAAGACGAAGGGAACTAGGTGGGAGAGAATGAGGAGGTAAAGGAGGTGGAAGAGAAAGACGAAGGGAACTAGGTGGGAGAGAATGAGGAGCGAAAGGAGGTGGAAGAGAAAGACGAAGGGAACTAGGTAAGAGAGAAGGAGGAGGGAAAGGAGGTGGAAGAGAAAGACCAAGGGAACTAGGTAGGAGAGAATGAGGAGGGAAAGGAGGTGGAAGAGAAAGACCAAGGGAACTAGGTAGGAGAGAATGAGGAGGGAAAGGAGGTGGAAGAGAAAGACCAAGGGAACTAGGTAGGAGAGAATGAGGAGGGAAAGGAGGTGGAAGAGAAAGATGAAGGGAACTAGGTGGGAGAGAAGGAGGAAGGAAAGGAGGTGGAAGAGAAAGACCAAGGGAACTAGGTGGGAGAGAAGGAGGAAGGAAAGGAGGTGGAAGAGAAAGATGAAGGGAACTAGGTGGGAGAGAAGGAGGAGGGAAAGGAGGTGGAAGAGAAAGACCAAGGGAACTAGGTAGGAGAGAATGAGGAGGGAAAGGAGGTGGAAGAGAAAGACGAAGGGAACTAGGTAGGAGAGAATGAGGAGGGAAAGGAGGTGGAAGAGAACCCTGGTGAAAAACCTCACAGGATCTTCAAGGATCTTTAAGGATTGCCAAAGACATGCCAAAGATCCTTAAAGACAAGGATCTTTAAAAGATCCTTAAAGGATCTTTGAAAGATCTTCAAAGATCTTTATATGCAAAATCATTTGTTAAGATCCTCAAGGATTTGACCAAGATCTTCCAAGGATCCTACAAAGATCCTAATAAAGATCCTAGCAAAGATCTTTCCAAGGATCCTTCAAGATCCTCAAGGACTAAACAAGGATCTTTCAAAGATCTTAAAAGAATCCTTTCAAGGATCTTTTAAAGATCTTAGCCAGGATCCTCAAGGATTTGGTCAGGATCTTTTTAGGATCCTTGTCAAGATCTTCACAAGATCTTTGCAAGGATCCTTCAAGATCCTCAAGGACTAAACAAGGATCTTTCAAAGATCTTAAAAGGATCCTTTCAAGGATCTTGTTAAGATGTTAGCCAGGATCCTCAAGGATTTGGTCAGGATCTTACAAGGATCCTTGTCAAGATCTTTGCAAGATCTGTGCAAGGATCCTTGGAGATCCTCAAGGATTTAATGAGGATCTTTCAAAGATCTTAAAAAGATCCATTTAAGGATCTTGTTAAGATCTTTGCTAGGATCCTTAAGGGTTTGGTCAGGATCTCCCAAGGATCCTTGTCAAGATCTTTACAAGATTTGTGCAAGGTTTCTTCAAGATCCTCAAGGATTTAATGAAGTTCTTTCGAAGACCTAACGATGCATAAAGATCTTAGAAAGGATCCGTAAGGATTTGATCAGGATCTTGCAAGGAATCTGTAATTTTATGCCAATAATTATTGATGTCTTTACAAGATCTTAGCAAGGATCCTGCAAGATCCTCAAGGATTTCAAAGATCTTGAAAGTATTGTTAAAGTTTTTGCTTTGATCTGGGGATCATACAAGGTTCCTTTACAAGATCCTTGAAAAATTTGACACAGTTGACAGAATCTTCAAAGCTTTGATGAGGATCCTTACAAACATCATTGCAAGGATTTCCTTAGATCTTTGCTGGGTTCCTTCAATATCCTCTTTGAAAGGACTAAAATAATGAGGATCTTGCAAGGTGGTGAGTATTATTCTAATGTCTGATCTGCTGTGTGATCAAAAAACACTGCTATCACTACAAAGTACATGTATCCAACACAATTTTCAGACTTTCAGATAAGCTAGCTTGGAATGTTATGCTTAGTCTGTGCAAGAATAAACCATAAATCAGAAAAATTTATTTGTCGAAAAATAATCAGTTTTACTTTACCTTGTTAATTTACATGATCATAATTGAACTGTTCAGCGGTAGTTGCTTAAGCTTATATTTTGTCTTAATATTCATGCAGTCAGTTTCAGCAATTTAACGATGAAAATCCTTAGTTTTTGAACTTCTGTAGGGGCAAATTTGTTGTAAGTCTCCATAGGTCCCAAAAAAACGATTCAGGAGTGACTTCTTAGCAGAATGCAATCCTTAAAGTGAGCAAGAAAAACGGAGCCAGGAGCAGCCGCCATTTTGGAATCTCGGAGAGACTGGTAATGAATGAGCCGCTTTTGGTCAGCAGCCTCATCATTGCGGGCTCAGAGAAAACAGTTGAATTCATCAATTTCGAGTTCGTTTTAAATGGTCAACATATGTTTCCTTGGATTTCCTATTATTTCAAGCTTAAATGATGCCTCAAGGCAGCAAAAATTGGATATCTACTCTTAAGAAGGAGGTTAGTTCAAAAGAAAATGATTTGTAATGAAAGATTGGCTTCAAAATTAACGATTCTAAGAAGATGATGTTCTTTCCTGTCTTCGTAGATCTGCTTCCATTCGAACCTATATAATTGTAAGCTATAGGCTTATATATTTACATGTAACTAGTTACACTTGAGGCAGGCTGAATTGCGAGTTTATTTAACTAAAGAAGCAGTTATGGCATAATTGTGCAGTTTATAGAAAAGTTAAAATGAAACATCCAATACAATGTTCTCCAGTGCTTTTCCACTGTAGAGTGTTTCCATCACTGTAGTTAAAAGGACATGCACTAGCACAAGGTAACTGATCTGCCTTGAGTTTACAATGTCTTGATTTGAAAGCAATAATAGAGATCATCTTCTAGAGAATTGAAAGAACGGAACTGTTAACCGAATACAAAATAATTCAGAAATGATTTTAACCACACAATGACCAATTTGTTCTGTTTTGCTCTACTAGGAATACATTCAATTCATGATCAGCTGCTGAGCACTGCAGTGTCAAGTCAGGAGTAGCCTGCTCTGTGCTCAGTATTAAAGCTAAGTCACTTTTAATGAACATAGCAGTCCAGTTTACTGATTTCCCTTTCTGTGAATCATAACTACTCAAACTACCAGGACACAATGCAATTGTAAATGTATTGTAAGTTATCGCTATAAATCCACTCTAAATGAACACAGCAAAATATTTTGAGAAAAAAGACAATCAAGACAATGTCGTCTATTTCACTCTGTTTATACTGATGAAGCTTTATGTAAAAGTAGTTCTAGGTGTAGCAATTCAGAATAATAATATTATTGTAATTTTCCCAAGGTTGAATTAACTTTTATGTATTTAGTGATGTGAAATTCAGAGGACAATACATAGGTCATGTACATAGGTCTGAAAAATATGGTATTTAATATGTCATATGTGAACTTTATAGAGATGTTATTTTAATCACAACTGCACTGTGTCAGTACTTGATATAGTCTCCAAGCTAGTTTCCAGAGTGCTGAAATTGTGGTAAATTACAGTCAAAATACTCAGCGCATTCCGCTCATTATTTAGGAATGATTTTCACTAATCGGGAACGGATTGCACTTTTGGAATCAAAATTCTATTTTTAAATTGAAGATTGAAATGTCCCAACGGTAGACTCATGCGAAGTAACGAATGTTGATTGGATTGTTACTAACAAAAGCCAAAAGTTCACACGCAAAGTACGAAACCGTTGGCGGCTGTTGGTTTCAGTCGGTTTGACATTACAGGGAATTTTTCTCAATTTTCAGGAACATTTGTGTGCATTTACAGCACACTTGTTTTTAAGAAATTATTCTTTACAGTTTTACAACAACAGACTGCTTTTTTACGTGGAAATGTGCCTGCAATTAATATTTTGTTGAGCGAACACAAATCAGGCCAGACACGTCAAGCTGCCAACAGTTTGCTACTTGCATGTGAACATTCGCCAGATGTCAATAATAAACCAATCAGCATTCCTTATCTGGAACAAGGCTACCGTTGGAACCTTACAATATTCAATTTGAAAGTAGAATCTTGATTCCAATAATGCAATCCATCCCCGATTAATGAAAGTCATTCCCAAATAATAAGTGGAATGCGCTGAGTATTTCGACTGTAATGCTCTAAATGTATTCACAAGAAAGTGTTTTAAGGTTTCATAATATAATTTTCATTTAATCAAAACAATGTTGAATTTGGTGGCCTAAAAGAAAACTTGTGAAGAATCCTTACAATTTTTGCAATAAATACTTAATCAACTTTAAGTTTGTTTGTTGTTTGATGTACATTACATCCTTATGTTTGCTATTCTCAGTAATTCCTAGGATCTCAATTTTTTCTCAAATTTTATCAAATTCTCTCAGTTTCCTAGAAATTTCTTCCACGCTAATCTAAGACCATGCGAAGCTTGGAATTCCCTGGAATTCCTAGCTTATTTTGTAAGAGCTTGCAACATCCTTAATGGTCCTCAAAGATTGTTGTGGAACTTGAAAGAACCAAAAAGATCTTTGGGAGATTTTTGAAGATCTTTTCTAATCTTGCAAGAACTTGATGACCTTTTGAAGATCCTTGAAGATCCTAGCAAGAATTGTGGAGAAATGTGAAGATAATGGGAAGAATTTTGAAGATCAAAAGAGATACTGGGAAGAATTTTGAAGATCAAAAGAGATATTGGCAAGAATTTTGGAGATCCTTAAAGATCTTGGCAAGAACATTGAATATCTTGACAAGAATTTTGAAAATCTTGACAAGAATTTTGAAGATCCTTAAAAATCTTGGCAAGAACATCAAAGATCTTGACAAGAATTTTGAAGATCCTTAAAGATTTTGGCAAGAACATCGAAGATCTTGACAAGAACTTTGAAGATCTTGGCAAGAACTTTGAAGATCTTGAGAGGAATTTTGACAATCCTTAAAGATCTTGACAAGAATTTTGAAGATCCTTGAAGATCTTTGCAAGAACTTTGAATATCTTTGTAGATCTTGGCAAGAATTTTGAAGATCTTTGTAGATCCTTGAAGATCTTGGCAAGAAATTGAAAGATCTTTGTAGATCCTTGAGGATCTTGGCAAGAAAATAAAAGATCCTTGAAGATCTTGGCAAGAACTTTGAAGATCCTTGAAGATCTTGGCAAGAATTTTGAAGATCCTTGACGATCCTTGAAGATTTTATAAAGATCTTTGTCAGGATCCTCAGTAGGATCCTCAAAGGTCCTCATGGAGATCTTTAAGGATCCTTGAAGATCCTTCAAAGATTTTCACCAGGGAAAGACCAAGGGAACTAGGTGGGAGAGAAGGAGGAAGGAAAGGAGGTGGAAGAGAAAGATGAAGGGAACTAGGTGGGAGAGAAGGAGGAGGGAAAGGAGGTGGAAGAGAAAGACCAAGGGAACTAGGTGGGAGAGAATGAGGAGGGAAAGGAGGTGGAAGAGAAAGACCAAGGGAACTAGGTGGGAGAGAAGGAGGAAGGAAAGGAGGTGGAAGAGAAAGATGAAGGGAACTAGGTGGGAGAGAAGGAGGAGGGAAAGGAGGTGGAAGAGAAAGACCAAGGGAACTAGGTAGGAGAGAATGAGGAGGGAAAGGAGGTGGAAGAGAAAGACGAAGGGAACTAGGTAGGAGAGAATGAGGAGGGAAAGGAAGTGGAAGAGAAAGACCAAGGGAACTAGGTGGGAGAGAAGGAGGAAGGAAAGGAGGTGGAAGAGAAAGATGAAGGGAACTAGGTGGGAGAGAAGGAGGAAGGAAAGGAGGTGGAAGAGAAAGACCAAGGGAACTAGGTAGGAGAGAATGAGGAGGGAAAGGAGGTGGAAGAGAAAGACCAAGGGAACTAGGTGGGAAGAGAAGGAGGAAGGAAAGGAGGTGGAAGAGAAAGATGAAGGGAACTAGGTGGGAGAGAAGGAGGAGGGAAAGGAGGTGGAAGAGAAAGACCAAGGGAACTAGGTAGGAGAGAATGAGGAGGGAAAGGAGGTGGAAGAGAAAGACGAAGGGAACTAGGTAGGAGAGAATGAGGAGGGAAAGGAGGTGGAAGAGAAAGATGAAGGGAACTAGGTGGGAGAGAAGGAGGAAGGAAAGGAGGTGGAAGAGAAAGACGAAGGGAACTAGGTAGGAGAGAATGAGGAGGGAAAGGAGGTGGAAGAGAAAGATGAAGGGAACTACGTGGGAGAGAAGGAGGAGGGAAAGGAGGTGGAAGAGAAAGACCAAGGGAACTAGGTGGGAGAGAATGAGGAGGGAAAGGAGGTGGAAGAGAAAGACCAAGGGAACTAGGTAGGAGAGAAGGAGCAGGGAAAGGAGGTGGAAGAGAAAGACCAAGGGAACTAGGTGGGAGAGAAGGAGGAGGGAAAGGAGGTGGAAGAGAAAGATGAAGGGAACCAGGTGGGAGAGAATGAGGAGGGAAAGGAGGTGGAAGAGAAAGATGAAGGGAACTAGGTGGGAGAGAAGGAGGAAGGAAAGGAGGTGGAAGAGAAAGATGAAGGGAACTAGGTGGGAGAGAAGGAAGAGGGAAAGGAGGTGGAAGAGAAAGACCAAGGGAACTAGGTAGGAGAGAATGAGGAGGGAAAGGAGGTGGAAGAGAAAGACGAAGGGAACTAGGTAGGAGAGAATGAGGAGGGAAAGGAGGTGGAAGAGAAAGATGAAGGGAACTAGGTGGGAGAGAAGGAGGAAGGAAAGGAGGTGGAAGAGAAAGACGAAGGGAACTAGGTAGGAGAGAATGAGGAGGGAAAGGAGGTGGAAGAGAAAGATGAAGGGAACTAGGTGGGAGAGAAGGAGGAAGGAAAGGAGGTGGAAGAGAAAGACGAAGGGAACTAGGTAGGAGAGAATGAGGAGGGAAAGGAGGTGGAAGAGAAAGATGAAGGGAACTAGGTAGGAGAGAATGAGGAGGGAAAGGAGGTGGAAGAGAAAGATGAAGGGAACTAGGTAGGAGAGAATGAGGAGGGAAAGGAGGTGGAAGAGAAAGATGAAGGGAACTAGGTGGGAGAGAAGGAGGAGGGAAAGGAGGTGGAAGAGAAAGACCAAGGGAACTAGGTGGGAGAGAATGAGGAGGGAAAGGAGGTGGAAGAGAAAGACCAAGGGAACTAGGTAGGAGAGAAGGAGGAGGGAAAGGAGGTGGAAGAGAAAGACCAAGGGAACTAGGTTGGAGAGAAGGAGGAGGGAAAGGAGGTGGAAGAGAAAGATGAAGGGAACTAGGTGGGAGAGAAGGAGGAGGGAAAGGAGGTGGAAGAGAAAGACCAAGGGAACTAGGTGGGAGAGAATGAGGAGGGAAAGGAGGTGGAAGAGAAAGACCAAGGGAACTAGGTTGGAGAGAAGGAGGAGGGAAAGGAGGTGGAAGAGAAAGATGAAGGGAACCAGGTGGGAGAGAATGAGGAGGGAAAGGAGGTGGAAGAGAAAGACCAAGGGAACTAGGTGGGAGAGAATGAGGAGGGAAAGGAGGTGGAAGAGAAAGACCAAGGGAACTAGGTGGGAGAGAATGAGGAGGGAAAGGAGGTGGAATAGAAAGATGAAGGGAACTAGGTGGGAGAGAAGGAGGAGAGAAAGGAGGGAATAGGGATGAAAGAGAAAGACAAGGATGGAAAGCAGGAGGAAGGAGAACAAAGATATTGGAAAGGCAGAGTACCTCTAGTGTGTGTGGAAGCAGAAACAGGATAAAAGTGTGTAAACTACAAAGTGTCCAGAAGGGAAAGACGAAAGCACTACAAGAAGGCCAGTTGAGGAGGAGATCTAAACGATGAAAAAAGAGAGGAATAGCAGAAAAAAGAGAAGGAGGAAGGCAGGAATTGGAACAAGTCATGGATATGACAAAGTTCAGGAGTACAAAGAGGAGGGGGCAAAAAAAAATGAAGACTAGAGAAGAAGGGATGGTGCAGTGATGAGAGGATGAGCTCGTCTACCACCAATGTGGGCCAGGATCGATTCCCGGACTTGGCATCAGATGTGGGTTGAATTTGTTGTTGGTTCTCGTCCTTGCTACAGAGGTTTTTCTTCAGGTACTCTCGACTGGTTTTCCCCTCGGCTCTCCCCAAAAAGCAACATTTACAATTTCCAATTCGATCTGAACACAGTGGATGAACAGCCACCCTGTGGATGTGCCACTGCTAATTCCCAATTTATTTATTTATTTATCTTCATGTATTATTATGAAAGCGTAGAAGACAATACAAAAAACAGGGGTGGAGGGAATAACAAAAGAGAAGGTGGACAAGCTACAGCTATAGAAGGACCCAGCATGCAGGGAGGAAAAGTGAGTAAATGAACAACACAGACAGCAGAGCAGAATGAAATAATTTATATAAACAAGAATGTGTTACTTACGTGAATACTAGGGTGAGGTTTGATATAATATTCCCGTCATTATCTCCAACGGTAGTACTTTCAAAGTTTGCTTGTTCCTCATTACCCAGGCTTTCACATCTATGGGTAGACAGATTTGTCCATCTTGCAACCTGTGAATCAGCATAAAAAGGTACAATCAAATCTTTTTTAAGTGAACACACTTGAAAACAAACATTAGCTTTCTTAAAACTGTATGGGTTATAGCCCTGCTTTAAGAGCATTTCAAGTAGTTCTTGCACGTGAACTACTGATAAGAAGGTCAGCCTATTAGTTGAATGATAGATTTGTTTTTACCCCCCAAAAAACTCATCTGTCCATCCATCCATCCAGCATCCAGTTATCCATTGCATTGACTGATTGATTGATTGATTGATTGATTGACTGATTTACATTCATTTCTCATCTTCATTAATAAGCATACCTCATCTTTATAACATGCAATCATAATAAAGAAAAAAGACAAGGAAATTAATAATGATAATAATAATAATAATAATAATAATAATAATAATAATAATAATAATAATAATACATTGTACTGAATTTATAGAGCACTATTTCTAGTGCTATCCAATAGCGCTTTACAATAATTTTAAAAATGTCACCAATAAAATTGATAAAAACATAAAAATATCTAAAATGAGTAAATAAAAAAAAGTATGAGTGAAAATAAAACTAAGAATCATTAAAACCTATAAATGAAAACTAATTAATTAAAACTAACTAACTTAACTAATTAAGTAAGTAACTAACTAACTGACTAGCTAAACTATCTAAATAACTGACTAACCAATAGTCTAATTATAAAATTTGTTAAAAAGGTACATGTATGTCTTTATACAAGTCTTAAAATCTGATAGCAAGCCGCTCTCTCTTACATTGTTCGGAAGAGAGTTCCATAGGCTAGGTACTACGAAAACGAAGCACTGATGACCATAACTTACTAACTTGACAGATGGTACTTTCAGTAAGAATTTAACACCTGCACTTAAAAAAAAATCAAACATTTTGGAGTGATCAGTAAAAACTGTTTTATGTCTGAAAATGTCCATATAAAAGACTCCTTTCAAGATAAAATTATTATACCGACAACTTAATTTTCAAACCGCAACAGATGGTGGACTTAAATACTCTAACTGAAAATTGTCTGTGGATGCATGTTGACCGTTTCACCCCTAAAAGTGATGAAAATGAAATTTCTCTTTATGTTATCACTAACTTGTTCAAACATTCAAGTGACGAAAAAAGAGAAAGTGATCACCAAGGATTAAACATGTCTTGATATTTAGACAAATTTTCCATACTAGTTCCATATGAAATGTATAGAGAACAGTAAAGGGAATATGCATTTTCATATCAGGGCTTAGAGGGTTAATATAATTTATGAACTTACTGAGGCCTTAACGCAAGGCTTATAGCCAGTGTTGTTTTCACCAACAAACTCATTGAATACTCCACATGGACTGTAGGAAATGTACCAACTCTTACTATCCATAACTGTAAACCTGCAACGAAAGGAAAAAAAAATATGAGCCCTCATGCACTGTATAAGGTATTCCCAGGGCCTCTCATATTAATTAAACTGATAAATAAATGTAATTATAGAAGTACCAGGGCTGTAGCCAGTATGAGGCGAATCGAGGCACTTGCCTCAGAATTTTTTTCCTTTTCCTTAGTCATTTTTTCGTTTAACACCCTAAATACCTAGGAAGAGAATTTAACCATGGACATTGCCTCAGTCATAATTTTTTTCTGGCTGCAGCCCTGAGTATTCATTAAAAACATTGAGAAAAACATCTAAAGGGTTACAGAATGTTGTTTTGTGGACATGGCTGAAACTCATTTGCACACATCTGAATTACCCTGACAATGTAGTTACATTTGTAGTCATATCCTTTCTATCTACCATAAAAGCTCAGCCATTTCATATTTTTACAGTACACGTACTAAATGGTGTTAAACTGCATATTTTATTGCCAGAAGGTACGAGAGCATAGCTTTCCACATATACAGTGTACAAAGGCAGTCATGTAGTGAGTGGGATATTTCTGAAGAAATCAAAGTCATTAAACGTTTATAAATTAAGAAAACAATTATTTTAATTAAGGAAATTGGCCTGGCAGATGACTGCATTAAGATTTCCACAAGACTCGCGTATTTTTCCACACGGCGGTTGCCTAAGTTTTTTTTGCACAAAAATATTTTTCACAAGTTTCTGGTTGAGCATTTATTACTTTCATTCCTTTACTGCCAGCAAGCATTAAATCAAAAGTGAGAGCATTTTTCGCACTTTTCCACAATAGCAATACTTTTACTCCTTTTGTCAGTCTTTTTATGGACTGGACGGACAGCCTTATAAATCCCTTTTGGGAATATTCTGTTTTGAAGTCATAGAGAACGGAACATAGTGGTGTGCTTTGTGAGCACTCAAAGCATCATGGGTACCCCAAATTTTTGGGGCAACACAGTTCCTGGGGCGCAAAAGCGTAACGGTAACATGAAAAACTTTTGTGCTAGGCTGTATATTTGCTTTTTAAATTCATTCTGTGACAAATGAAGTAAAATCCAGAACAATTTGAGTTGTAGTGACTGTTTTAACATCTGTGGATAGACCGCCCTTTGTGCAATGACACTCGCTCATTAGACCACTTTATTCATTTCCTTTTCACATTTGTACCTACTGTTTTATAAATTTTACATACTTGCCACATTCTGACGCTTTTTTCACATCTTACTTTACATTTATATATAGGCCTACGTGGAATATTTTTTTTATCCCTGATGATGCCATTGATCGGGGAAAGCTTGGATTTTAGATTCAATTTTTTACAATGGTATTAGGGCTCATTTGAACCTTTGAACTTTTAAGTTTTTAAAAATGCTATTGAAGGACAACATTCAAAAATTAGATTGAGTGTTCATGCAGTTTATGTTCCTTATTCATCATAATAAGGTCTCGTAAATCAGCCATTCAGGTGTACATGTAGCTTTCCTCAGCAATTTTCAGGATGGAAAATTGCTTGCAGGGATTTAATTTACAGCACTTAGTTCTTCTCCCAGGATCTTCCAAATTCTCCCCTGAGTACCACGCAAAATACTGTATGCTCTTCTTACATGTAACACCCATTACCTTCCTCGAGGCCTTCCAAAGGGTAAAAGCAACAAGCAACATGGCCCTGAAAACTGGCGACATGGGACTTTCTAAACACTGACAGGCGACTCAACCTGAACCGGCAAAATACCACAGCGACACAATGAGCACAATATATAGACAGCGACGTCAGGGAATCGTGTATTTTGCCAGTAAAAGATAATAATCAGAGTGGTCAGGACAATAACAACAATGTTGAAATCTTTAGAAATAACACGACTTTTTTTAATTTTACCAACATGTTTCGATGGTAACTTCCGCCACCGTCAGTGTAACGGCTGTTTAATCAGAGTCTATTTGATTGGTACTTCAGTGAAGCCAGTCAAAATTAAGACTTGTAACCACCTTAACCACTTGCATGATTTCAAGGGTTTCGTAAATCAGTGACCTTTGATGCATTGTGTGCAGACTGAGAGCAGACAATCAGATTTTATTTTCTGTTTTTCTATTAAATGCGAAGCTTCATTTAAGGTCTGTCAATTACCTAATTCGTCCACAGCAACAGATTGAATGATTTTCAGGATCTCTGCCAGTATCTACGTTATCAGCATAGTAGCTGTTGTTCTTTTTGACACCAAAAAGTGACTTGAATTTTCAGCAATTAAACCACTTTGACTTGCCCCTCAGAATGCTGAAAATCGCATTCCGGAAGTACAAAATTTCAAAAATTCCCAGGGGAGCATGCCCACAGAACCCCCTAGATACTCCCGCCTCTGGCAGGCGTTTATCTCTCGGCAAACTCTTCCTTTAAATCTCATTGTCTCTGCACTCCACAAGGTCTCGTGTTTACCCAAAAGATCGGATTTGTAAATTGATTTCCTTTTGAGAGTCATAAAAGACAAAGATGTTGAGTGTTTCGTACTCTAAAGAGTAACATATGGAGGCGTGTTCGTTTTTATTATACAATAATCAGAAATAATAATAATCTTATTTTGGGGTGCCAACGTCACCATAAAGTGATTTATAGGATGACTTCAGAATGATTTACATAATGATTTCACTTTAAGTTCAAGTTTTTTACTCGCCAAGCAATCAGTTAAGAATATTCGCGATCTACATGCCAAGTGACTTCAGGCCTCACGGTGAGGCAAACGTTTTATTGACCTTTACTTAACTAATACCTATAACCTTGATTTGTGTCATTTGGGGATAAACAGAAGGAACTGGTGGCTAATAATTTAACAGTTCCTCTACACGATCACGTGATATTAAAGACATTAAATGCATGTTTCAATGCTCTTCTTGACCATCTGCCGAGATGTGCCAAAAACTCCAAAACAAAACTCATGTTTAAATGGCAAAGGAGGGCAGTGACTATGACGACATAACCAGCAATTCTGGTCCAATAGAAAACATGAGAGGAAGGTGAGGGGAGGGGGCGGAATTAAAATTTTTGGGTGCATTGATTATTATTTAGCCTCAATGCTCTGAGGAAAAATTATTCTCTAGGTTTGCAACCTATAGGACTGGATATACATTAATACTGGATTTTTGTTGTTGGTTTTTTGATGGAGCGCAGGGGAATTGTCAGTTTGGCACTTTCATACACTTCATGGACTCCCACCAAAATGGTGGGATCCGCTAAGCAAATCTGGATCCACCACCGGCAAAAGCTTTCCCCGGGAACGTCACTGCCTCTCAGCTGACGCTGACAAGCTTTCAAACCCACGGACACGGATGAGATTATACTTGGAAATTTCAAATTTGGTAAAGAATTCTGACAACTTTTCGCCAACTATCAACAAATTCAGTGGAGACGTCCGCGTGAATTCAATGATCTGCTGTGTTTTGTTGACTACGTTTCCTACCTTGGGCTGGAAGAATTGATCTTCAGAGGCAGAAGATTCACGTACTCCTTTGTGTTGTTCTTCACTGTGTAGCACGCACATCCCTCGTATCCCGCGGCTGGAATGCACCCAATTGCGACAGAAATACAACAGACACCCGCCAGGAAAATGCAAATCACTACGAAATATTGTTTATCTGGCATCTTATATTCCCAAACAACCACCAACTCAACCTTTTTGAATCGCAAGGGATCGCAGTACCTGAAGATCATTCGCTTTCCCGGAAATCGCCCAGATTTTAGTCATAATCACGTGAATAGAGGCTGACCACTTACAGTAACCAATCATTAAATCTCAACGAAAATACTGAATTATTTTATCATTTATAAAGGCTTTTTCACGAAAGTCTTTTTAGTAAACCTTCTAAAAATTGACCACAACTTAATTGTAGTCTGCAAAAATGTCGAATACAAAAATCTTGATAATAAAAAGACGCAATATTTTTCACCCCCACCGCCCTCTACCCTCCCCTCAGCCGCCGAAAAACTGTTTCATCAGACGAGCATGTGATCGGAAATGTGAAACTATTATGCCATTGGTCGAAAATGAACTCTGTACCAGTTTCTCTCTAATCTCAGACGTCAACATGGCGGACCGTGCATGAAAGGTTGTTTTTGTTGCGTTTTATCTTTCGTTCGCTGTCAAAGCGGAATGCTCAGTTAACGTCTTTTAAGAGACACAGTAGAGACGGCACAATGTAGCAGTTAGCGTGGCATACGTTGTTGTCAAAAGGAAATTTGGGGGTACTTTTTGTCACGGAACAGTTATGTGGTTGTATTTGCTCAAATCGAGGACAAGAGAACGTTGTTGATATTTGTTTGCAAAAGCAATACGACGGAAAATATTTGATCGTAAGTTATTTGGAATGGAAGAAAGTTGCAACGAAAGACAGGAAGAAGAGCTGCAAGCTCTTCAAGCGATTTATATGGACGACTTTCAAGACCTTCGTGAAAAGGTAAGATCCTCGTGTAATAAGTTTTAAGACGTTTTCAAGTTTCTGAAAGGACTTTGATTGGTTCTATCTGATTAAATAATACCATAACCATAGAGTGATTTTACTTAACCCGTGAAATACATACTAAACTATTACGCACTATTTCACACTAATTTCATTGTTTTCTTTTGTTCAACTTTGACTATTAGACACAATTAATTGTTAGATATTTTTTCACTTGTTTTGGTGGTCCTGGAGGCTGGAGTGACACTTTTCAAGTAGGACGACTTTAAAGCAGCTTGACGTTTATTACAAAATATGTTTGTTTACAAATTTTCAGATCAAGAGATTTACGGAATTTGTAGTTATAAGATATAAGGGACCAAAGTTTCGTCACCAAGGCAAATTTTGCGGGAAAATTACCACAACAAACGGCTCAAATTGTAATTATTGTGATTTACGAAAACATTTCCTACGGTATGCAAATTTGACAATTCGTGATCTCCAGTTTTGGTTATGAAATTATCACAAGTCACAGACTCTTTAATTGGAAGATTACAAGTCACCTTTTTCTTATTAGATACCACAGTATTTCAGTGGTACTGACGTACATAACTGATATGTTATTCACCGGCCAGGAGGTCCGTATAGGGAAAAACTGTGCCCGAGGTCTTGAGTATGCGGCCTTGGGCCGTACTCAAGACCGAGGGCACAGTTTTTCCCTATGCGGACCGACCCAGGCCGGTGAATAACATGTTTATTTTTTTCTGCAATTTTGGAGGTGGAATGAGGCGAATTGGTTTGAGAACTGTTTGTAAACAGTCCTTCTACGTGCGCTAGTTCCTACGATCAAAGTTAGGCGTAATTTAAGTTAAAATTATTAAGCTTATGAAAACGAGCCGCTAGCAAATCGTAGGGATAAAGCATATACTAACAATAATTGTACTCAAGACCGAGGGCACAGTTTTTCCCAATACGGACCGACCTAAGCCGGTGAATAACGTGTTTATTTTTTTCTGCTGTTTTGGAGGTGGAACGAGGCGAATTGGCTTGAGAATTGTTTGTAAACAGTCCTTCTACGCACGCTAGTTCCCACAATCAAAGTTAGTTAAAATTATTAAGCTTCTGAGAAAGAGCCACTAGCAAACTGTAGGAATAAAGGATAGACTAACAATAAAAGAGAACTGAAAATAATTATACCATAAGACAATAAGCGTTACTGGAACAAACCCCAACGTCTCATAGCAAGAATAAAGAAACATTGTCAAGCTTTGTCTTGTTCAAAATTTGATTTTCAGTACCAAAAGATCTTGTAAGACTTTTAGTGAAAACTAAGGCTTATGCTCCGCGAACTCCGCTGCATATCTTAGTATGTTTTTAAAACATTTTCGTTCGTTCTTGGTCAAGATTTTCGCAAAGCGACTGTAAAAACTGTTGACATGCAGCAGTACTCATCGAAGACACAGCGATGCGAGGTTTTTTGTTTGACTATTTTAGCTAATCCATATTGTCTTGAATGAAGCTAAATGGAACAAGATTAGAAGAGAGATCCCCAAGGAAAATAACAAAATTTCAAGCGAGAAACGGAGGCCAAAAGACTAACTTGCAGTTAACCTGTGTTAAGCTTAAATCAAATGGCGTGTCAATAAGAAAACTACAACTCGAAAAAAGCAAGCCTGCAAAGTTTTCTCAACAAAAACACAGGAATACTCGCCTTTTTCGGAGAATAACCAGGCCTTTTATTCCATTGCTGATATTTCCTTTCACTTTGCGACGGTTAGTGAGAGAAAAGTTCCATAAGATTTTAAGAAGAAAAATCCAATGTTTTGTTGTGCTGGAGTAAAAGGATTTCACTTCAAGTTTTCCCGCGGATTGGAGCGGTCCATATGCGGGGTTTGGATGGGAAACTCCGGACCGCTGGAGCACACGTCATTAGCCAATCAGATTCAAGGATTTAGGATTCCGGACCGCTGAGTTGCTTCAGAAAAAATAATGAAAGGTATTTGTTTGTATGAAGACGGAGCAATGCAAGTTTCGTTATGTGACATTGAAATACAACATGTAACCATTGTCTGGAGTTATTGAACACAGCTTCTTACAGGTCACCACAATCGCATTCTTGTCCTTTGCAAAATACAAATTGGTGTTCACAAATATCTGTGGAAGCATCATTTTATCATAAAAAGCCAATGTTCTTTCTATTTCATAGAATACATGTAACTCTAGTGTTTGCAATGAGAATCAAAACTTAACTGTCAATGCTGCACTCCAGGATAAAGGTGTCATTGTTTATGCTAGCACTTCTGGTTGGTTTTGCTGGGAAATAGACTCTCATTGTAAGAGCAGAAAGATCTTATAAAGGAAGACATGGTGGCAAGGCAAAGATCACGCTAGAATCGAACAGGGAAGAATTACGAAAAATAATGGCGTATTTTAAGCAATTTGGACGCTTGTGACATAAACATGCACTCATTGTAGATAGAATATCTCCTGTTTGATTTACTTATTTACTACAGTATCCCTCAACAGTAAGTTACCAGTTATGTCTCGTTTTGCACGCTATGCGAGTGATGCGTCTTGTGCCGCAAGAATTGTGTCGTGTTTGCTAGTAACGCATGAAGCCATCCAAAATAAAAAACTTTTGAAGGAATTTTGTTAACTCACTGCCTATACATGCATTGCTTTTGAATTTTGTTCTTTAAGAAACATTGAACAAAGTCGATTCAAAACATACCGCAGAAAGTTGGCGAGCCTTTTTGAGCTATTTTGTCTACAAAATAGCCTCCTAGTCGGCATGCAGCCTCAAGTTTCTGGGAAGGTCGGTTCTTTGGTTGGTTGGTTGGTTGGTTTTTGGGTGGACCATGTTTGGCATTCCCGATGACTGTCGAATTTTACCGAAAGGCTAGTTGTCGGGGCTGGAACAAAAATGCGAATGAGAATGCGCGGAAAATTCCGCTACTAAAGCGACACGACGAAAGTGTCCGGATTATTATTGCTTGACATTGGATATTTATATATCAAATATAAATTGCTGGCTTCCTTGTGGTAGACTTCCTTAAAAAACGAATCGTCAGCACAAACCTGGTTTACACGTGAGTGCAAGCGAGTTCTGCTAATTAATTCGTGGGTTATCTGATATTTATGATGTTTGGTCTAGGAAATATTTGTCAGCTTCGTTTGTTTTGGTAGATGAGAATTGGAACAAATCCTTTGTACTGAGTACACATGTGCATAACTTACGTTTGGAGTTTATATATGGTTCAACTTTAGAGTGTGAGAAATAACATGACTTCTGTGCAGGGATTTCCTGTAGTAAATGATGGTAAATAGATGGCAAATAGTTTGAAGGTATAAAAAGGGCAGAATCGTGCATTTCGAACTTAAACGACTTATTGTTCGCACCTTTTGGTAGGTTTTAAAATTAATGGCCATGCTACTCGATCACTAGGTCCGTCAAAGGCACAAGGTTGACAAGGAAAAAGATTGTATGGGTGGCATAAACGTTGCTCGTACGTACGACTAGCTAAGCGCAAAGTTAGAGGCGGCTTACCACAGAAATGGGTTTCTGGTTAGGCTGCGTGGCGGTAGCGGGATTGTTTGTACAAAGTTTGAGCGGAAAGATCAGCACGACAATCAAATCAAATCAAAACAATCATCACCTCCAATACGGAGACAAAACGCAGGAGCTCCACGCAAGATTCGTTTCACAGTTTTATAGACACAAAAATCGGTTATCATTTTTCAGATTACAAAAATCGCATAAATTTACTCATTCCCCACTTCCTTTCAAGTTTCTCCCTTTGTTACACAATTCTAGCTGCCACGAAAGCCAATAAAAAGTGCAGAAAACGAATTTATGACAGTCTTATGAAAGTCTCGTGACTCGCCATTGAACTTTGTGTCATCACATGTTTGTGCGTGACAAAACACCACTTGTTTACACAAAACAGTAACCTGATCTCACGCTCAATCAACATAACACATTCTGTACACGTGAAACGACTCACACAGAGACTGCCTGGCCATGCGATAAATCCCTCCCCCCCCCCCCCCCCCTGCGGGCCGCCCGGAGCTATTAAAGCCAAATTTGGCCTTAAAAGACTTCATCACATGTACTCCGAGTGATAAAATTCACGTTGTTAACCACGCAGTCGAACCACTCCATTATTATTCTCGAATTCGCTCATTTAAAATTCCAGCGATTCCTTCGCCCATTACCACCTCTCTACTTAACAAAACATCCCTTAATATTATTTTCATCCAATTTTGCATCTTAATTTCACATCAAAACAAAATTTATTCGCTGAACACAACCACTAATTTTTATGTGGCTTCAGGGAAGCTGAGACCACTACAGTGTGGCACCAATATTTTTGCGGGAGTTTAATTTTGCGAATGGCGATTTTTTTGTGTGTTTTGCGGGACTAATTTTTGCGATTGGGGAAACTGTTTATCCTTCCTTGGAATTGATTTTTGCTATTTTCCGGAAGCCGCCTTCTATTTGGAATTATAACATTCTCGTTTTTTGAGTATAAACAATCAAATGCAGGTGAACAACATGCAGACGTATAACACGTTAAATCAGTTAATCAACAGAGTACCTTCAGATGATCCTTTTCTTTAAAGCTTTTAACAGCTTAATACTTGTAATGTACCGACCGCAATTTCATCGTTTTATTTCTGAATGTTTTGCTTCTAATTTCGTTTTATTTTTGAATGAAAGAGATGGTTTAAGTAAATGGGCACCAACATAATATTACATCACGTGTAAAAGGCGATATTTGTATATTGTATATAATTTCGACAATGGAGTAAATTTGTGCGGGAATTATTTTTTCGCGGGAACGTTTTTTGCGGATCGTGAAAAAACCGCGAAAATCCCAAAAATTTGAATCCGGAAAAAACTAGTGCCACACGGTACATGTATGTCAGCACATGCGATGTTTCTGGCTTTTTTGACAGTTTGCTACGTGACTAGTCACTCAAGACTTACACAAGTCACACAATGGCATGATCTTTTCTAACAAGGCATGCTTATTACTTAGCCGTGTGTTCCAAAATGTAAGTCTGTTTGAAATAATCTGGAAAATAAAACGGAGCTTATTTATATATTTGTCTCGATACAGGAGTTGCCACGTTCATCAAGCATGATGTCACGCAAGAAGAAGACGTACGTGACTTTCAAGATCAGCTATTCTCTTCTGGTTCAAACATTACAGAATTAATTTTTGTGACACGTTACGCTTCCTACTAGATCCAAAATATTTGTCCATGGAAAAATAACCTTGATAATAGAAAGCCACAAAATTAAATTTCAATCCATTGACCTTCCGAGAAACATCTGAGAATGAGCTTCAGAAAGGACTGTTTTGTATTATTTTGTTTGTCCCATATTCACACTGTTGTCAGATATTCTACAGATTGTATCTCACTTTCTTCTTGTTTTGTCGTAATTTGAAGCCACACTTGTACGCATTAGCGTACCATCTATTGATCAATGACGAATACGAATTCGAAACCACTAACATAAACTCAAACATTGATCTTTGATCACCCTCAAATCTGTAGAAAGCCCTGGGAACGAGGTTGCATAATATCGGACACAGCTCCACTTATAAGGTTAACTCTGTCTAAAAACCAATACTTTTCCAATGATCAACGCTACTCAAATAAACAACATCACAATAGTGCACGTTGGTACACGTACGTTCATTCAATAACCATTTCCGTACCTCTCATTGACAGCTACAAAATAGCTCATGCACGCTATGCGTGCCTATGTTTTAGGCAAAGCAATGAGTGTAAACTTCGGATTGAATGAACGGCAACTTTTCTTTTCTGTCTCAATTTCGACAGATCACTTGTTGTTGTCACCAGTCCTCTTGTCAATTTTGAGGTCATGGAATAAGATTAGGATTAATAGTCATGAAAGTCTCTTTCCCAGTTTCTGTGCGAACCTTGGTTTGGTAAAATCTATTTTCAGTTTACATGATCAAGTGGTCTTCTTTTTGCCAGTAATGCATGTAACATCTATGATAAAAATTATGACAATTATAATAATTATTTATTTTCCTTAGCTGGATGACCCTCCCAAGGTGTGCTTAAAACTGACACCCTTGCAAAGTGTCGTAGCTAAGGAAGTGTATGCCAGAGTTGACTTGGTTGTACAATATAAAGCAGACTATCCTAATCGGTGAGTTAGTATCTAATTGAATACATTTGTAATAATATCGTACTCATCGGACCTGAGTATTATATTTTGTTTGGATCTACATGTATGGTGTGATTGAGGTCCATCATCAGTTTCCCATGGCTTGTATTAATTAAATGGCTAATGTCAAAATAGTGCAGTGTCTATTGCCAGGTGAAGTCTGTGTAAATTGTTGCCGAGATTAAGGTTACTCCGGACCTTCGCGGGTGTCCTCCGGTGTCCTCCAGGAAAAATTCATAAGGGCGGCATTTTAAAGGAAAGCATGGCAAACTATATATCGTTGGAAAGCTTAATAAATGTTGATTTCGGAAAAAAAAAACAAGAATTGCCAGTTTTTTAAATTCCACAAAGGAAAATTGCAAAAATGGCTGCAAAAATGACCATGCCTCATTCAATCAAACAAATGAATTAATAGGGTACCAAAATTTGGTAGGTTTCTGTGAAATTTGGCCTGAACATTCCTTAGATGTTGTTAAAGAAAAGTATATCAGGGATTTTTGAAATTTATAATAATTCACCCATGGCAATCTTCAATGCAATGCCCATCACGTATTCTTTGCTGCACAAACTTGACAGATTGATTAAAAAATAACCAGTCTGAATTTTGCAAAATGCTGACACGCTTTTGATGATTGATCCTTTGTGATTAACACTGTGCAGTTATTTTGCCAATGCGCTTGGATTTGATACCCTGTTAATTCAGTTGAATGGCACATGGTCATTTTTGTGGCTGTTTGTGATTTTCCTTTGCGGAATTGAAGAAACCGGGAATTTATATTTTTTTTCCCGAAATGTACATTTATTAAGTTTTCCAACGATATATAGTTTGCCATGTTTTCCTTGAAAATGGCGCGCTTACCAATTTTTTCCCCGAGGACAGCCACGAAGGTCTGGAGTAACCTTAAAAGAGCCTAATGGCTCATCAGCACAGAGTCTTTGAAAACTGGTTTCTCTAGCATGAAGAAACTACATGTAGGAGCATTAGTACATCCCATGGTTACCCCCCTTCCCCCTTCCAGCCTGTTGTTAATTTCTTTGGCTCCTTTTACATGTATTATGCAATTGTGTAGAGAGACAATGGGTGAGGTTCTACTAGTGCTCCCCGGGGGGTCTTATTTACATTTTTGTGTACATGTTTTTCAAGGACATTGGAAGGGAGAAGCAAAAGGCCAGTACATGTACATGTTAGACTTGGGGGGGGGGGGGGCTCCCTTATGGTGGGCTATCGAGGGAGGCTCTGCCCGGAAGGGGTACCTTTTTTTAAGCTTACAGTATGCTGAAGGGTAGGGAAAATTGCCGTTTTGGTATTTGAAAGGGTCACAAAATCGGCTGCAATGTGAAAGAAATGATGGCAAAGTCAAAGTACATCAATGGGTGCCAAATTTTGGCAAAAATGACAGTGCAAAACGCATAAAAGCTAGTGCTCTTTGAGCAACTGAACCAGAACGACTGAAAGCCCGGAAAAAACGTGGCCATTAAGGAATTCTATTCTTTTGGCTTATCCTTGAGGTATAAGAAACGGGTGCAACTTTGCTCTAGGTATACTGTATGAAAGGGCCCGTTTCGGTGAAAATTAGTATATTAACCCATTGACTCCTAAACTGACCAACAGTGGCCATGCCGCATGCATGTTCCGCTTGGAGGACACTTTCTCCCTTTCCTCCTCTACTAGGCATTTGTTTGTCCCCTAATCCTGTCAATTGCTTAGAAGACCCATAAAACCAATCAGAAATTGTCTTCTGTGCATATATTTGTGAATTTGAGGGGGTAGGAGAAAGGTGACTTTTTTCCCTACTGCATGAGATTGAACAAATGAAGAAAATGGTGCTGTGCGCAGATCAGTTCTAGATTTTCAAAATGTATTTTTCTGCTCTTATAATTAAGATACTTCTATTTTGGAGCTCAAATTGGAAATATATTTAAGGTATTGTCAGCTGCTGAAAAAGAGGACATAGAGCTGTTTAAAGTGATGGAAAGCTGTCTCGCATTGAGATTCTGTCGATTTGCAAAAGACAACCAAAGGTTGGCCCCAAAATTTTCTCTTGACAAAATGTAATTTTTGCCAAATGTGTAAAAACACGGGTTAGAGGGTAAGGGTTTAACCTTCCAGGCAGAGCCTCCCCATACAGAACTTTGTTGGGTACCTCTCCCCCCTCCCCCCTGGGGCATGTAGGTTATCAGTTAATGAGTTTATGACATTTTTTTTAGTCATTTGTAAACTTCAACATGTTCCCACACATGAATAAGAATGTTAAAAACAAGTTGAACAACATACTCCCAGTACAAAATTGTATAATTACGATCTCCATGTCAGACAGTCATTCCCCTTATCTGGATTGATTTGCTTAAATTGGTAAAGAAATGACTAATTCTGTTTATTTAGTTATTTAGTTATTTACATTGTATTTATTTATTTATTTTTTGGTTGTGAAGGAAAAAGGAGGAGAAGGAGGGGCACTTAATAAATTAATTTCTTCCTCCAAGGGGGTAGGGACAATTAGAGAAAGGGGTTGTCTGAGAGGGGAAGCTTAGTAGATTTCTTGTACTGTTTTTGGCAGTAAAAAAAATGCATTTACACTGTACACTGCCTACAGTTACAAACAATTTAACCCAGATTTTGCCTAATTGGGCTCCTTCCACTAAGTCAACTGAGCCTGTTTCTTTTCACTTTCAGGAGCCCCAAGTTATCCCTGTGTAATGCTACTGGTATTTCCAATGATGATTTAAGTGAACTTCAAAAGGAGTTGCAGCTAATGGCAGCTGACCTTGTTGGTGAAGTAAGGTTGTTTTTCAGCATTGTCTTTACATGTACATCGTAGCAGTTGTTACAGTACGTGTACATATTAAAGTTTCACAACATAAAATCATTGTAAGTTACAGTCAACTCTCTCTACAAACACCACTGTAAGGCTAACATCAGTATATGGCTTGTCCCGGCTGAATTTTACTGGTTTGACTGTAACTAAACTTCCTCTAAGGCGGACACCTCTTTATAAGGCGGACACCGAGAGCTGGTCCCGGGGGTGTTTGCTTTATAGAGATGTGACTGTAGTTATAGTCAAGTCCATGCTCACTTCTGTCTAGCATGTTACAGTGACTTACCATGTTTGCTTGTTTATCAATGAAGGTGATGGTTCTACAACTCGCACAGCATGTTCAGACATGTCTTCACAAGCACAACAAACCACAGCTGTCATTTTATGACAAAATGATGGCAAACAAGCGCGAGGAAAAGGAAAGGCAGCTGGCAGCTGAGCGTGAGAAGCAACAGTTGGAAATTGAGGCTAACAAGGAAAGAGAAGAAAATGAGGTTGGTTGATTACTCAGAAGTGAGCAACTTTTCAGTGTCTACAACGGTTGCGGGTGCATTTGATTAGGGTTCATCTTGGTGAGTGTCGATCATGGAACATCAACGGGTGCAGATAAAGTTTGAGCAGTGCCGAAGAGTTTGCATAGCTATACATTTACGAAAAAACCGCGAGAAACTTTTTAAAGACAGAGCTCGAGTGTTTCAGAAATATAGCGCTCTTTTGGTGGCATAAGTGATACCGAAACATGTCTTTAAAACGTTTTCTCGTCTTTTTAAACTTTTTTAAATTCGTCATTACATTTATGTAATGCTCTGCTCCGTACATATACCCTACGTACACACAAGTGGTCGCATATCATTCTTCGTAGCTTTTTTCAGAAAAACGAATACTTCAATCGACGGAAATCAGTGGAGAGAGCCTAAACTTTTATCAAAGTAATTTTTTCTTCCTTTCAATGCCAGATGTAGCTCACAACATGCGGCTTCATTGCTTGCTTGACCCTTTCACTCCTAGATTCAATTATGGAGACTTGTAAAGTACTTCTAACTTTTGAGTCTATGAACGAAATCCTGTGGTGCGACCATTCAAACGAAACCTCTTTGGCAGTACTTTCGCATGGAACTTTTTGTTTTGCAGAATTTGAAGAAGATGAAATTTGAGATTTTTGTTGAATTTTTACTTTGGCCATTACTAGGAATGAAAGGTCGAAGACACCCACGCAAAATCCAAAGGACGGAGCCGGCCTCTACCTTTCCTTTTTGTTGCCGATAATATGATAGTTTGCTTAGAGCTTACAGTAGACAGTCTAAGTTTAAGTTTTGAGGAGTCCATAAGCAATCAATTTACCAGTATTCTTCTGCACTGTAAAATTGTTCTTGGTGTTTTTTTTGTTTGTTTGTCTTTTTAATGTTTGATTTCTTTTTTTTCACTAGAAACGTGAAATAGAAGAGGAACTTCAAAGAAGGGAGGAAGCCATGAAAGAATGTAGAAGACGAAGGACGGTCTCAATTGCGGTGAGGCATTGGTGTTGGAAATGACTGATGCATTAGTTTTGCCGTGTCTTATCAGTCAGTAAATGTTCCTACAGTTCCCCCCAGTTATGTTACATGTATTGCACAAATTTAATGTCATTTGTTCTTTTGAACTGACAGGAAAAGAACTCTAAGGCTGATCCAGCCGTTCAGAATACGAGCCTAAGAGACACTGAACACAGTCCAGCAAAGGAAATACCGTCAACGCTACAGAGAAAATCCTCAGGAAATTCCATTTCTCAGTTCCAGCCGTCTTCACCAAAGAAAACAGACGGGTTTATGCCTCCCTCAAACAGCGTCATGAGACGGCGGAGAAGTTCAGAAGGACTGGGAACTGATGAGTCCTTTACTGGAACAAGGGTGGTGACGTTTAGCTCCAAAGGAGAACATGTGGTGCACTGTGGAAAATGCCTTGGTAAGTTTATAGGTGTGTGCTCTTTGGACCACAGCCTACTCCCTTATCCCCCTGGTGGGCGTCTGTTATGGGTGTGTGGTATGGGGAGTCATTGTCCAAACATGTACAGTGCATGAGGGTTTTTAACGGGATTTTTAACAAGAAGGCAACATACCCGGGCGAATAAATAAATAAATATGTACCGCGTAGCACTCTGCGTCGCTCAGTTGGTAAAGCGATGGTGATCTAATCCGGAGGTCGTGGGTTCAAATCCTGCCGGGGTCAATGATTTTTCTTTGATCCTGGGTTCTCATTTCCCGGGGGAAATTATGTAGGGCAGTATTGCTCACTTCTTGGCACTCATACATGCACTTTACATCATTACTAATAACATACCCAGGCGGCCTGGCATCAAAACTCCCTGACACAGTTTTGAGGCTAAGATAATAAGAATTATTTTAGGGGGAAGTGGCATCGTTCTCTCCAGATCATTTTTGATCAGATCGGAACCAGATTTTGGGATTAGTTTGCTATGGTTTTCGTAAAATATCTAGCGCTCAGAATAGTTATACAAAAAACGGTGGTAACCCGTTGTTGCGATTTTGGTTACCCTGACACCGTGCCATCTTTATTAAAAGAGAATTATAAATAAATGGAATAAAATATAGCAGTCGAGATGCTCTAAGCAGCTAAGCATCGTAGCAGTTAGTTAATTTGCCCATTGCCCGGCCGACCAATCTGCATATACATCCTGTCTTATTACCCAACTCTCCTACATGTATATGTACCATTCGGTAAAATTTTAACACAATACAGAGAACCACAAGAAAAGTACTACTCCCTACAAATGTAGCTTTCGTGTAAATGATCACACTTTCAGGAGTTCATCCACAGACTAATAACTCATTTGCGTGGAAAAGCAAACAGCGCTAAAGCTCTTTCGATTCAGCTACATGTAAATGATAAGTGCTACATTGAAAGCCTAAGTCCACTGAAAAAATAAAATTTTCAGTGTCTCAGGTGAGACCCGAACCCACGACCTTCGGGTAACTAGTCCACCGCTCTACCATCTTAGCTACCAAGCCACAGATGGGAACGGCGTTTGGATGCATCCCCATGATCTTACATGCGCACAGGAGTTTCCTGCGACAGACATGCAAAGCATGTAATACATGTGGCTTGGGAGGTCAGATGGTATAGCGGTGGACTAGTTACTCGAAGGTCGTGGGTTCGAGTACCACCCAAGCTTTCTTTTTTCAGTGGAATTTTCAGTGTAGCACTAGTCTTATCAGTTATTTGATATTGCTTGAGGATTATTCTAAGCTACATGTACATGTGCGCCTTCCATTTACTTGGCATTCTTGAGACCGTACAATGTGCAGTGTTACTGACACTTCATCATGATACTGTTCGACCTATCTTGTGGAGCGGGTTTCAATTGAGTGCCGAAAGTGATTGGAGTTTGCTTTGGTTTTGCCTTACTTTGCTCTGTGATTGGTTTAGAAAACTCGCGCCACATCCTCCACCAATTAGAAATAAAACCGCGTTTTCCCGCGCTTGACCCCTCATATATGTACATGTATTTGCTTCGAATTCTGATTGGTTCATTTGGTTGTCTGTGTTCTTGTGATTGGCAGAATAATTGCTTTGGTTTTGGTTTTACGACACTTAACTGAAAAGCGCTCAAAACTTTGAATTCGTAGTATTTAATGCTTCCCAGGTCAAGGTTCCTCTGGTTCACGAGTTTACAGTGCCATGGACGTGACACTTGGTGAGCTGGTTGTGGTTTGTGAATGGTATTTGTCTGCACATCAAGCTGGTGCCAGACGGACACTTGTCACTGCAGATAACCAACAGCAAGACTCGCATGGAAGACTCATGAAACAGGTTTGGTGTAATGCACAGTTTGTCTTGTTAACGTAAACTTTAAAGGTACCTAAACAGTAAGGTAGTTGTTGGTAGTGTTGGTTTTGAAGGAGACGAATTCAAGAAGTCGTTTTGAAAATGGCCCATTAAAGTGACAGAAACGATAGATAAGTATCAAAACAACTTTTCAAAGACATATATATTATTTGCCGGCCGGGAGGTCCGTATTGAGAAAAACTGTGCCAGAGGTCTTGAGTACGGCCCGAGGCCGCAGGCCGAGGGCCGTGCTCAAGACCGTGCTCAAGACCTGCTCAAGACTGTTGTTTTTCAAAAGTTAAACGTGTCTTGTTGTTTTCGGAAAGCAACGTTTTGCAAGCGCGCGTAAAATGAACCATGAAACGAAGCCGTTTGTGACACCAGAGCAGCAAAATACGCTTTTTTACTCTGTTAAAACTCAGAAATCACAGGAAGCAATATAACTAAAAGAAACCCCTTTATTTTCCCAAATTTCGATACATGTAGCTAACTCCTGCTCGATTTACTCAAATGTTTGTCGAAAGGGAAGAGGCGATTTACATTGTACAACCTTCGGTATTTTAACAAGAAATTTTGGAAAGAAAGTTTTTAACGACAATGTACAAAAAATTTCAGAATTCTAAGTTTCGGAGAACGTTTTAAAGATTTTAAAGGTTTTAAAAACCCATTACAAATTTTTTGTTATTGACGTTCCGTTGACCGCGGTCAAGATCGGAAAATTCCGCCCGCTCCCGGAACCAATCAGATTGCAGGATTTGGTTCATCTTGCCCGCTCACGCGCTGAGAAAAAAATAAAAAAATTTATTTGTAGGTCATGGCATTAGACACCTTTACGTTACGGTGCTAACTCGGTTGAACTTGCGTTGGAACTGGGTTGAATCTGCTTGAATCAACTTAACGTTTTACGCCGAAATACAATAAGGTGGCAAGCGCTAGTTTCCGTCCTTGAGCACCTAACCTCTTTTTTTCATGCTGGATAAGTTGGTCTCCGACGACGCTGGAAAACTTCTTGCTTTCGCCATTTGCAAAAGGACAACGCTGCGCGAGCACAAGCAGAACATTACGCAGTATTTGTAGCAAAGCAGGTGTACACCGTAACGCGCATGAGCAGACCGTCATAAGCAATTGAGAACCCAGAAAAAATACGTTCACTGATAGTGAGTGTTGTAGCTCAAGTCAATGACAGAGGTGCAAATAACTGTTGGTCATCGTACAAGGTCCGACTAAAATCGGCCTACATGCTGTACGTCCGACGAAATCTTTACTTTGGTCGGACATTGTGTCCGGAAAATTTTTTTTACCAAATGATAAGTAAATAATGATAAGAAATAATTATTTCAAAAAGACTCCCACTTAAAATAATAATTAAAAAAAAAAAAAAAAGTCCGACCACAGTTTTGTTTTGTCCTACCAAAATGGAGGCTTGGTAGGACATATGTCCTTTCAAAAATGAAAAATTATTTGCAGCCCTGCAATGATGTTACCACTTGATGTTACTGACATTGCTTAATATTGATGCTGGTATAATCACTGATATTCATTTGTATTCTTTTGAAGGTTTCCAGTATTGAGCAAGAAATGTTGTCTCTTATCAACCGAGTCAGTCATCCAAATTTAACTCGCTACTTAGCTGTGAACGTCCAGGAAACTAGTCCTTCAGTGAAAGTTCAGGTAATAACATGCGCTGGGACAAAAAAGTAACAAGTTGCTTCCTTTTTCTAATTGTGTCTTTGTCTTCCAGGTTTTAGTAGAATATGTTGGTGGTGGGGATCTTAGTCTTCACCTCAGAAGTGGAGGGATGCCGCTAGAACAGCTACGAGAATACACACAGCAGCTTGTGGAGGCCATAGCTTATCTGCATGGCAAAGCTGTGGTCCATAAAGACTTGAGGGTCAGTGTTATACAAAACTTTTTACTAGCTCCGGTTTATCCCTTTCACTCCCAGAGTCAGTTGTGGAGACATTTAAAGCGGTTGTAACTTTTGAGTCTGTGGATGAAATCCTATGGTGTGACCATTCAAATGAAACCTCGTCAGCAGTACTTTCACACTGTACTATTTATATTTAAGTATTTTACAGAATGAAATTTGGGATTTGTCTTGAATTCTCATTTTGGGCTCTCTCTTAAGTAGCATAACTTTAGTCACTATCGCGTTACTTTTGTTGGGTAGTCTTGAAATATCCACGTAAAGCCGCGGCTACACGAGCGATGGTGATACGATTTTTTGGAAGATTGTCGTGTTGCCAGCGCGCAGCGAAAATCGCAAGTGTAGCCATGCTAGCATAGGCGATGCGGCAGCTTAAAGAATCGGAGAAAACAAATCGCGAGAGATTCAATGAATTGATATTTTTTTCCGACAAAATCAACGACCTTGTCGCCAAGTGTAGCCACCACCGCGCGTCGGCGACGCGACAATTTTCAAACAAATCGCATCACTATCGCGAGGAAAAAATCGCTTGCGTATCCGCGGCTTAAACCTCACCGTGATTGCCTACCTAGACATTCTCGATCTTATGAACTGCAGACCTATTTGTTATGTAGCTATTTTTATCCATCCTCGGCAAACTCAGGTAAGATCACAAAATCCTGTTGGTTCTTGAAAATGGCGGTTTTCGTTTCCTTGAAACAATGAGCTCCATTCTTTCTTTTGTTCACAGTTAACAAGTTGCCGGCTTGACTCTGACGGAAATCTGAGACTTGCTGACTACAGTGTAGGAAAAAGGTAGGTTATAACAATATTCAGCTGGCAATTTTTACAGCTTAATGGAATTTCACTCAAACCGCTAATCTCGTCAACGCCGAGAGTAGTGTCAAATCAGTATCGAATTAATTTGGCCTAATAAAATTCGGGCTCACCAGTTTGACATTACGTTAAGCCATGCTTTTGTTAAACCCTTCGTTTATACAATCGGCTCTTAGTGGTTTAACTTGTAGTGTTGAGTTCAATTCTGAAAGTCTGACAATCTAAGAACGTTAAGTTGGTAGCGTTAATTTGCTGGGAAAAAAACAAGCAGTAAGGGAAAATTGAGATTCGTCATCTTGGTCCTTTCAAACGTTTATTTACATCTATTTTAGGTTGTCAGATTTATACCAGGTTTATGGCAACAATGGGAGAGAAGCGCGGGGTAACACAGGCGAAGAAAACAACAAGACTGCTTCCCGCTATGGAAAAACTGGTGACATTTACAGCTTGGTTAGTGATAAAGAAGCTTTTCGATTTTTCTTTCCAAACTTGATGTGGAAGTTCACTTTCCTTCCGCGAGCGATCACGAAGAGTCCCTGCCGCGTGGAAGCATGAAGCGCGCGTGATGATGAGCCGTTAGTGTTGTGAGCCAACTCAATATGCACGCGCGTCACATTTCCACGCGGCAGGCAATTTTAGTGTTTTCCCTGAGCGGATTTAGGGAGACTACTCGTGGTGTAATTTTCGGAAGTTAGTTTGGCAAGTAATTAACCTCTTTGACAAACTGTTCAAATGTTTGCAGGGTATGCTTGTCCTTTCGTTGGCTGTTGGAGAAATCATCGCTGGGGATGTAAAAGAGATACCGACGTCTTTACCATCTGAGCTACGCGACTTTCTGTCAAAGTGAGTGAAGGTTTAAACTGATTACTACAGAAAACGCTATCGTAGATAACTACACGACCCAAAGTTTAAGCCTAGTGGAATTTTCTAACCCTAACGGACGCCTGCAGATCTTTTTCATCGTTTCAGCAAAAACTGCAAAGTCCGAACTTTTTTCCAAACTTTTTTTTTGTGTGTGTTATTCAAACATCAATTTCAAACATCTTGACTACAGAAACAGCAATACACTTAGTTTTTCAACTAGTATGTAAAGTACGCCCAAAACAAGAAAGGTTGATTAAAAAAGGAAACATTTATATATTTAACTCCTACAAACTACATAATAGTAAGCAAAGTTTTTGGTACTATGCTTCCAGACTAGCTTGTTTATAAATCGATTCATAATGTATGGCTTAGAGTTAAGTTGTCCTGGTAACAGAGGGTATAAAACTCTTTAAGCCCCAATAGTGATCAGCATCAAATTTCTCCTTATCATATCAGTGCATTATAACGCACAAACTTCAAGAGAATTGGCGAAATGATCACCCAAGATGAATCATCTTCATGTCTTCACAAGTTCTCCCAATTAGTACTCAATGAAATGTACGGAGACCAGTAAGGAGAATTTGAATAATGATGCCGGGGCTTAAAAGGTTAAGGTCTCGACAATGTTGTTCATCGTTTCTCCACAGTTGCTTGAAGGAAGATGAAAGAAACCGTATGTCCGCCACTCAGTTACTAGAACATTCCTTTATAACCCCGGCTATTTCACGCGGCTTACCCAATGGCAAGGAAGCAGTTAGAAACAATGGCCTCACCGGAAATGACGGGGGCCTCTTGCCAGTGGACCAACCGGAACACGAAGGGCCCGTACCCGACTTTTCATTTTTCTCCGGGGTCCCGGGCAAGTCCCGTGTCAAATGCGAATTTGAAGAGCTGCAGTTTCTTGGGAAAGGAGGATTTGGTAACGTCATTAAGGTGAGTGATCGTTCATTATTGCGTACTTGTTTCGCAAACACTGCTAGTTTTTTTCTTGCTGTTTTCTACCTGTGTGAAAATAACCTTTACTTCTCAAAACGTTTGATAGTGAAAGCCCTGAACTCACCCTCACGGTTCTTCATTTTTCAGGCTGGCCTTGTTCAGAGGCTTAAAAAAGTGGTTCGAAAGCAAACCTGCTTCTCCTCCAAGTCAAAAACATTTTTTAGGTCACTAGACGAGACGTTCGCCCCCAGAATCGCAAGTTTGATGTGATTACCAGTTTGGACACAGAAATGATATTGGACGTTTCCTGGTTTAGCCAGGCGTTTTCGTCCAAAAACATCAGTCCGGACCGTTCTACCATTTTTGCCTTTTTTGTTTTAATTTTAGGTTCGAAATAAACTGGATAACTGTTTGTATGCTGTGAAGCGCATTCCACTCAACCCAAGTAGCACCCAGTTCACCAAGAGAATCACGCGCGAGGTACAGCTGATTTCCCGCCTTAATCACGAAAACGTGGTCAGGTGAGTTATGATTGATAATGGCTGGGTCATCGGTTCGAATCCTGTTCAAGCCGGAACTTTCTTTAGTGTTTTGTTGTTGTTGTTGTTGTTGTTGTTGTTGTTGTCGTCGTCTTTCAGGCGTTGTTTTCGCAGCTGCTTAACTGGAGTTCGTAACTGCTAGGGCCTTTCATTATTTCATCTGCAGTTCACATACGCGAAGTTTCACAAATTTCACTTCTATCTGAGGGAATTTTGTTCACGGCTTAAGGAATCTAATGTAAAATAAAATGTAAAAAGAAAATGTATCTACAGAAGTAAGAAAAAGTGTCTTGATGTGATGAGCTACTATATTTTTCCAGTTGTAAGCTCTGCCAGAGCTTTACATTTCCTCGAGTTATTTCATAGGGTCCGGAGAAGCGAGCTCCGAGTAGACGTTCGGTATTCCTTACGAAAGACCACCGACATATTTATTGCGGTCTTGCGTTACTCGCGTTACTTATTACATGTACCCCAGGTCAGATTACTGTGGGCTCTTAGGTTCACTGTTAGCTCGACTTACACTAAATAATTGGGCACTTTGTGCCTCGTTCGGAAAGCGAAGCTTTCCGAAGAAAACCCGTTGCCCGAAGTTAAACGTCTGCGAAAAACTGGTCTGCGGTTTGTAGTTATTTTCAATATGGCGTACCAAGCGAGCGGAAAGATCGAGAAAAACAGCATATGGAAAGAGAAGAAAGCCGTTCAAATTGGATCACAAAATTCGCCAATTTTTTGGGCAAATTTATTGGGCAAAATGACAAGGTTTATATATTTTGCAAAGTAAGACGTGTGAAGGGTAATTCTTAAGTTCAAATTTAACTCTCCTGGAACCCTGTAGTTTTTTTCCAGTTTTGCAAATCTATTCTTTTTTTTCTAACTTAATTCATTGATGGGCCTTATGCATGATTACGTCAGTTGCCCAAAATTCACCACCAAGCCTCGTTTCCACTAAATTATTCTCATCCTCTGGCACATTGCACGTGGATATTCTTTTCATTTTTGCTGCTTTGGGAGTTTGTTCGTGGTAAAATATACAAGTTTCTACTCTGAAAGCGAGGCTTTGTGGTGAAGTTATCTAGTCTGACATAAACATGCATAAGGGCTATTTAAAATGTCACGTTACCTGACAATTGCGCTACTGCAGTTATTTAGTCGTGTAGGTACATCAGTTAGACTTCTCTTCTTTGTTCAAACGTCGAACTGTACATGTGCTGAACCTACTGCAAATTAGCAAAGACAATAGCTTTTGATCATATTTGCATTAGGTTCAACACATGTAAAGTTGGACGTTTGAACCGGGCGTTAGCGACAGTTGATTCGTCCTCATAACCTAAATGTTAAGGGGGCATTCTGGGCGGATATGTGTGAAAAAGGGAGTGATTTATGAAAGAAATAAAACAGAGAAAAGAGGGATATACACAAAACCAGTATCCGTTTATTAATTATTAATTTCACATTTAAATTCTCAATCACCTTTAAATCTTCATTTTTCTCCTTCCACCAAAATTTCCGAAAATCTACCCCCCCCCCCCCCTCTTTTTTTTCTCTTTCTTTAAAACATTTAAAATTTGCGAAAAAATTATCAAACATTTATTTTAATACGGCACGAACTAAAAATTATTGGGAACTTTTGTGGATCGAGTTTAATCTCTTTGAGATACACAAGTTTAGGCGCTGAAACCTTCTTTAAAAGGTGGCGTTTGCCCAAAATGCCCCCTTAAATTGAAAAGTATGATTTAATACTTTATCCACAGATATTACAACTCCTGGATTGAAAACGCTGAAGAACAGGATGACAGTAAAGCACAAACAGATGGCAAAGCGGCCAAGAATCTCCCATCAGCTGTGTCAAGTGAAGACAGTCTCCTCAAACTAAATAACATCGAAGCTCCAAGCGTGAGAGGGGATAGGGGCAATGTCGAAGACTCTTGGTGGCAGGAAGATAAGGAACCAGATAAAAGTGGATCGGACTCATCGTCCGGTGAATCACAGCAGTCCTTTCGGAGCCCACAGAAGTCATCTTCTAAGAGTCACAGCATTTCATTTTTGAGCAGCAAGTCCGAATCATCTGAGGGAATCGTGTTTACAGCGAACATTGATGAGTCTGTTCTGCAGTTTGGAGATCTAATGGATACAGAGGTACAGATGTTGGAAAAAATAACCTCAGAAATGTGATTAAGACATGGCATCCCAACTGCGATGCCTATTTTTCTCGTTCCCCCTTCTAAGTTTGACAAGCCGCCATTAAAGCTTCACAGTACAGCGGTCAAACGTACGACGCGTGCGCAGTGTTCGCCGTAATTCTACAAAGAAATAGTAAAGAGAAATGTGGAAAGTTTCAGTTTGACCGCAAAACTTAACGCCGTTTCTGAAAACTTAAGCTTTTTACGTTGAGTATGTGTTCAAAATGAAGTAACTGTCATGCACAAGTTTTACCGGCGTGAAATTCAGTTTGCCGGGACATGTTAAGCGTCGTTTTCATGTGAACCTCGCGCTCGTAAACGTTGAACTGATTCAAACTTCACGGCTTTGAAAGACCGGAAGTAACGTAGGTTTTTGCTTTTGACCGCTGTGAATATTAAAGTCCCTTCACCCTATTAACTCCTCCCCTTTCTTCTCTACTTGTACAGTTTTTTCTCATCTTTCATTTAGGATACATTCATATTCCTGAGAAATGACTGACGACCTCTTCTACAGCAGCTTGTTTTAATTCCAAAAAAAAAAAAAAATAAAAAATAAAACAAAACAAATTATCCAGAAGAAATTATGTCTATGTTGATACGTCATTTTGTTATTTATTTCCCTGTGTTAATTGTTAAAGCAGCATATCTGTTAAAGCATCAATTTCATACACCGAGCGTGGATTTTCAAGTTTCCGTAAGCTCCTTCTCTCTTATTAAGTCCCCCTTGCACAAAAGAAACACGGGAATTATAAATGTCCCATCTTTGCAGTATACTAGGTCTTTCGTCTGAACAAAATGGCAAAAACTCTATGGTCTCTATTTCTTCTAATCGAATAATAATAATAATAATAATAATAATAAATAAGATTCCTCGCCAGCACCTTTGGGGAACTAGAGTGAGGTGACTGGTGATTGAACTCCCCGTCATACCCGTTATGTAAACCACCGTTTTGTGTCTCCTTAGTCAGAGGATTCAGATGAAGGGGAGGAGTGGCAGGAGACTGGTACCGAGTCTAGCACCGAGCAGAAAGGATTGCAGTATTTATACATACAGATGGAATACTGCGAGAAAAGTACCTTGAGGAATCTTATTGACGAGGGCTTGTATCAGGATGAGGAGCGCGTGTGGAGGCTCTTCAGAGAGATCGTTGAGGGATTGGCACACATTCATACACAGGTCCTGAGGCCGGCTGTTCACACGATTAAGCTATTGTAGGATTAGAATTAACTATTAATCACTGTCAAAAATTAATCACCTTTTTTTTCCACTTTTGGTTAGAAGTTAGCTTTTCAAGACAAAATTCCAACGAAAAAAATGAAATGCTTGTTTAAATTTTAATACATGATTAGTGTTAATCGGCTTTTCATCAGTTAAGTTATCATCATCATCGTCGTCATCATCATCAACTGAGCTCTTGTTTTCACTACGGACAAGTATAAGTACAAACACAATTCTGGAGAGGATAAGCATAAAGGCATATGCATAAAGAGATCAAATTTTTCAATTTTTTTACTCACTCTTATGCTGATGCTTGTGTCTTTCTTCTCCTCACTTTTCATACATGCGGCATAATACTTAGCATAAGCACAAGAGAATGAATACGTTGTTGTTGTTGTTGTTGTTCTTTTGCTATGTGTGCTTATGCTTATCATGCCGCGGCTATATCATTTAAAGAAAGTGAAATTTAAGAGTTGACATTATTCTAACAATTGGGGAGCCCACAAAGAAAAAGTGTGGTACCTGTTTTGCAGTTACCGTTGTTCTTGTATGTCCAGTTTTCTTTACTCGTTCTACTATTAATAATTTTGCCCTTGGTGAAGACTAGGAGGATAAGTTGGGTTTGTGGGGTGCAAGACGAATTTGGAGACCACTGACCTTTATAATTGGATTGCGTTATCATTCTGTGCACGAGCTTCTACGAAGACGAGGCTAGGCGTAAATTGAAACTCCCTTATTTTACTTTTATTTATTATCACTTTATCTCTTGCAGGGCATTATCCATAGAGACCTAAAGCCAGTCAACTTATTTCTAGACTCTCACGGCCGTATCAAAATCGGAGACTTTGGCCTCGCAACAACACACAGTATAACGCGCGGGGGCATGGGCCCGGATGTCCTAGACGCCACTGACAAATCCCAGTCTCCTAAGAGCAGTTCTGCCGCCAAGGAGAGCATGACGGGTAAAGTTGGTACGACCCTGTACGTAGCTCCTGAGCTTGGTAAACGAGCTGGCGTGCGAGTGAAGTACAGTCAAAAGGTAGACTTGTATAGCTTGGGAATTATCTTCTTTGAGATGTGCTATAAGCCTCTTACCACCTCCATGGAAAGAGTTCATGTCTTGGGCAATCTCAGAACGGTGAGTTGTTGCTTGTTGCTAGGTAACAAAAACGTTCCACTTCAGTCCACAGGGGGCCCACATGACTGAAACTAGCATAAAGAGACTACGGGCCTTATTACATTCCCCCCCCCCCTCTGGATGGGAATGAGGGGGTCATCGCAGAGTTTCCCCCAAGCATTTTTCCCACTGGTCCCCTCCTACACACCTGGGGAGAGAGAGACAATGTGAAGTAAAGTTTCTTGTCTAAGGAAACAACACGATAATCTGAAGATTATTCCAAGACTCCGATAGGGGGAAGCATCTACGACTAGTTCCCTTTTTGCCTCCAAGAAGATCGGGTCGTAAATAGTTTAATCTCATTCCATTGTAGGAGCGAATTATCTTCCCTGTGGAATTTGACCAAAAACGCCTGCCAAAGCAAACCACAGTCCTCAAGTGGCTTCTGAAGCACAACCCAGAGGAACGTCCCACATCACAGGAGCTGCTTCAAAGCCAGTACATCCCACCTAAGATCGAGGACGGACAGTTGGATGAAGTCCTTAAACACACGCTCGCTACCACGAACTCTACGCGTTACCAGCGCCTTATGAAAGCCATGTTCTCTCAGCATGTTTCTCCTGTTCTTGATGTCACTTACGATTTCGATGTGTACACGGGGCAGGTGTCTTCGCGCGCTATCCTCGCACAGCAGATGGTCCACGAAAGCGTCAAATCTGTGTTCTTGCGGCACGGCGCGTTGCGTGTGAGAACGTCGTTACTTGCCCCGCGCACCAAGCTTCTAGAACAATTGGAACAAGCGGCTAGTCTTATGGACCATAGTGGCGCGCTTGTAACGCTCCCGTTTGACTTGAGAATTCCATTTGCGCGTTACGTTGCGCGGAACGGTGTCGTTCAAATGAAAAGGTTTGACGTTGGCTGCGTTTATCGTGTTAATCGAATTCTGGGCGCGCATCCCAAGGAGTTATACGAGTGCGTCTTTGACATCGTGACAAGCACACCTGAGAATCTTGTTCCAGACGCCGAGGTGCTGCTTGCAGTGGCCGAGGTCATTAAGGAATTTCCTTCGCTTGACGATCGCAGTTACTACATAAGAATAAACCATGCTGCTCTTATGAAGTCGTTCTTGACGTCGGTCGGCGTCTCGGATGAGAGACAGTCCGAACTGCTCACGATCCTGCAAGAATTTCGTGGCGAAAAAGAAAGAAACGATCAGATCAATGCGTTTATTGAAAGCCTGCAAATCAGCGAGCACACTGCTACAGCGCTATGTGATTTCCTGCACTTCGAAGGGCCCGTGAATAAACTGCGTGAGCATCTGATCGGGACAATGAAGCGTAAGTCTCTGGTCGGACAAACGGCGCGGCAATCTTTCCACGATCTTGAAACGATCACTTCGCACGCGGAAACGTTTGGAATAACTTTACCTGTTGTGGTTAACACTTCCATGGTGTACAGCTTCCAGCATTTCTCGGGGCTGATTTTCCAGTTTGTGGCTGCGAATAAGCGGAAGCGGAAACGAGGAGGTGTTGATATCCTCGCCGCTGGAGGGAGGTACGATAAGTTAATCAGCCACTTCCGGCGAGGAGCAGAAGCTTCGCTCCCCTCCCCTGGAGGGGTGGGTGTGAGTATTGCTATCGAGAAAATAGTCGCGGCCGTTTTGGAAGACCAGAATGCATTGGTGCCCTGCGCCTACGATGTATTTGTCTGTTCAGCGGGTCACAACCCGATGCAGCCCGAACGCATGCGCATTGCGCGTGATTTGTGGAAGGCTGATATCAAGGCCACCATTTCGTATGGCACGATACCGCTGGAGGAACTGCAGGAGTTTTGCAAACAAGAAGGAATTCAACACATGGTGGTTTTAAAGGAGCAAGAACCTGGCAGTGTTAGGGTGAGCTTACCTTTATCAAAGTTCCGATGCCATGTAAGAAGTGTAAAGAAAATCACTTCCAGGCCACGATATAGCCATAAAATAGACGTTAAGGTCAAGTAATACGGGCACCTTTTTCGTGCAACTTGTCGCGCAATAATGTCGCTTGCAAGTTGCGATTGTTCATTGTTTGTTGCTCGTACAGTACCACCTCCGCGCGCTAAAAAAAAAAACATTCTAAAAAGTAGAAGCGACACTTCATGAAATGTGAAACGTACTCTTGCGCGAGGAGGTGGTAGTACTCGCAGCATTGTAACACAAGCCACAAGTAGCACGCGTACGCTTGGCAATAAGTTTTATTCTCGAGGTTGCAATGCAATCAGTTTTCACTGAAGGCTCGTGCAGGGAAAGTTGCACACTACAATCTTCGTCAGAAGTAGCTGGGAAGACTGTTCAGAGAAAGATGACTTTAAAAATTCAGATCCAAACCATTTTCAAATAGCTTAGAGGAAGGTTTTGTTCACCTCGCCTTCCCCTTTCAGTGTTAGGGCTTTCTCGTTTAAGTACAATTTTATGACACCAAACATTGAGATGAGGGGAGGGGAGGGAGGCTAACCACTAGATTAAAATCAGTAACTGAGGCCTGAACAATTGTGACGATGGTTACAGCTGGAGGTTAATCGTAGCATTATGTATGCTGTAATCCCCTTCTCAGTTCCTCAGAATGACCTCAATGGAAATCTTTTCCGTTATTTTTTATTTGATAACCGCCTTTAATACCTAAGCGTGGAAAACCGTTTTTTTTTTATTTCCTCTTTTGATTGTTGTTGATATTGTTGTTGTTGTAGTTGTGGTTATTGGGTTTCAGGTTTTCGTTTTATGGCACTTATTTTAAGGGCCTGCGTCGCCTATTTTTAGCAATAATTTTAAAAGCTCAAAGACATTGGATTCAAAGTAAACCAAAAAAGAAAGTTTCAGATATGTTTACAGTTACTGTAGTAGCTACGTCAAACTCAGAAGAAGAATGAATAGTATCCCACAATCCTTTGCGTTTGCAACTATATTATCAAAATCTGAAGTGACGTCATCAGTCTCTCGAGGGATCGATTGAATGAGTTTCACTCAAATGGCGGTAGCCTTGTTTGTAACGTGTTACAACGCAAAATACTCCGTTTCGCAATTTCGCGTCTGGTCTAGTACTCACGCTGCGTATCAATGCAAGAATTTAGTGTTCAGCTGAAAGGTTTTGCCTATGCTGCACTTTATTGCAAGGAATTCGCTAGAGTCTCCTCGAAAGTTTGCCCAGATGAAGGGTCTGATTGTTCTCGAAGTACATCGATGATCGCTCAGTTGAAGAACAGTTCATCGGTCTGTGCAGTCCTACTTGATTCAAATAAATTGCATTTGCGACATCGCCGTGAGTATATTCTTAATTGTCATGTTTCGATCATCGATTCGAATTCGTTGTTAAAGACAAGATCCAGCTAGTTGTATTTTGTGTTTACTCGAGGATGTTGTTGATGATTGTAAGCAATGTATTCAAAATCGCTTCCTTGAATTCTTCCTCGAGTAGTTTTTAAATGCACAGGACAATGGACAATTAACTGGAACAATAATTTGCGAACTCGAAGTTTTGTGTTAAACTACTTCGACCATTTCAAGAAGAGACAGTATCATATTAGTGAAATAGTGATATCTGTCACCCAGTTGACCATACTCAAGGAGAAAGCAACCTTTAATAACTGGTAATCTTCATGTCTCCTTTTGATTTCATCTAACAAAACAAAACGATTAATTCACTCCTTGCTCGCACAGAAAGCACACTAAAGAAAAAGCTCAATCAATCTCCTTTAACCCTGCTTATTACTCTATTACATTTGTCGCGGAATCGCCATGTGAGTTAAAACGTGATACTCGCAATTGCGGGGATTTGGACCATTTTCGAACCTTCAGAAATTTGAAACTGTCGGGTCACTAAGGGTCACTATGGTACAAAGTTGTCTAAATACCTCTTAATTATTCAGATTTTAACTGTTTCTGTAAATTACTCCAGTATAAAGAGACCTATAATTAATTTTGTGCGACTCATTGAAGCGGTGGTAACGGATGGCGTGAGACATTGTTATTCAAATTATCTAAAAAACATATTTCTAATGTGCTAAATTCAAAAGAAACAACACCTATTTTATATTGAAGGTTGTAAGTTTGTGTTTTGAAGTGTGCTATCCCCAGCGAAACGCTTTATCTGTGAACAAATCCAAAGCGAAAACAGGCAAAAACCGCCATGTGTCACAAGACATTCGCCATCTTCATGACATTCCATGAGGCAAAGGATTGTGGGATACTATTCGTTCTTCTTCTGCGTCAAACTATAGGTTTGTCTGGCTGTGAATGGCTAGAAAGGAAATGGATTGCAACTTAAAGAAAAAATGGCGCGATTTTTTTCAAGTCCTTTTCTTGTGTCTTGGGAAAAAAAAACGCTTAAATTTGTTTACCCAGGCTGTCACGTGCGCTTGAAGCGTTTTTCGCCTTTTGGCTGCGTGAAAATACTTCGAGGGTGCGGAAAAACCCACGGAAATACTTGCTACGCAGGCTACCCAAAAACGTAAAAATGCCAGTGACGTAACCCCGTAATCTGATATTATAAGTATGCTGATATATCTCTAATAGGTGCGTTCTCTGGACAAAGAAAAGATCTCCGAGTCTCGAGTCCAAATTAAGGACCTTGTGGACCATCTTCAGGGAAAGCTCTCTAACAGGCCTGAACCAACCGAGTCCTCCGCGCCCCTTGGCAGCAAGGGCACTGGGACGCAGAGCGGTAACGAGCCGAGTTCAGCTCTCGTCCCAGAAATGAAAGTGTCGTTTAACACACAAGAAAAGATGGCGTGGAATACAAAGAAGCGATACGAAAGCTTGATGATGGCAAAGATCAAGCCGCTTTTGACTCATATTAGTTCGAAAAACGCAGTGGAAGTTATAGGGGTAAGAATGAATAACACTGTTGTGTATTTATTACAATTATGTGCTTTGTGCTCTCACCTTTGAGTGGAAATGAGTCTAGAGTTAACTTTGTTTAGATACAACCCGTCTTTCTTTTCGCAAGCAAATCGTGTTTTTGCTGTGCAAACTAGTTCCTGGTGAACGGTGTTGCGTAAAAAAAAATCAAATTTCGTTCAACACTATTCAACAAAATTCACAATGTTGGCCAAACGAAATTCAGTATTAACTTGTTATTTTTCTGTTTCTAGGTTGACTTGCCAGGGTCGGTTTTGCGCAGCATGTCAGCTCTTCTTGATCTGGATGCCAATGAAGACACTTTTGATGCCAGCGTAGTGACCATCGCAGATAAAACTCCTCGCTATAAGAAATATATCGGACGTGTATGTGACGATATCAGGGAGCTCAAAGTCTCAAAGAAAGTTCCAATCCTGTTTCTGTACAGTGTAAAAGACGACATGTTCAAAATGTTTTTCTGAGGGGGGTGGAGGGGAGAGAGAAATTTGATTCGCTTGCTTACTCAGTGATAACAAGGGCAAACAATCAGCTTCAGTCACCTTACTGTTTGTTGTGTTTTTGTACAGTTCAAAAGAAGAGATGTTGAAAAGCGTTTTCCCAGGGATCGGAAAAGAATTAGTTTGCTCCTTAACTGTAAGATAAAAATTGCAAACAAGAAAACGTGTTGTGATTTAGATTACTTTACCGTCTTATATTTTTCTTTCCAACTCTAAAAATGGTATCGAAGTCATGTTTCAAATTTTGCGCTTGTCATCTATTTGTCAGTAATGTTTACTTATTAGGTAAGATGTGAAACATTTTGTGAATGTGTAAGGTGTAGCTCTTTATTGAAGCGGCAGTAATAGCAATAAAAAAACGCTCGTGTTTGTGTAAAGTGTAATAGATGATGGTTCTACCTTTTGAGTCTGAGAATAGAATCGTGACGTGTGACCAGTCAAATGAAAGCTACTTATATTCCAATTCGCTCCCCGCTCAACCGAATATAAAACGTTTGTCACGTAATAAGCAACCACCATTGGGGTGTGTCAACACGAGCCGTATGCGACCCTCTTTATTATGTCTTACAATCAACCTATATGGTAACAAAGTTTACAAGCGTAATACAAAGAAAATATCAAGCATATAACAATCTAAGCTCGTATAACAATAGTATAAATATACTAACACATAATATTTTGTACATACAAATATGAAAAACAAAATTTATAACCCTTAGTCATTGCGTATTTAATTTTGAGGGCGAAGGGACGGACGTGTGACTCGAATGAATATAAAAGAAGGCAACGCACTAATATACCAACGCTCCCGCTAATGAACCAGTTGTAACAGAACAGCCCAGAGGGTACGTAAACCATGATAAATACATTGAGTAGTACTTCCCTGCGGGTTCGAGAAATCAGAGGAAGATTTCTTAATTTTTTCCATGGGAGGCAACAATTGGTTCGAAATATCGGGAGTTTCGAAAAATCCAATGTAAAATTACATTGTTTGACGGGAGCAAATCCAAGGGAAACGTGGCATGATTCATGTAGGTAATGTATCCTAAGTACTGTATTGTGTTGTTGCAAAAAAAAAAAATTACAAAAAAAAAATGATTCGAAAAATCGGCATTCCACTGTATTTCGTTTGTAATAGACCGAAATGCAATATGGACAGTCCTAAGTGCGGTCAGCGCTTATCTACAGTTACCAAAACGCCGCCGGGGGCGTGAAAACGGGGATAAAGTTTTAGTGTTTACAATCAGGCACTCGGGACTCGAAAGGTAGATTTCGTCCAATTTGTAATTGTTTTTTAATAGTGAGTCCAATTTCGTTCTATCGCAGAACACTGCAGAACTCAATCGAACGATTGAGGTTTCGATTCAGTTCGATTTGATACCCCAGGAATTAGTTCCTTTCTCCATTCCCGCTTTCGTAGTCTCCACCTTGTAAAGCCCGTCTTTGATAAACCAAAGGATTTCTTGTTACACTTGCATGACGGCATTGATTTATTCAAACCTAACAACAACTGGGATAGGATTCACAAAGCTGTCCTAAGCCCGATGGATCCTAAGTATTCTTTCGTAACAATACGCTTTTGTTTTCCAACAATACATAGGACCATCTTATCTTAGGAGGGCTTTTGTTAATCCAACTCCTGCTTTATACATGTGAACAAATAGCCATTGAGCGAAACACTGTTGTCATGCTCGGTTTTTCTTCGCTAGTTCATTATTTAATTATCAACATCATGTGTAACGTCAAAAAACTATGAACAAATTGACCTTGCTCAAGTGAAATGGATTAAGAAATATGCCAGGTGACAATTTCCTTTTAGGTCCGCGCTTATTGGAGTGTGTTGGGCGATTTGCACTCGTCTAAGGGTAACGGTCTGACATAATCTACGTTTCGTTATCTAGTCATGTTTATCGGTAAGCGTGTAGATCGAATTGAAACGAATGGATCTACTAGATGACGGAAATAGAGCCTGATACAGTGGGCAAATAACAACTCAACTGCTAAACAGTAGGACTAGACTAAAGAAGCTGGCAGATTCCTGCTTGCTTAGCCGAACCAACCCGCTCACCTTATTTTTTCCCCGACCTTTTGTTTCATCACTCTGAAAGGGTTACGCTAATTGTTCCAGTGTAAAATCCAATACTCATGAAATCTGGAATAGATGTCAGTTTTTGTATCGAGCACCCGAACGAGAATGGTCAAAGACAACTATGGCGGGCTGGCAACTTTTCTTCGAAAAGATACTCAAAATTCTGGGTTATCTCCTCATCCAATTTTTCCTTCAAAAGCTCTTCCAGAGCTATTTTTCCACAGTTTGTAAACCCTAGGTCGTGGTAAGACTGAAACATAAAATCGCTTTTGATAACTTCACAGGCACACTTGAATTGATATCCAAGATGAGCTTGGTGCAAGACAGGATCACTGCTATAAATACTGGTAGCCCAACACATAAACTTTACTCTCCGCGATAGAACACCAAAGCTGACTGATCTTGGCAAAGCATCATCGGGGCCTTTGTCAACAGCAAAGTACACTGAATCGCCGATTTCCTGCATCAAGTAATCGATATTTGATCGTAAAGGCTCGATAGGAAAACCCGAGTCCACGAAAATGACATTATCTGGGAACAATGCTGCCTTACGGGGGGAGAGAAGACTACATCGCAAAGGTAATCCTTTGGGCAAGATTCGACTTCCACTGAATTTATAATGATTGCATTCGGCTGAGATCGCACAGATCGTAGTATCGCCTTTTCAACATAACAGCATAACTTCTCCCTCCGTACAACTGTCTTCCATTTGGCGCTAGGATCTCTATCCTTGTCTCTCACAAATCGCCGCCGATGAACGCTCGGGTGTTTCTTTCGTACGAAGGCATGCATCGCTTGTGCCAGCTGCGCTATAATACCTCGACCGCGGACCTCTGGTAGAGTACGCACTGCTCGATCGACGACTGTTATTCCTCCGTCAACGATAGAACACACAACTAGACCCACAAGCTTCTCCCCAGAGAAAGCCAGCATTACATACAAATTTTCCATCTTCATCCATGTGTGGAATCTCGCAGGAAGGTAGTCGCCTCCCTTGTAGATTCCTTCTGACAGTGTCAGAATTTCGTCGAAGTCACTCGACCGAGCGAGTCGAGAGGTCAAGTCTTAGGTCATCGTTTGTAGAAAACTTGCTCCTCTAAGACACCTTTCGGTTCAAACGTTAAACCAACGGTCTAAAATTAGGCCTGCCGTTCTATTCGTCAAGCAATCCAGTCAAGCAATCGCCAAAATTGGCTTGGAGTTAGCCTTGGATAAATTATCTACACACAATGGCTTAATTTATGATCTAAGTATTATCTCCTGTTACCCAACATAAAAGCATGGTTTGTATGCAACCAATCTCTAGAGATTCAAAGGACAATGGTGTGACGGCCATGTTGGTGTGCCATAACAAAAGGAGCTAATAACAAACCTTTTGTTAAAGGTACACCAACATGGCGGCGTTGACGTCACTTGCGTACGGTCTATTGCCACTTATTGCCTAATAGGCCATTTCCGAGTTGTCTTGTACCTCTTATGGCTTTTACTTCGTGTAGAAGACACAGAATTTGCAAAACAATAAACACAAAAACTCATAACAATGAACAGGGAAAAACAATGCCCTACCGTACAATAAAGAATACAATACACCAGTTGTTTTGCAAATTCTGTGTCTTCTACCCGAAGTAAGACCCCCTCTTATTCAAAGGGTTTTCATCATTGAAACTCGTTGCCATCTGAAATGTTGTGCACGAGACCTCGCTTTTACAAAAAAAGCACAAGAAAACTCAAAAATGGCTATTGAGAAAGCGTCAGGACTTAAAGCAAAACAAACAACTCACTTGATATGTTGGTTGTAGTCAGTTCACTTCATTCTTTGTTGTTGTCGTTGTTGTTTTTTTCTTCATATGTGACTGCTTGCTCGTTCTAAGATAACCACGGTCATTGTTTGTTGAAAACTCGCTTCTCTAGCGAAAGAGATTGTTAGCGTCTCTCCGCAAAAGTCCCAAAACTTAATACGTGCCGCGTTCTACGAAAAAACGAGTCAAAGCCGTAACTAGGAACAAGTCTGAAGGTTGTATCATAAATATTGCAGAACAGAATAAGTATCGCTATTCGCCACACAACAAGGCTTGGATAAATGGATATTAAATCGTAAAAGGGCTAATTAGTGTGGGGGAAGAGGAATGGGCGAGAATTCGAAAGAAAAGGGAGTGGAAGAGTACGGAACACAGGAGGGGGCGGGAAGCGGGATTCCTAATAGGGCAGGGGCCCGTTTCTCGAAAGCCCCGGTAAGCTATATTTTAAAATCAAAATCTATAGAACGTTGGCGTAGTTTCTAGCTCGCACATCAGTCAGACCTGTTTTATCAACTTAGAATGTTATTGCTCGCCTATCAAAAACAACAAAATTGAGTCTTTAATACAAACATCACACACATAAAATAGCTTTCCGGGCCCGAAAAGTTATTGGGTTTTTCGAGAAATGGGCCCCAGGAGTAAAAGAAAAAAAAAAAGAAATTGAAAATTGAAATTACAAGCATTGCGCAAAATTCTGCAGTCCCGCTGAGAGGCGGAGCCAATGTAAAAAGGGGGGGGGGGGGGGCAAAGGGTGTGGGAAGCAGGACGTTTGCTACCCTCCCCTCCCTTGTCCTCCTCCCAGTTGTTATGCCTGCATTCAGGGTTCATAACTTTGCCCGAAAGAAAAGGGGGTAGAAGAATTGGGTAGAAGTGTACTGGAGATAGAATGGAGGGGACGGGAAGCGGGATATCCCAAGAGGGCAGAAAGCAAAAGAAACAGAAAATTGAAGTTACAAAGCATTGCCTAAAATTTTGCAATCCCGCAAAGAGACGGGAGCCAACAAAAAAAGGTGCAAACCGCGGCAAAAGGGTGTGCAAAGCAAGACGTTTGGCCTCCCCTCCCTTGTCCTTCTCTCATTTATTCAGTGCCTTCAGTGTTTATAAGCTGTTTACTGCTAAGGCTCATAATCCTGCCCGGATATAGGTATTATGCTAATTATGCTCATATTATGCCCCGTAAACTAAATTAACTTTATTCCCTCTTTAAGATTAGCTATTAAAAGCTATTCTTGTTATACACATTTGATTTCGGCTTAACCCTATTCAGACCGGGCTTTTTGGGCTTTAAGTTTTGTGGCTTTAGCTTTGCTTATTAAAAAAAGTTATAAACGTCCAAACTCCGTGCGAGCAGAATCCGCCCACTGCTAAATGTTTTGATTCGAGAAAATTAACCAAGTGCAGATTTTAGCGTTTTTGTTCCCTCTTTCTATGAGCTAGAATTCAAATGGATGAATTAATTGGCATATTCTCTGTGAGGACAGGGACAGATGTTTCAATTACACGGTCATGACAAAATAAACTCATAGTTATGCCTTTAAAATAAGTTAATTTCTTGTTTTATCCAGAAAAGCGTACAAAAAGCCTCAGGAACTCCGAAGCACGAAATACGTGCTTCATTTATCAGTTGTCAACATTCGGATAAGCCTGAGTCAAGCCTTCTCTTTGAGGAAAATGATATATTCTGTCATGGAACAATTAATTCGTTCCCTAGAGCCCTCCAATGTCAAGTTCATTTGAATCGAGTCTTCTAGAGCTTCCCCATTTGTTTTCATTTGCATTTTGATCCGTATAATGTCTAAACCCTCTTGAAAATTGTTGCGTACAACAATCGGTCGGGCTACCATTTTTTAAAACTTCTAATTTAATTTTCATCGACTAACAAACTCTTTCTAGTGTCCCCTAAAACCTCTACATATAAGCCTGGTAAAGGCATTGCGATAACGTAGCCATGTCGCCAAGCAAACCAAGGTCAAAACCCGGGGGGAGGGTACTTCCTTATATACGCTATACAGGTATGTGCCGCCCGATAGGGTATCCTTTTCGGTGTTTTTTGATATTGTGATCCTTAGATGTTCCTTAGATAGGGTCACTAAATTGCAGTATCCACCTCAACGTGCAAAACGAAAAAGATATGGTCTGTTAAAACTGTACTACACGTTATAAAGTTTAACAAAGCGATTTTAAAAGGAGGTTTATAGCTTGTGTTGGCGCTCCTCACCACCTAGTTACAGAATTATGAGTTATCTTGTTTCCCTTAAAAGGGTGCCATTTCTTGGTTTTGGGCCTTGAAAAGGGTATCAATTCTCGATTTTCTACCCTTGAATAGGGTCAGGGTTTGAGAACCTTGGCGGCACACACCTATCCTAAATTGACGGGAGTACCCCCCCGGGGTCAAAACATAAGCCCTCTTCCAACCTTACGGCGCCATACAGGCCTGTCTTAGGGGCCGACCATTTAACTCTTGGGGGGGGGGGGGGGGGTGGATGATTTCTGGTTAGCAAGCTTTATTTTCTAGCAACCTGGTGGGCAGGTTATTTTTTTCCTTCTAAATGCTCTGCAGAATATTTTTTTCCTCTTCATTTCTCTGCAGGATTTTTTTTTCCTCAAAAAAGTGTCATGTGTTTACATTTACAGAATGTATTTACATTTACATTGTGGTTATTGTTGTAATAGTTCAATATGGAGCTGCAAAGCCTTAAAATGTTGTAAGCTATAGAAAATCATACTATACAAAAACATGTTTTCGGAAAGTCATTCTTTACACTCATTTAATATTACGTCATAATATTAGTGATGCTCCACAGGTAGATTTGAAAATGTTTAGTTTCTTATTTAAAAAAAAAGCAAAAAGCAGTTCAGAAATACTCATAGCATGGTAATTACTGCTAGAATCATAAGTTAAAATTTAAAAGTGGACTGAAATCTCAAAAACAAATGTGAAAGCAGAATTGAAGTTAGTTGATCATTATTAAGCTAACGAGTTTGGATACAGTACGAGCCAGCGAGCCAGAAACCCCTAATCCCAATAAAAAGGCTAACCGCAAGCTACCTATAAAGGAACTGTAGGCTAACTGCAGTGCTAACTAGGCTAGCCAATGTGTAATTTAGGCTAACCATAATGGCTTGCATGACTCCTATGACTAGCGAGCCTTGTGAACCGTGCAAGCCAGAAATCCCTTTATATCCCATGATATAGGGCTAACCGCAAGCCACCTATTAAAGCTAATAACTGTAGGCTAACCGGAATGTTGTTTTGGCTAAACCAGAGTGTGATTTAGGCTAACTGGAGTGGCTCGCTGGCTCACAGATTGTCGGACCCTATAAAGCTAAGAATGCATTGCACATTCTGAAGCATAACCAACTCCAGAGTTTAAAGGGAGCAAGGGAAGAATGGTTGCAGTTTTGCTGGGATTTTGTAAAGTCCCCCTGGAATGATGAAATAGCTTTGCAACATTTTTTTTTTCTTGCTTGCAGCAGTGCAAGAATTTTTTTCCTATTTCATTTGTGCTGCATGCAATTTTTTTCTTCCGACAAGGGCTTGCAGGAAATTTTTTTTCGAAATCATCCACACCCCCCTCAAGAGTTAAATGGTCGGCCCCTTAAATCAAATCTAGGATACGTATCAGTTTTAAAAGTAGGCACTCAGATAGAACGGATTAGTTATTGCTGTTTGGGACCGGCAAGATTTCTTCGTAAAGATTCGCAAAACCGTGGGTTATCTCTTCATCCAATGTTATCTGCATAAGATGCTCTTTCAGTATTCTTTTCCCACAATTTGTCATTTTTTGATCGTGACAAGAGCTGAACATGAAATCGCCTTTGATAACTTCAAAAGCGCGCTTGAAGTGATACACAAGATGAGCTTGGTACAAGAAAGGATCACTGCTATAAATGCTGGCAGACCATTGCGTAAACTTTGCTCTTCGCGATAGCACGCCAAAACTGACTGATCTTGGCAAAGCATCATCGGAGCATTTCTCGACAGCAAAGTACACTGAATCGCCGTTTTCCTGCATCAAGTAATCAATATTTGATCGTAGAGGCTCGATAGGAAAACGCTCCACGAGAATAACATTACCTGGGAACAATTTCTGCGCTACGGGGGAAGGGAAGAATACATCGCAAAGGTAATCCTTTGAGCGAGATTGGATTTCCGTTGAATTGAGGTTTGCCAGTTGCTGGGATCGTATAGTCTTCTTTTCAACGTAACAGCTTAAAACCTCCCTCTGTGCAAGTGTCTTACAATGAGCGCCAGGAACTCTGTTGTTGAGTCTTACAAATCGCCGCCGCCTAGCGCTCGGATATTTCTCTTGTTCAAAGGTAAGCATCGCCTGCAAGAGCTGGGTTAAAATACCTCGACCACGAAACTCCGGTAAGGTACGTTCTGCTCGACTGACGAATGTCATTCCTTCGTCAACAACAGAACACACAACTAGACTCACAAGTTTGTCGCCAGAAAAAGCGAGCATTACATCCAAATTTTCCATCTTCATCCATTTGTGGAATCTCGCAGGAAGGTAGTCGCCTCCATTGTAGATTCCTTCCGACAGTTTTTGAATTTCGTCAAAGTCACTCGATTTAGCGAGTCGAAAAGTCAAGTCTTGGGTCATCGTCAGTTGATGATAACACGCTCCTCTAGCGAAAAATCACTACTCTAAGGCTCCTGTCGGTTGAAACGTGAAACTTGTTTCGTGTCAAATCTAATGTATTCATAGGTTTGAGAAGTTTGACCTATATGAATCAATTAAGCACTTCCGGACGGAGAGCTATTGGGAGCAGGTCATTTAGTCGGTTCGTTATAAACCCTTTACATTTAATTCGTTATCCCGCAGTTCTAGCATGTTTCCAACTTAAAGTGATTCGTACGTCGAACGTTTCATCTACCTAATACCGACATTTTAGGTTCGACACTGTTGTGTGACAGTTAAATCCAATGTATTCATCCGTATGAAACGTTCTACGTGTGAATCAATTTAGGCCTGCGCATGCCGTTCTATTTGGCTGACTCAGTCGAACAATTATCGGGAGCCATCTGTGCCAAAAATACCAATCGTTATTGCTAAATTTCAATCGTTAGTGCTAACAGATACAAATCGCAAGTGTTAACCTTCCAGCTCCGGGGGAGGGGGTACTCCCTATTATGGCCTATTCGGGGAGGCTCCGCCCAAAAGGGGTACCTTTTTCAGGGTTCAGGTATATGAAAGGGTAGGAATTTCACGAGCTGAAGTATATGAAAGGATAGGAAATCTGTCATTGAAGTATTTAAAAGGGCCTTTAATTAAAATATTTCGAGTAGACGCACCTTATGACTGTTACAGTATCATTTTAATTTATTAAACGCTACATGAAAACGACAAGGAGACTTCCTTCCAAGGGTTTAGGAAAAGGATGCAGTGTTCTTAAGTAGGTATGTGAAAGGGGTACCATTTTTCAATGGAAGGTATACGAAAGGGGTACCTTTTCTGTCAAAAATGGGGTATAAAAGGGTAAGGGGTTGGACCTCGGGGCGGAGCCTCCCCGTATAAAACTCTGGTTGTTCCCCCCGGGGTGCTAGCATTGACTCTTTATCGATTACCGGTCAGTGTAAAATGAAGACTGCGGACTGCGGACTGCAGACTGCGGACCAGGAGTAAACTGCTTATGCAGACTGAGAGTAAAATGTAGACTTCAGACGAATGACTAAGGGAGAAATGCAGACTAGGGGTAAAATGCAGAATGAAGGCTATCGACTGCAGACCAGGGGGGAAATGAGAGAAAAGACAGCCGGAAATACCTTTTCGTTCGTAGAAGCTCGTAGAAATCTATTAAAATCCATTTAATGTGGTCAAAATGTTTGCAATTTTTTTTCGCGTCCTAATTGGAAAGTTTCTTCCCTAATTGAGAGGTGAAACAGTTTTTTTTTTCACCAAGGATTGTCCGGAATACGTTCTTCATAAAAGAATTTCGCTTGACTTCAAGCCGTACATTGTTCAGAATTTGATCTGTGTACGCGAAACAACCTGTGTAATAAGCGAAATATATAGATTTAGCCAAGCCTAAAAGCGGAACCGCCAAGGAATGAACTGGTGTTCGTTTCTCAAAAATAGGCCTGAAACTTTTCGGTCTGAAATATATTTCGGGGCTTTTTTTGGCTCGTTCGCTTTCGAAAAGTGTTTCTCAAAAAGCCCGAAAGTGTTCCGAATTGTCCTCCAATATTTTTGGGATCTGTTCTGTAAAACCAAGCTCGAAAGGTCATTCTAGAGGCTGAGCACAGCTTGATTATTATTTTTTTTTTCAGGCATCAAACTGAACACACATTTTACTCACAAGCCGTCTTGCTTGGTGTTTACAACGTTTCCATATCCTATCATTAACTGTCAAGGCTTGTCAAATCTCCTTGGATTATTGGCTGTTCGCTTGAATGAACTTGAAACGGCGTTCATTTACAACAACAAAATTTAAATGGGTTATCTTCATCGCGTTCGAATGTTAACAAATAACATGAACTGCCACTTTTAGTCTAGCCTGCGAGCAAGCTCTCCGGGGCGATCTGGCGGCGGGGCCGGAAAAGGAAGGAGAGCTTGCAACTACGTCTCAGGAATTTGAATTTCTGCTTCGAAAAAGTCGATGCAAAATGCTGATTGGTGGAGATTTTATTTGGTAATGACGTCATCAATCTTCACGCGCAGACGACAAAAGTAAACGCCGATGCGACATAAACTACGAAGCTAAAATTTTCGAAAACCAAAATTGCCTTCGCCAAACCTGCCGTCAAAAGCGAAACTTTTGAATTTAACTTATACTAGAAATCGAAGGTTATGATGTTAGAAGGAGAATTAGATCTCCTTCCTTTTCCTGCCCCGCCGCCAGATCGCCCCTTAGAGCTTGCTCGCAGGCTACTATTAGTCTGGTCAAAAATTTATACTGGCATTTCACCGGCATTTTACTGGGATTATCCGAAAGAAAGGATTTGGGGAGCTTCGAAGCACTTGTAATAAACTTATCGAAGAAATGTTGCGTAAGCTTTTATAGCAGCCGAGAAAAAAATTCCAGCACTTTGAGGAACACTCCTTACTTACCGGATAAAATAGCTTTAAACTCAAAACTGATATATTTCGTTCTCTAACTTGATATAATAGGTTTAAATCGACAACTGCTTCGCTTATAGTTTTTTAAATGACTGTTATATTTCGTTCTCTAACTAGAGACCATCAAGATTCAAAACAAACAAACACCAAACGCCCTTTAAACTATGCCGGCATAAGTTACCCGTTTTAAGGAACGCACAAAACTGTTTCCGGAAGCTTTTGGGATATAAAATAACTTTAAACCGACAACTGCTTCGCTTAAAAGGTTATTACTATTGAAAACTTCTAGGACAAGAAAATCGACAATTGCACAAAGAGATGTATCCGAAAGTCAAAATTGAAAGCAATTATTCGTCGTAATCTCACTGAAGTGATGCTTGTGCAGCTAGTTGTCTTGCGACTGTGCTTAGACCTACTATTATGAAAAAACAAACTCAAAATAATGGACAGAGAAATCATTTTTGAAAAAAGTTTATTCGAAAACCCGTAAGTTTATACTTAAATGCAATTCGCGTTACACTTGCAAAATCGTGGGTCGGTCCACGCTAGTGAAATCGGCTGAGCATGGCAAAATATTCAAGACTACATCTGTCACAAATCTGAACGCGTTTTCTAATAATTTTTTTAAAGTCAAAAGTAAATGACACATTTCTAATGACATAAATTAAATTCACATTTCAAAACGTAATTTCTTTGACCATAATACTCAAAATCATGTACCTTAGACCTTTTAAAAACTTCACTTTAATACTCGGCTATGTTTCAGAACAGGGCAAGCTCTCCGCCGTGAAGAAAACAAGGCGATGAAGTCCTTTGAAGGCAGCTTTTGTAACTTGAACTTTTCGCCTTCTACCAGTATTCTTTTGAACTTTTTCTTTCCATTTATAGATATTAGATGTTTTTTTTGTCAAGTATAAAACTTCAGTACTCTCGTGCAATTGTTTTGCTAAAGAAACTTAAACCTTTAAAGAAACCTCTTTTTGAAAAGCGACGATGGTCATGCGATTTCCTCCCAAGAAAAACGCCGGTTGCCCAAAAGCACCGCGCGGTTTCCCGCCAAGAAAAGATGGCATTCTCTACCCCCCGTCGGGTTGTCTTGGGACTCCCCTCCCCCTCCCACAGAGTCTGTGCGGACGGACGGACAGGCGTAGGGACGGACGGACGGTCACGTGACTATTACGTCACAAACCAAAAATTCTCGGATCGATAGGTTACCAAATTTGTTTAGCAATGGCGCTCCGCTGGCGGGCTTTGTCCGCAGGCTACGCTATAAACTCGGATGGGAATAAATGTAGAGCTAAATAGCTCATTAATCGGAACCTGTAGTGTATCAAAAGATCGCTTTTTACGAGTGAACGTTATTTGCGAACTAGCTGAGTTAAAAGTCAAACCCCGCCGGCTACATGTAGCTCCCGGGCGGCAACCCATCCAAGTACTAACCCCGCCGAACAGGGCTTAACGTCATTCATAGTACGGGCAGAAGAACGTATGGTACCTTGATCATGGACCGGTATTTAAGAATTCAATCAGTTATTTGGAAGAGAGATTGAGAGAAAACCTTGGTTGTTTACCATTTACAACAACTTTCCGGAAATTCCGGTTGGAAAGTAAATATAAATGGTACACGACTTTTCGGGTCGTTCCAGTGGAAAATTTCCGGGAGCAACGGAACGTCTGAAAAGGTAGTCCTGTTTTTTCAGACGGAATGTTCCAAACGGAAATTCGTGTACCATTTGGTCAAAGCCAATCTTTGATACCAGTTTCAGGCTCTCGCAGCCATTTTCTGTCCCAACAACAATTACTTAGGGAGCTTAACGGGAAGGAAAACGTCACTTTTAAAATGACTTCACAATCTTTGAAATTATCCAGGAGCTGAATTTGTAAGGACGGTGTATCAGTTAAGGAAGAACTTATTTAGAAAATTAATTAGAAAATAGCTGTGTCCCCAATTAGCGCCCTGTCTTTACAGGGTGCTAGATCACTTAACACGTGAATAAAGTTATTACTATTATATTATTATTATTATAAAAACGAAAATTCACCGTCGTGTGTTTGCGTTATACAAAAAACGTTGAATTTGGTCATTTCACGTTGTAGTTGTGCACAGAGCGGCAAAGAAATATACCAAAAATAACGCACGCGCAGAGTTGTTGTTTTGTTAATCAAAGCTTTTGTTTTGCGACCTTCTCGTTAGCCGTCGCCGTCATGCAAATTTTTTGGTAAATGGCAGGGATTTCTGCAATGGTAAGCGCCAGTCCCGAACGGAATTTTCCCAATACGGAAATTTGCTTACCATTTGCCCAAACCGACCCAAACGGTAAACCGACCGGTTTGCCCGTGTAAATGGTAAACAAGCCTTGAGTTAGAAGTCACGAGAAGTCAATCCCGGGCGGTCACCCAACCAAGTGCCAATCTTGCTGAACAGGGCTTAACTTAGCTAATCGAAAGAATGTCTTCATTAAGGTAGACGTTTCACTCCGTTATCTCCCAAGCAAAATTTCTTTGAAGGACAATATGCATTTTTAAAAATCAGGAAAAAGACGAAAATGGAAAGCAAAAGATAAATATTTTCAGTAATTGACTTCTCAGATGCCGGTTTATGAACAAGGTACCATACGTTCTTCTGCCTGTACTATGAGGGAAGTTAAGCCCTGTTCAGCGGGGTTAGTACTTGGATGGGTTAGCCCCCGGGAACTACAGGTAGCCGGCGACATGGGTTTGACTTTTACCTCAGCTAGTTCACAAATAACGTTCACTCGTAAAAAGCGAACTTCTGGTACACTACAGGTTCCGATTAATGAGCTATTTAGCTCTACATTTATTCCCGTCCGAGTTTATTCGCTTATTACGCAGGTTGTTTCGCGTACTCAGACATGTCAGATCAAATTCTGAACAATGTATATATACGTACGGCTTGAAGTCAAGCAAAACTCTTTCATGAACAACGTGTTCCAGACAATCCTTGGTGAAAAAAAACTGTTCCACCTCTCAATTAGTAAACAAACTTTCCTGTTAGGACGCGAAAAAAAAAATTGCAAACATTTTGACTATGGTTAATAGATTTCTGCGAACTTTTACGAACGCAGACGTATTTCCGGTGTCTTGTCTCTCATTTTCCCCCTGGTCTGAGGTCTGTGGTCTTCATTCTGCATTTTTATTTTATTTTTTAATTCTATTTTATTAGCTTCGCCAAAGAAAACGAAACATTCAACGTAACTAAACTAAGGAAGGGGGTAGGCAGGGACACCGCAACAGCTGAGGCCTTCAATAGTCATTAGTCTGCAGTCTACATTTTACCATCAGTCTGCATTTTACACCTGGTCCACAGTCCGCAGTCTTCGTTTTACACTGACTGGTAATCGATAAAGAATTGATGCTAGCACTAATGATTGAAATTTAGCACTTGCGATTGAAATTTAGCACAAACTCGAACTAACGATTGAAATTTAACACTTGCGATTGAAGGTTAAGACTTACGATGTTTCTGTTAGCACTAACAATTGAAATGTAGCACTGACGATTGAAATTTAGCACTAATGATTGAAATTTAGCAATAACGATTTAGCAATAACGATTGGTATTTTTGTCGATTTTTGGCACAAATGGCTCCCCATACGCCCTCTACCCTCCCCTGACTCCCCTCACCCGCCAAAACTGTTTCATCAGACGAGCATGTGATCGGAAATGTAAAACCATTATCCCATTTGTCGAAAATGAACTCTGTACCAGTTTCTCTCTAATCTCAGACGTCAACATGGCGGACCGTGTATGAAAGGTTGTTTTTGTCGCGTTTTATCTTTTGTACGCTGTCAAAGTTTACTTCTTGTAAGAGACACGGTAGAGACGGCAGAATGTAGCAGTTAGTGTGGCACACGTTGTTGTAGAAAGGAGATCTCGGGGTACTTTTTGTCACGGAACAGTTATGTGGTTTTGTTTACTCAAAGCTGGACGTAACACATCGATCGAAATCGATCATTGCAAACCTAATCGATAAATCGATATTAGTCGATATTTTTCGATACTGATCAATCGATTAGTTAAAATAATCGATAAATATCGATAATCACACGATTTGGGATTGGATTATCGATTTTGATCGATCACTAAAGTAAAAATTGAAAAAGCGGATTCGATATATCAAACGAAAAAAAATTAGTGTCCTACCATGACCTTGCTTAGTGATGTTAGCATCCATGTATCAGTTTTGCCTGTCGCGTGTTATTCATGAGTTCTTTCGTACGTGGATGGACGTCCTTTCAGCCTGGTTGTGCGCCAGAGTCAACATTGAGGCAATTGCTGACAACTGTCTCATTGAACTAACACAGTGACTAACAGCGTAATACTGAGCACAATCAGCCGATCGTCCGTCAAGTTGCTAGTCATACTGTGAAAGACTGTTGTTTTGTGTTTTGAAAAGATATCAAATACAATGTAGATAGTAATTAACGTCAAGTTTGAAAGTGACATGATCACTTCTACGTTTCGATAGCTGCGATATACTCGCCCTCCTTTTTCAAATATTACTTACCAACTTTTTCGTGTCTCCAGTGTCTTACAGCATCAAAATGGACAAGAAAGACAAATAAAAGATTGTTCAAACAAATTTAATTAATACGCAGTGTAGAAATGGAATCTTTCAGCAGGTATGAAACCGGTTGTTTAGCCCACGAATTGTGTCGCTGACGAACGTCTTAGGTTACGTCGCGAGTACATATTCTTTGTTTTATAAGATTGACCGTGTTTTATTCTTCGTTCGAAAATCGACGTTGCCGAACTGACCTGACTGGCCGTTAGCGAAACAACTTGTAGGCGAAGCGACTGCATTTCTTTCAGCGTCACACTTCAGGATTGATTGAACACACACAAAAAACGGTAGCTTTTCTTCTCCGATATCATCGATCGAAATCGATACTAATCGAACGCGATCGATACGTTTCGAATGAAATCGATACAAATCAAACCTTGATTAATGAAATCGATCAAAATCACAAAGAATAATCATAATCATAATCATAATCACAAAGAATCTGGTCATCGATTTTGATCGATTTCCGATACGAATCAATTAATTAGTATCGATGTTTATCGAATTTTATTGATTTTGATCGAGTATCGGAATTATCGATGTGTTACGTCCTGCTCAAAGCGAGGACAAGAGAACGTTGTTGATATTTATTTACTATAGCAATACGACGGAAAATATTTGAACGTAAATTATCTTCAATCTTTAATCTCTTTATCTTTAATCATGGTAATTGCCACTAGCGTTACAAATAATGCTAATCCTAATGCTACTTATTTGGAATGGAAGAAAGTTGCAACGAAAGACAGGAAGGAGAGCTACAAGCTCTTCAAGCGATTTATATGGACGACTTTCAAGTCCTTCGTGAAAAGGTAAGATCCTCGTGTAATAAGCTTTAAGACGTTTTCAAGTTTCTGAAAGACTTTGATTGGTTCTATCTGATTAAATAAGGCCATAATCACAGAGTGATATTAGTTAACACGTGAAATAAATACTAAACTATTATGCACTATCACACACTAATTCCATTGTTTTCTTTTGTTCAACTTTGACTATTAGACACTAAGGTCGTTTTCTATCGGGGTCAACCGTTTCAACAAAAACCGGGTTTGGTCGAAACAGTTAAGTTCCCGAATAGGATACGTTTTTAACCATTTTTGGTTGAAATTCGTTGTTTTTGTTAGACTGTGACTGTATCAAGCGAGAAACTTCTCCTATATCAAAGTTCTGAAAATCTTCATTTAAAAAGAGCGCCATCGTTGTTTGTTGATAATTTCAACGTGACAACATGCACACCTGAGCAGTTTATGCGCAAAAACAATGATGCAAAACATCAAAACTAATGCTTGCTAATTTACTACACTACTAACATGTCAGCAGATACTAGACTTAAGCTTATCATTTTCAACCACTTCAACCGAGCTCTGAGGTGGTTGAAAAAGTTGATCAACCAAACCAACCGAAAATGGTTTTATGATAAAAAGCCAAAGTTCTTTCTATTTCATAGAATACATGTAACTCTAGCGTTTGCAATGAGAATCAAATCCACTGACATTGCTGCACTCCACGATAAAGGTGTCATTGTTTATGCTAGCACTTCTGATTGGTTTTGCTGGGAAATAGACTCTCGTTTGTAAGGGCAGAAAGATCTTATAAAGTAAAACATGGTGGCAAGGAAAAGATCACGCTAGAATCGTTCAGGGAAGAATTACGAAGAATAATGGCGTATTTTAAGCAATTTGGACGCTTGTGACATAAACATGCACCCATTGTAGACAGAATATCTCCTGTTTGATTTATGTATTTGCTACAGTACCCCTCAACGGTAAGTTACCGGTTATGAGCCAATTTATAAGTATTATAAATTAAAGTTAATGGGACAACCATGAGGTTTATTTTTCCTGCATTTGTTGTACTGGTCATGCGCTATGTTATCAGGACAAGACCTGTCAATCAACATGCCTAAAGGTCATCCCGCTTTCACGTGCAAACATCACGAGATTCATATCGGACCAATGGCATTTCGCTGCTCACGTGAACTTGAGCACCCTCAATCGACCATTGTTCATTTCAGTCTTCCATTCTCTTAATCATTTTAGTTGCGTAGCTCTTTCAACCAGCTCTTTCTTACGTCCTTTTGCGTATTGTTTTTACGGATTCCGACAGCTTCCTCAATTATTTTCATTGAGCATATGCTTCTTGAGCCTGGCAATTTGAAATTATGCCGCCCATTGCACCTCGAAGACGTTCCCGTTCGCAGACAGCTCCGACTAATGCTTGAAATCTCCGACTGAACACCGCCGTTTTTCAGGCTTTCTCGCTTTTCGACTACCTGGACTTACCCAGGATTAGGGATTATTCAGAACCCTCCTAGCAGGACCTCTTACTTTTAAGATTGCGTATTAAATATTCAGCCTTACATGTATACATTGGCTGTAATGTGGACAACCTCTCCAGGATTCGCTTTTTCTATCTATATGAGAGTAAATCCGTCAAATAGTCACTTATTGTTGGTCTGTGTGGGTGGTAATTGTTTTGCCCTTCGTACACACCTGGGAAATGCTCATACTTGGTGCTTTTCATTTACTAAAGACAGTTCCATGCAACCTGCAATTTTTGTTATGTAGTTTACAAGTATCATGCTACAGAACTTCCTTGGGTTTCTTTGATGGTAGTTTATACCAGGAATAGGATGATAGATGTTTTAGTCTGCTTATGTGGCAGGCAATCATTTTATCGGCAAATCAGTGCCCTAAACAGTCTATTGTGTCTATTGTGAATCTGGCAAATTCAAGCCTGTCGGTTATCTGGCAGGCACTGAAGGTTGCTGTTTCTTATTTAGATTCCCCTGAGGGGCTACCAGCCAAACAAGCAGCCTTCCTCTCAGGCCTTCCAAGCTCGGATTACCTCGCGGCCTCGGCGAACACTAATGCCCCTGAGCTCCCACCCTGACCCTCTCCAGTCACGCAGTGTTCTTGGTACACCCCTTGTTGTCCTCACTGGCACCATTGTTTTTTGCAATGTACCAACCTGTGCTACCAAGGTTTTTACTCTGGATCAGAGATGCGGGAGCCATCACCAATCTGCTTGAGTCTATCCCGGAGTGGGCCTGGATCATCACACTATGTGTTATCAACGATATGCAGATTTCCTCCATATATGCCTGGTTATTACAACCTAGTACTGCAGTCATGAACTTTACTTCAGAGAATAACCTATGCTTTGATTCACAAGCTTTATTTATTTGTTTATATATCTATTTATTTATTTAGTTATTTTTCTGGTATGTGATTTTCAGGGTTTGTGTGGTCTGCAGTGATCTGGAAGACAACATTCCCCTATTTTTCCCCACAGTTACTCACCAGTCCATGCTAGAATTTCCACAGTTAATTCATGTGGACTCTCTTAAAGCGGTTGGAGGCAACAGGGGTTTTGGGGGTTCGTCATGGGGAATACACTCCGTGTATTTGTGGGATGAAGTGCTCCCAATACAGGTCACACTTTTCCCCATGGACTCACAGTCTCGGTTACTTCTATATTCTGCCCCATACGCAACTGGTTACTATGGTAACCATGGGGTATAGCCTTGGATAGGATAGGGACCTCGCTCATGGGGGATTTCAGCCCTCTGGGGAGGATAAGGACCTCGCTCTGAGGGGATTGTTAGCCCCCTGGGGAGGATCGGATAAGGACCTCGCTCATGGGGGATTTTAGCCCTCTGGGGAGGTTACCTTCCTCGCTCATGGGGGATAGCCCTCAGGGGAGGACTGTTTGGGACCTCACTCATTGGGGAACGTGGCCCTCTGGGGAGGCCCATTGCCAATCTAGACTAGCTTGACCTGTATGCAATCTATGCTTCACTGGAGTACTTCCTCCCCTACCCCTTTATCCCACAAACTGTTGTTGTCTCACTTACTCATGGGTTGGGAGCATTAATCTCGTTTTGCATGCTATGCGCGTGACGCGTCTCACGCCACAAGAATTGTGTCGTGTCTACTAGTAATTAACGCACGAAGCCATCCAAAATAAAAAAAAATTGAAGGAATTTTGTTAACTCACTGCCTATACACGCACTGCTTTTGAATTTTGTTCTTTAAGAAACTTGATGCTATCGATTTAAAACATACCGCAGAAAGTTGACGAGCCTTTTTTAGGCAAAGCAATGAAGTGTAAACTTTGGATTGAATGAACGGCAACTTTTCTTTTCTGTCTCAATTTCGACAGATCACTCATTGTTGTCACCAGTCCTCTTGTAAATTTTGAGGTCATGGAATAAGATTAAGATTAATAGTCATGAAAGTCTCTTTCCCAGTTTCTGTGTGAACCTTGGTTTGGTAAATCTATTTTCAGTTTACATGAATGAAGTGGTCTTCTTTTTGCCAGTGATGCATGTAATATAGATATATATATATATATATATATATTTGAGTGGTTTTAGAACAACATATCTGACACAACGCCTAGACAGAGCCACATGAGCGCCTGTGCGACTCTCTCCCCACCCCTCCCCCGCAGTTCCGCAGGGACCTCAGAGCAGCTCCGACCCTCCCTGGGTTAGCCAACCCTTCACTCGAGGGTGTCCGCCTAGCTAGAGTTTGCCCTAAACAGAAAGTTCACACTTCTCTTTCAGATCTCTCGCACAGCACAGCTAAGGTTAAGCCCCACTATCCCCCCCCCCCCCTGAGTGAGTCCCAGTCCCAACTTTCACCAGTGGTCACAAAGCTTGGTCCCCGGGGAGCACGGTGGTGTGCCGTTTGACAGTCCCCCGCCCCCTCACTTTTGGTCGGCCGCCGAAGGCTTAGTCTTGGACTACGTCCAGGACAAAGCGAAAAAGTTACGACACAGTTTTTTGAAATTTACTCAGATCACAGGCAGAAAAAGACCCGTTCTGCTGAAAACCAACTGAAAATCCCCCCAAAATTAAGTACAGCCTGCAGCCATGCTGCTGAGCTCGACAAAGTGTTATCAATGAATTTTCTTCAGAACTAGGCGGACACCCTCGAGTGAAGGGTTGGCTAACCCAGGGAGGGTCGGAGCTGCTCTGAGGTCCCTGCGGAACTGCGGGGGAGGGGTGGGGAGAGAGTCGCACAGGCGCTCATGTGGCTCTGTCTAGGCGTTGTGTCAGATATGTTGTTCTAAAACCACTCAGATATATATATATATATATATATATATATATATATATATATATATATATATACATAAACAGTTAATGGTTGCCTCAAGCCAACAAAGAATGCCACTGCGTCAGGAGGATCAAAGATTCACAGTCCAAGCCTCACTGCATGGAATTAAAACTCGTTGAAGGAAAGCGAGGACGGACAACTTCTGACGATTAAAAAGTAAAAAAATTTAATGAAAAATAAAAACGTTTCGGTCTTAGACCTTCATCAGTTACATGAAAAATTGAACTTATCAAATCTACCTTAAATAAGATTACAGAACAAAACAAGACGCAAAATACAATTCAACGCTGTGAGTTACGTAACCAACGTGATTATAACAATACTAAAACAAGGATAAGTGACGCTAACATTCAAAAATAAAAACAATATAGTACAACGATTATATAACGAAAAAAGGAAAACTAAACAATACTAACAATTAAACGTAATTACAAGGTGTGGATACAGGTACAACACTAGATAAATGAACGATACAAGGCAAAAATATAACAAAAGACCGGAAATATGCTGCTATAAAAATAAATAACAAAAGATGACAGATAAGACTAAAAACTAAAAACTACTAATTCAAAAAAGATGACATTTGCAAAGCGGCAAAAGAAAGGGCAGTCAAAAGGAAAGCAACCTACGTTTACGCAAACATGGATCATACCAAAACCCCAAATCGAGGCCTTTGGAGCCCCAAAGGGCCGATAGACAACAAAATCCCTGGGGGGGCCCTTAAACAATAATGACCGTAATAAGTTCCCCGGACAGGGCCTTTGAGTATACCCAACACCTAAGAGGCTGACAAAATCCAAGAAAAGGGCCTTTGAACGGCCATATATCGCAAACAAAGAATCGCAAAAAAGAAAATTAATTATAACAAATTCTATTCCTAGAATGAAATTCTTTTCTTTTATTTAAACCATGGGGTGCCAAAGAGAACAGCTGAGCACTCCAATAAGCCTCCTTTGTAATTAAAAGCCTGTCGATCTCATCCGAGTTGTTTGGGGCCTGCACCTGATCAATACATTGAAACGAAAAATCATCTAAAATGTGTGAAGTTTTGTTGAAATGCACTGCTACTTCACAAGTTGTTTTGTTTGTGAGCATAGCAGACTTGTGATTACGAAACCTAATTCGAAAATCAGTTGTTGTAGATCCTAGGTATTGCAAACGACATTTCTTGCAAGAAACCAAATAAATCACATTTTTAGAATCACAAGAAAGTCTTGAATGAATGGTGTATTTTTTGCCCGTCTGCAAGCTAAGAAATGATTTGGATTCAACAAAGAAATTTCGACAAAGATCGCATCTATTCCTTTCGCATTTGAAACAGCCATTGCTTTGTTGAATTGTTTGGCTTATTGGAGTGCTCAGCTGTTCTCTTTGGCACCCCATGGTTTAAATAAAAGAAAAGAATTTCATTCTAGGAATAGAATTTGTTATAATTAATTTTCTTTTTTGCGATTCTTTGTTTGCGATATATGGCCGTTCAAAGGCCCTTTTCTTGGATTTTGTCAGCCTCTTAGGTGTTGGGTATACTCAAAGGCCCTGTCCGGGGAACTTATTACGGTCATTATTGTTTAAGGGCCCCCCCAGGGATTTTGTTGTCTATCGGCCCTTTGGGGCTCCAAAGGCCTCGATTTGGGATTTTGGTATGATCCATGTTTGCGTAAACGTAGGTTGCTTTCCTTTTGACTGCCCTTTCTTTTGCCGCTTTGCAAATGTCATCTTTTTTGAATTAGTAGTTTTTAGTTTTTAGTCTTATCTGTCATCTTTTGTTATTTATTTTTATAGCAGCATATTTCCGGTCTTTTGTTATATTTTTGCCTTGTATCGTTCATTTATCTAGTGTTGTACCTGTATCCACACCTTGTAATTACGTTTAATTGTTAGTATTGTTTAGTTTTCCTTTTTTCGTTATATAATCGTTGTACTATATTGTTTTTATTTTTGAATGTTAGCGTCACTTATCCTTGTTTTAGTATTGTTATAATCACGTTGGTTACGTAACTCACAGCGTTGAATTGTATTTTGCGTCTTGTTTTGTTCTGTAATCTTATTTAAGGTAGATTTGATAAGTTCAATTTTTCATGTAACTGATGAAGGTCTAAGACCGAAACGTTTTTATTTTTCATTAAATTTTTTTACTTTTTAATCGTCAGAAGTTGTCCGTCCTCGCTTTCCTTCAACGAGTATATATATATATATATATATATATATATATATATATATATATATATATATATATATACATATATATCATAAGTTTCTCATTAGTTGGACAATGTCAAAATAGTGCAGTGTCTATTGCCAGGTGAAGTCTGTGTAAATTGTTGCCGAGATTAAAAGAGCCAAATGGCTCATCGACACAGGCACTTTGAAAACTGGTTTCTCTAGCATGAAGAAACTGCACGTAGGAGCATAAGTACATCGCGTGGTTATCCCCCTTCCCCCTTTCAGTCTATTCTTATTTTCCTTGGAGCCTTTTACATGTATTATGCAGTTGGTTTAGAGGGACAATGGGTGATGTTTTACTAGTTCCCTTCCTGGGTTGGGGGGGCTTAATTTACATGTATTTCAAGGACATTTGAAGGGAGAAGCGAAATGCTAGTACATGTTGGAACGGGGGGTGCGGGGCAGGGGGATTACCTCCCTTATAGTGGGCTGTAGGGGAGGCTCTGCCCGACGAAAGGGGTGACTTTTCTTAAGCTTGCAGTATACTGAAGGGCAGGGAAAATTTCCATTTTAGTATTCACAAAATCAATCGGCTGCAATGTGAAAGAAATGTTGGCAAAATCAAAGTATATCAATGGGTGCCAAAGTTTGGCAGAAATGACAGAGCAAAACACATAAAAGCTAGTGCCCTTTGAGCAACTGAACCAGAACGACTAAAAGCCCGGGAAAATCGTGGCCATTATAGGGAATTCTATTCTTTTGGCTTATCCTTGAGGCACAAGAAAGGGGTGCAATTTTGCTCTAGGTATACTATATGAAAGGGGCACCATTTAGGTGAAAATTAGTATATTAACCCATTGAGTCCTAAACCAGCCAATGATGGCCATGCCAAGTGCATGTTCCACATCTGGAGGACACTTTCTCCCCTACCTCCCCTACTAAGTAATTTTTTGCTCCCCTAACCCTGTCAATTGTTTAGGAGACCTACAAACCAATCAGAAACTGTCTTCTGTGCATATAATTACTTGTGAGAAAGGGGGCTTGTTCTCCTACCGCATGGGATTGAACATGAAGAAAATGGCCCTGCATGCAGATCGGTCGTAGATTTTCAAGATGTATTTTTCTACTCTTAAAATTAAGATTCTTTTATTTTGGAGCTCAAATTGGAAAGATATCAGCACCCGGGATCAGCACGAGGAACAGTGGGCTGCTGAAAAAGAGGACATGGAGCCATTTAAAGCGACAAAAAAGTTGTTTTGCATTGAGATTCTGTCCATTTGCAAAAGGCAACCAAACGTTTGCCCCAAAATTTAAACCAAACTGCAAACTTCTAATAGGTTTTACAAGCACTGGGTTTACAAATGCTACAGTACCGTACTGTATTAAATGTTGATTTGCTTTTTAAAAATTGTTTAACTAATAGTTGACAGTAAGGGCACCATAGATTTTTTTATATCAAAACATATTATTATAACTATTCGGGTGTAAAAACAACTTAATTTGGAGTGCCTGCAATGTTGAGCTTTCTACTGTCTATATGGGTTGTTTTGTCTGCTCTTGACAAAATGTAATTTATGCATAATATGTAAAAGCGTACAGTAGTCAATGGGTTAAAGGGTAAGGGTTTGACCTTCCAGGAAGGGCCCCCTGTATAAAACTTAATTGAGTCCTCCCCCCCCCCCCAGGATGTAGGTTATTAGTTTATGCATTTATTTATGACATTTTCTTGTCATTTACACATGTATAAACTTCAACATGTTCCCACACATGAAGAAGAATGTTAAAAACAAATTGAACATACACCCTGTACATAATTTTACGTCTATTTCCATAATTTTCACGTCCATTTCCATCATCTGGATTGATTTGCTTTGATAAAGGAATAACTAATTTTGTTTATTTATTTATTTTATTTTATTTTATTATTTATTTATTTATTTTTTGGTTGTGGTGGAAAAAGGAGGAGGGGAGGGGGGTGGGGCCCTTAAAAGGAAGAGGGACTAAATAAATTAATTCCTGCTCCAAGATAAGGGGGGAGGGGTTATTAGAGAAGGGGGCTTATGTGAGAGGGGAGGCTTAGTAGATTTCTTGTACTGTTTTTGGCAGTAAAAAATGCATTTACACTGCCTACAGTTGCAAACAAGTTAACACAGATTTTGCCTAATTGGGCTCCTTCTACTTAGTAAAGCCTGTTTCTTTTCATTTCAGAAGCCCCAAGTTATCCCTGTGTAATGCTACTGGTATTTCCAATGATGATTTAAGTGAACTTCAAAAGGAGTTGCAGCTAATGGCAGCTGACCTTGTTGGTGAAGTAAGGATGTTTTTCAGCATTGTCTTTACATATACATCGTAGCAGTTGTTACAGTACGTGTGCATAATAAAGTTTCACATCATAAAATCATTGTAAGTCAACTCTCTCTACAAACACCACTAACATCAGTATATGGCTGATCCCGGCTGAATTCCACTGGTTTGACTGTAACTAAACTTCCCCTAAGGCGGACACCTCTTTATACGGCGGACACCGAGAGCTGGTCCCGGGGGTGTTTGCTTTATAGAGACGTGACTGTAGTTATAGTCAAGTCCACGGTTCACTTCTGTCTAGCATGTTACAGTGACTTACCATGTTTGCTTGTTTATCAATGAAGGTGATGGTTCTACAAGTCGCACAGCATGTTCAGACATGTCTTCACAAGCACAACAAACCACAGCTGTCATTTTATGACAAAATGATGGCAAACAAGCGCGAGGAAAAGGAAAGGCAGCTGGCAGCGGAGCGGGAGAAACAACAGTTGGAAATTGAGGCTAACAAGGAAAGAGAAGAAAATGAGGTTGGTTGATTACTCAGAAGTGAGCAACTTTTCAGTGTCTACAACTGTTGCGGTTGCTACAACTGATAATCTTCTCTTTGACTCCTTGAAAGTAACATCTTGACAGTGTCAATGAACTTATGCCTTGCAATCCAGCAACCAAGGTCTGCCACCCTCTTTTCAATTATCCTTCTGGAGGCTCATCCCAGCCAATTTTCGCCTTACAAAGTTCTTGGAAGAAAATCTTGAACTCTATAATGATGGGTGACAGGAATCCCATTGGATCATAGAACTTTGCCGCAACACTGACAACATTTCTCTTGGTAGGGTCAATGTTCCTTGCAAGGCTTGCTATCTCTCTCAAATCAAACACAAACTGATCATCGTCAAAATTCCACCGCACGCCAAGCACCTTCTGTTCTACACCAGATGTTTCCTCTGCAGTTCCAAGCACACTCTTGGCATAAGTCTTGTCTTCTTCAATTACATCTTTTTTCGTGAGATCTTCAGGTGTGTGTTCAGTGTTCTTGGATGTAGTAGGAATTGAGATGCTTGCTTCATTGTGCTGAATTCTCTCGGTTAGCTCACTGGAATTTGACACAAATTTCCTCAGGTTAAATCCTCCCTCCGCCAGTCTAAGTTTGGACTTCAGGTAAAGTTCATATGCTGCATCACTGTCAGCGGCTCCAGAACTCAAGTCATCCACATAGATGGAGCGAAGAAATTGGTCCACGAACTCCGGATCCTCATTCTTGTACCTTTCAATGTGATACTTCATGGTTGCATTTAGTAGAAATGGGCTAGAACATACTCCAAACACAACTCTAGTGAATCTTAGCACCACAATCTCTGGGCACTTCTTCTCAATGTCATCCACCCATAGAAATCTTAGTACACCTCTGTCTTCCTTTGAGATACCCACCATGAGGAAGGCCTTTTCCACATCACCAGTTAGTGCTACTCTGTTAGCTCGAAATCTTAAGAGTATGTCAAAAATGTTCTCTGCAAGGGGTGGCCCTGTGTACAGACAGTCATTCAAAGCTGGGCCATCAGATCTGGCTGAGGCATCATAAACAACTCTTAGCTTAGTGGTTGTCTTATCTCTTCTTATAACTGCATGGTGCGGAGGGTAGTGTGTCTTCCCAACTTCCCCCTCACCAGGTCTCTCTACGACTTCAACAATGCCTTTCTTTAGCTGCTCCTTTATGACTGAATCATACTCTTTCAACACTTCAGAATCTTGATTCAGACGTTTGAGTAGGTTGTTTAACCGCTTCACGCTCAAATCATAGTTATCAGGAAGAGGTGGGTGTGGCACCTTCCATGGCAAGTGTACCTCATATCTATTGTTCTCAAATGTTATCTTCTCTTCAAATTCTACATACACAGATCTTGGTCTGATGCCCAGTGACTCTAGATCCCAGAATTTCTTCATGTTTCCGTCAAGGCTCTCATTTGTAATGTTCAGAGGATTAACAGCAGTTTTGAGGACATGAGTTGTGACAAGGTTGGTTCGCTGTTGTTCGTTTTGCATTGCTCCGTGTAGTGGTCCTGAGAGAACCCATCCAAGCTTTGTCTCCATTGCTGTTGGACCATTCTCCCCCCGTTCCACTCTGCCAGAGACCAGGTGCCAGTACTGATCTGATCCAATGAGAATATCAACCATAACATCATCATCACCAGTGCAGTAGTCAGCAAGTTTGAGTCCTCTCAAGTGAGCATGCGTAAGACTAGCTTGAGCAATGGACTGACCTTGCAAAGGATCACATATAAGTGGTACAACAAATGCTGACAGTTGCACATCATCTCCATTTTCAGCACTGATACATAGGTTAACAACATCCACACTCTGAGTGTTCTCTTCAGTTGAGCGAAATGTCCTCACAGAAATGGTCTGTTTTCTCTCAGATGGTAACTTTAGCACATCCTTTACCTTTGTGGTCACATATGACCTTTGGCTGTCACTGTCCAAAATGAGTCGGGCAAGAAACTTCTCTGTAGGTTGACCGGGCCTGTATATTACTGCTTTCGCGGTTTGAAGAAGGATGGGTGTTGATGTGTTTACATACAAGGCTGTACTACCATTTGACTCTGGTGGGAGGCCCTGAGGTGAAGGTGATCCGTTCACAGTTGGAATACCATGGAGAGGCCTAATTCCATCACCAATGTCACTGGCGCAAATGCTGACATGGTGTCGCTGTCCGCATTTAAGACACTTCATTTTTGATGTGCAATCCTTGCTGATGTGGTTTCTTCTCAAACAGATAAAACACCGTCCTGCCCTTTTCAACACATCCTTTCTAGCTGCAACGTTTGTCACTGTCTTGCAGGCGTTAGATGCATGATCCATTCGACAATACGTACAAGTTGGCTTCGACTCCTTAGTAAACAATGCGGCATCTGTTGGTAATTCCTTACGACCTTTGCTGTCAGGGAATTTGTTTGATAGTTGTTCTGTTGTGTGAACATTGCTCCCACTTGCTCGCTCTCTAGCTTCAAGCTCACTTCTGAAAACTTCAAGAATGCGATCAAGATCCCACTCATCCTTCACTTCTCGACTGACAATCAAACGCAAATCTTGCGGTAACTTGCTTATAACAGCAGATGACAGTAGGCTTCCATACGAATTAGAGGATACTCCTAGTGAGTTAAAACTTCTGACTTGAGACTCAATCAGATCATACAACTGCCGTAGTGGTTGGGTGTTACCAGAAGGGCCTGATTTTACTGAGTTTACGTGCAGCTGCAATGTTTCCATATGTCTATTAATTATCAACTGCTTGTTACCAACCTTCTTTTCAAAATGGTAACTGCCTCGTCATAGTTTGCAGTAGTAATGGACAACCCAGAAATGGCTTCACTAGCAGATTTCATTAGGAGGGAATTCAGGTAATTGAATTTGTTAATGGCAGCAAGCCTTGTGTTGTTATGCACAGATGATTCAAAAGCATCCCAGAATGAGGGCCACTTACTTATGTCTCCATTAAACTTCTTCAAATCAAGCTTAGGTAATTTCACTTGTGTTCCTATGCCATAAGTATTAGAAATACCTGGTGCCACTGTAGGGTGTCCATGTGCTTGCTGCGAATGCACAAAGCTGATTTCTGGTGCTGTTGAAGGAATGACACGTGCTTCCGAGGCCGCATAAACAACTCCAGGCGATGTTGAAAGAGATAGATGTGTTTCAGGGGGTGACAAGACAATTCCAGGTGGTGTAGAAGGAGTTAGGTGTGTTTCCGAAGATGTCACAGCAATTCCAGGCGGTGATGAAGGAGTAAGATGTGTTTCGGTTTCCAGTTTTGTTCCTGGGAGGGTCTGGGCGATTCGAAGTTTCGTCGAAGGGGTCTGTAGGCTTCCAGTCAAGGCGGCGTCGATTCTCATTACAGCAAGCTGCGTAAAGGCGGTGAATTCGTCCGCTTCACAAATTTCCTCTTCCATTAGAGTGTCGGTGACAACTGCCAGGATTTCTTGATCTAAATTTCGTATCATGTCCAACTTCTCTTCTAGTAAGAGTTTTTGTTGTCGCAATCTTGTAGTATTGAGGGGCGACAGTAGATTATCTTCATCAAACGCTTCCAAAATTTCTTCGGCAGACCAAATAATTTTTCTTGTCGATGCTCTGTGACTCGCTCGGAGCTTCCGTTTCCTCGCAAGCTTTCCAGACATCAGGATAATCGCAATTAATTTACCAAAAGACTCAAATCACAGCTTCAAAAGACTCACTCGTATCTCCTCGTGTTTCTCAGTTTCCAGATGATCGTTGATCGCAATCCGTTTTTATCCGGCTCGAAGGACCATGTTGAATATCCAACACTATTGCAAGTTGGAGTAGGCTCAGAAGGCTCCTGTTTCCGCGGTTCGACTAAAGAATTGGCTCAAACTCGATGGATTACAAACAACTTTAATCACGAGGAAACATCAACATTGCCGCCATCTTGTGAAGGCGTGTTCGTGCTCTCACAATTCCACAATGCATTGCGCTCTTAAAGCGTGGCACGATGTCACGACATCCGTAACAAGATGTGTTTTGCAAGCTTGAGAATGAGCGTTTAAACGGGATTTTTGGTTCAGTTTTGCCGGAGAAACGCTTTATTCGGTAAATCACAACGCAATTTGCCGCCGGCGGAGAGAAAAGCGGTGACATGTCTTCGGTCATGTCTGAATGAATTTGCTTTCGTTCGTGAGGTGGAAGTCGATTTGAAAGCGTAAAAATCGAAATATTTATTTGTAGTTATTTGTCAAAGATCGTTCGCTAAGCTTTTCGGTATATTAGTTTATTTAAGCTTAACAATCAGATACTCTCAAACGACAAATTGCAAAGAAATGAGTTTGTTTTGATTCGATTGGCATATCCTAAGAGCTGGACTGGACCCTGGACTCTGGACTCTGGACTCTGGACTTTCCCTTCCAAAACTTTACCCCCCCCCCCCCCGAAAAAAACCTCTATATCTCCCCCATAAAACTTCCCTCTCCCCCCCAAAAAATTCCTTCCTCCAAATAAAAAATTCAACTACATCGGATTGAAAGCGATTGAACAAACACTTGTCGTCTCAATGTTCTTGCACAAATCGGCATTGAAATCACGAGCGCCATCGAACGACCCGACCCCAATCCTTAAAAAGAAAAGTATGTGGCGTGCGAACGTGATTGCATTACACAATAATAAGCAAAGATCTGATAAAATTGTCTATTCATCGATGCAATGTGTGCAAGCTCTTATCAGCTGCCAGTGACAATGTTGTTTACCTAAGGTGTTACATTTACTCTTGTTTTCAGTCAAGCATAAAGTATTGTGTGTCCTCGAAATAAATTCATTTTTTTAGAACGTTACGTGTTCGATGGTCATACTAAAGCTTGTTAATTGCAGCCGCTCACAGAGGCTCCTTCCGCGCGCAGATAGGTTCTATTCACCGACACGTGCAAGGCCTTGTGTACTTTTATCAACTAATCTGATAACAAGCTTTTGACGTGCGCGCGCGATGTCCGTTTTCTTTGTCTCATTAACAAAAGATTTTTAAAAAGCATACGCGTAATTAACTGTCCAGACAGAGACACTGTTGTTTCAGTTGACCAAGTTTAGGTGCTGCGGTTTTAATTATTTATTAGCAAAAAAACCCTTTTCTGCAGGCCATGTAAAATGCATAAGAAATCAGGTGATTTGCCGAAACACAAGTACAAAAATATTTTAACGGATAGTACGGATAGCACTCTTCTTCGAGTAACAAAACAACTTCTCAACCTAAGAAAAGTGACGTTCTAGCCTGCGTAGCAAGCGTTTCCGTAGGGCTTTCCGCAGGTTTGAAGCATTTTTCGCTTCTTGAACGCGCGAAAATTGGGGCGAGAGCCTCCCCCTCCCCGCTGCTTCCATCAGTGTTGCGTTCGCCCCAATTTTTGCGCCGTCAAAATGCGAAAAACGCCTCGAACGGGCGGATAACCCTACGGAAACGCTTGCTACGCAGGCTAGTGACGTTCCTGTATCAGTACTCCCTAATTCATTTGTTCATACAAATTAAGTTCGCAATCAATTCGCCTTTTTTATTTATTTTAGAAGTTTAGTTCTGGGGGAGGTTTACTCCCCTATAAAAATGACGGGGTGCTGTTGCACCTGTTAGAGGGTAAATTTGTGGATTGGTAACGCTTAGGGTGCTTAAGTATAAAAAAGACTGTCGTTAAAGCTTTCGCAGTATCTTAAAAAAATTGATTGGATGTATTTGTTACTTTGCCTGTTAGGGGTTAAAATGAATGTAAGCCAGGCCCAAGAAGCGAGATTCTGGTACCTTTTAGGGGTGTTTTAGATATTTGTCCAGAAGCACTCTTTTTCATTTTTATAGGAGAGTACCTCCATCCAGATTTGTTCGCTGTCAAAAATGTCACGATAGGCGATTTATTTATTTGGGAAAATTTTACCCTAACGAAAGATATTGCCGATCACGTACTCCCGGCGCACTTTGCATCCGAACCTTAAACTGCTTGAGAGTTAAATATGCAATCGTTTCAGTAAAAGGTCATCCTAAGCAGAAAAATGAAGGGAGTTTAGCAAGAATTGCTTATGAAGTGGCGTCAGCAGCTGGCGGACGTGGAAGTTAACAAAAAGAAGTGACGCATGTAATGTGTAACGCACGTAACAATATACATGTACTTGCCTCTTTTTTTCCTCTTTCTCGGATTCAGACTAGCCTTTCAGTAAGAAAAGAAACAGCAATTTTACTTCGGTTACTTGCTCTACCGCAATACTGGTCTTACACACATCGCTTTAGAATGTATTGCGATAACGATACTCACTTCCAATAACCACTTGGGCGTAACTACGGGTTCCTTTTTCCATTTCTCAGCTCTCAGAAGATTTCACAGCACCTAAACTTGGTCAACTGAGACACCAATGTCTCTGTCTGGACAGTTAATTACGCGTATGCTTTTTAAAAATCTTTTGTTAATGAGACAAAGAAAACAGACACCGCGGGCGCACGTCAAAAGGTTGTTATCTGATTAGTTCTGAAAGTACGCAAGGCCTTGCACGTGTCGGTGAATAGAACCTATCTGCGCGTGGAAAGAGCCTCTGAGCGGCTGCAATTAACAAGCTTTAGTATGACCATCGAACAAGTAACGTTCTAAAAAAATGCAATTTATTTCGAGGACACACAATACTTTATGCTTGACTGAAAACAAGAGTAAATGTAACACCTTAGGTAAACAACATTGTCACTGGCAGCTGATAAGAGCTTGCATACGTCGCATCATAGGAAGCCCAAGCATAATATTTGAATATCATTAAAAATGCCGTTTCAAAATATAAGACTTTGTATGGGATTTCGAAGCGAACATTTCGAGCAATACATAACAACGAACTAACTGAATAAAGTTCATGAAACATTACATGGTGTTGTTTGCTATCCTTACAAAGCATTTTGAGCAATTTTAGGTCCACTTACTTAACTGTGTTAGTACGTGTATAATACATTGACAAGGAAGGAGTCATTTGGCCCGATTTAGCCACTATCACCGCTCGACACGTTTCGGAATTCGCTCGACTTTACCCACAAATATAGTTCAGGGTCCCATTCTGACTTAGCGACTTGACAAAAGGAAGACATACAAGTGATTTTCTCAAAACCAATTGCACATACCTCGTGTCCCAAAAGAATTATCCACTGCACAAAATCATAATAGCATCTCAAAATAGGCCGCCATGGATCCGTGAGGATCCCGATGGTCCCATTTGACCGCGGTCGGCACTGGACACCAGTCAAATTATGCCCTTATCGCGAGGGGCACGCTCGTTTTGGTCGTGTTACAATTGTAGTAACTATGACCCGGTGCGGACACAAATTGTCGCTCCAACGTAGTCTGGTTCGCACGAGAAAGGTGGAATCGCTGCGCGGGACTCCATGACCTTATGGAGAGAACTAAGTTATGGAAAGAAAGTAAAACGGTCTTGGCCGTTAGAAAATGAAAACGAGTCAAGAAAAAAAGAAAGTGAACCGTGTTTCTCCTTCCTCCTATGTTTCTACATTCTCGTTCCCAGAGCCTACGATCTGTTCTGTCAGCGGTGGGATCGTAGGACTCTGGTATCAGCCATTACCAGATGTCGTGAAATTCACGACATCCGGTAGCGCATGTCTAATTCGTTAAGGTGCTATTGCGCCTGCTCCGTTCTCGTCCGTGGAGCTCTGGGCATGACAATTCTGACAACAACTGAGAAATTTGAATTCCTATCGATCGAGTCGTGGTGCTTTATGGATCGACTAAAAGCTGTTCGGGACCCTCTTAATCTCCTGCAATTAGCGGAAAACCTGGAACTTTAAAAGGAACAAACTTAAGAAGCTGCCTTTCGTGCCGTAGTTGTTCAGAAGAACGATTGTCCCTGCATTTTGCTCACGGGTTTTGGATTTGTATCTTGCCTGATTAAAGGTATAATATTATTGCATTTGCGTCATATTGAATTGTACAGTTATTTTATTACATTCGTCTGGTTTCTCTTGTATGCGAATGTCAACTGTGTACTTATCGTTTCGCCACCCCTAAACGCTATACTGTATTACGTTTTACCCCATCGAAAATTTCCAGAAGCATTTGGCGCCCAAGCTCTTAAACATCGACATCAAGAGGTCATTACAAAAGTTGATGAGACAGTTACATGCAAGTTTATTTATGGACAAGCTGTAGTTTTGTAGAAAATGCTGTAGCGAGGAAAGAATCACTGGCATTTAGTGACAATCTCAACACTTTGAATTCAAAATTTGGTCGCTTAATCTGCCCTAAGCAGCATTCTTTGCGTGGAAATTGATCAAGTCAATATATTAATTAATGCCCTGATATCTGATTAATTCAATCGGAAATAAAACGTTATGCGTAGAAGCCAAAAAATTTTTACGTTATTGCGCATACAGTTTGAATCGGCCAATCGAAAAAAAAAAATTTTTGGCCGTTACCAGAGCTACAAGAGACGTAATTTAAAAAAAGCCGCCTAGCTCTGGGGACGAGAATGATGTTTCTATTCATGCGTGGTAAATTGAACATATTTGCGTTCATGTACAAAACGTTTGTAATGCAGGTCAGTCTACTGCATAAATTTTAAATACGTACTCTGCGTGAATTGAATGTGTTCAATTTTTTGGAATCGTCGATAGGTTTTATATATCAGATATATTTTTTCGAACCGAAGTCGGCAAATTCATTTAAATTCATATCCTCACGCACGTGAAAATGTTATTGTATATTGTTATTGTTATTGTTATTGTTATTAAATGTTATTGTTATTGTAAAATTGCTATTGTATATACTATATCTATTTCTATATTTGCATGAAGTCGGTCAGGTACCCTGAAAATGGATATCAATTCAGAAATGGGAATTATTTATTTTTGCTATCCGCTTGTAACACGCAGCAATCTTCTCACGCGAACCAGACTGCGTCGGAGCGACAATCTTGTGTCCACACCGGGTCATAGTTACTACAATTGTAACACGACCAAAACGAGCGTGGCCCTCCCGATAAGGGCATAATTTGACTGGTGTCCAGTGCCGACCGCGGTCAATTGGGGCTATCGGGATCCTCACGGATCCATGGCGGCCTATTTTGAGATGCTATTATGATTTTGTGCAGTGGATAATTCTTTTGGGACACGAGGTATGTGCAATTGGTTTTGAGAAAATCACTTGTATGTCTTCCTTTTGTCAAGTCGCTAAGTCAGAATGGGACCCTGAACTATATTTGTGGGTAAAGCGGTGATAGTGGCTAAATCGGGCCAAATGACTCCTTCCTTGTCAATGTATTATACACGTACTAACACAGTTAAGTAAATGGACCTAAAACTGCTCAAAATGCTTTGTAAGGATAGCAAACAACACCATGTAATGTTTCATGAACTTTATTCAGTTAGTTCGTCGTTATGTATTGCTCAAAATCTTCGTTTCGAAATCCCATACAAAGTCTTATATTTTGAAACACCATTTTTAAATATCTTCAAATATTATGCTTGGGTGTCCTGTGGTCGCATCGATGAATAGACAATTTTATCTGATCTTTGCTTATTATTGTGTAATGCAATCACGTTCGCACGCCAAATACTTTTTTTTTAAGGGTTGGGGTCGGGTCGTTCGATGGAGTTCGTGATTTCAATGCCGATTTGTGCAAGAACATCGAGACGACAAGTGTTTGTTCAATCGCTTTCAATCAGAAATCCGATGTAGTTGTATTTTTTTATTTGGGGGAGGGGAGGGGGACTTTTTGGGAGCGGGCAGTTTTAAGGGGGAGACATAAAGGCTTTTTCGGAGAGGTGGGTGGGGGGGACATAACGTTGTTTGTTCGAAATTTCGCACACTTCTAACTTGTATATTAGAAAAAAATCCGATGTAGTTGAATTTTAATTTTTTTTGGGGGGGGGAGGGAAGTTTTATGGGAGGAGATGCAGAGGTTTTTTCGGGGGGGGGGTAAAGTTTTGGAAGGAAAAGTCCAGAGTCCAGGGTCCAGTCCAGCTTTTAGGATATGCCGATTTGATTGACTGCACTTGTCAAAACAACAGACGATATCTTTTTATGCAAATACAAAACATAACGCGGGCTTTACACTCACTTAACGTCAAATAAACGCTGGAATTGACAAAAGGAGCAAATTTATTGATGGAAATCATTTCAGATACATGTAATAGAATGTTTGCGAGTGTTTTCGACTGTTCACGCCTCGCGTTGCGTTCATGTCAATTTCCCAGCCTTTCCACGTGCATGTTTTGAGCTTTTCGCGACCTTTCTTACAAAATAAATTAATATCTGCATAAACAATAGGATTTGAAAAAATCAATCAAGCAGAAATCTTGAAACAAAGCACAAATATCGCACCTAACTTCAAAGCGTTTGCGCTCGTGAACAGCCAGTCGCATTTTCGGAAAGTAATCAGTCCGTGATTTATGAATATTCAATGAGGAAGAACAATAGCGGGAATATATGAATAATAATCGACCCACAAAATGTGGGTACACACTTAAACCGCGGCAAAGTTGTAATGCGACCTTTTGTTTCAACAATCTGAAAGCGTTACGCTAATTGTTCCAGTGTAAAATCCAGTACTCATGAAATCTGGAATAGATGTCAGTTTTTGTATCGAGCACCCGAACGAGAATGGTCAAAGACAACTATGGCGGGCGGGCAACTTTTCTTCGAAAAGATACTCACAATTATGGGTTATCTCTTCATCCAATTTTGTCTTCAAAAGCTCTTTCATTACTTTTTTACCACAGTTTGTAAACCTTACGTCGTGGTAACACTGGAACATAAAATCGCCCTTGATAACTTCATAAGCACACTTGAATTGATGTACAAGATGAGCTTGGTACAAGACGGGATCACTGCTATAAATACTGGTAGCCCAACACATAAACTTTACTCTCCGCGATAGAACACCAAAGCTGACTGATCTTGGCAAAGCATCATCGGGGCTTTTGTCAACAGCGAAGTACACTGAATCGCCGATTTCCTGCATCAAGTAATCGACATTTGATCGTAGAGGCTCGATAGGAAAACCCGAGTCCACGAAAATGACATTATCTGGGAACAATTTCTGCCTTACGGGGGGAGAGAAGACTACATCGCAAAGGTAATCCTTTGGGCAAGATTCGACTTCCACTGAATTAATGATTGCATTCGGCTGAGATCGCACAGATCGTAGTATCGCCTTTTCAACATAACAGCATAACTTCTCCCTCCGTACAACTGTCTTCCATTGGGCGCTAGGATCTCTATCCTTGTCACTCACAAATCGCCGCCGATGAACGCTCGGGTGTTTCTTTCGTACGAAGGCATGCATCGCTTGTGCCAGCTGCGCTACAGTACCTCGACCGCGGACCTCTGGTAGAGTACGCGCTGCTCGATCGACGACTGTCATTCCTTCGTCAACAACAGAACTCACAACTAGACTCACAAGTTTGTCACCAGAGAAAGCGAGCATTACATACAAATTTTTCATCTTCATCCATGTGTGGAATCTCGCAGGAAGGTAGTCGCCTCCGTTGTAGAGTCCTTCTGAGAGTTTCAGAATTTTGTCAATGTCACTCGATTGAGCGAGTCGGAAAGTTAAGTCTTGGGTCATCGTTTGTTGAAAACTCGCTTCTCTAGCGAAAGAGAGCGGCGTCTCTTTTCTTAACAGTCTGGCTACAACAGTTCCAAAACTTAAAACGTGCTGAGTTCTACGAAAGAGGGACATTTCACTAGGGTCGAAAGAGTCACTGAGGTAGTTGTGACAAATGTATTGTGGTTAGTTACTGTTTAGTTGTGGAAGGTTCGACGTATGAGTCAATTACTAAGCCCCACTGATTTGCATAAGGGTTCACCTTGCCGTTCTGTGACCTTCTACTCGTATGATGATTCATTAGCAATGGTCCTGATTGGCTTAGAGCTAAGTTTGCGCCTGTAGGTTCAAACGTTAACCTTGTTACGCGTCAAGTCTAATGGCTTGGATAAATTATTCACACAAAATGGCTAAATTTATGATCTAAGTATTGTGTTCTGTTACTCAACATTCTTTATTTTAAGCATGGTTTGTATGCAACCAGTCCCTAGAGATTCAAAGGACAATGGCGTGGCGGCCGTGTGGGTGTACCATAACAAAAGGAGCTAATGAGAAACCTTTTGTTAAAGAGGCATAGTCACGCTATTTTAGTTCACTTTAAAAATAAAAAATATGTCCTCACATCAATGAACGCCCACAAATAATGGTCTAGTTTTGTTACCAAAGAGTATATTACTTCACTGAAACTATTTTCTGTCGTCTGTTGCTACGGATGGCACGGATGGAAATGGATTGAAATTTGAAAAAATTAGGCTAAACTTTTCAAATTCTTTCAGCGTCTTGACATTAAATCGATATTAAATGGTCATGGTTTGTTTTCTCTTAATGAAATTAAGTTCATATGGCCCTTTAAATGTTCAAACACAATGTTGGTCATGGATAAAGTTAGCTACCGATAATTTTAGCACAGTTTTGACCAAAAATCTGCGAAATCCTCGTGACTATGCCCCTTTAAAGGTACACCAACATGGCTGCGATGACGTCACGAGTATACGCCCTATTGCCGCTTATTGCTTAATTAATGAGCCATTTCCGAGTTGCCTTGTTCCTCTTTTTCAAAGGGTTTTCATCATTAAAACTCATTTTCATCTAAAACGTTGTGAGCGAGGCCCCCCTTTACAAAAGAGGCACAAGAAAACTCGAAAATAGCTATTGAGAAAGCGTCAGGACTTTGAGCGAAACAAATAACAACTCAGTTGATATGTTGGTTGTAGTCAGTTCACTTCATTCATTGTTGTTGTTTTTGTTTTTTTATTCATATGTGACTCCTTGCTCGTTCTAAGATAACCACGGTCATTGTTTGATGAAAACTCGCTTCTCTAGCGAAAGAGATTGTTAGCGTCTCTCCGCAAATTAAAAGTGTCGCGTTCTACGAAAAAGCGAGTCAGAGCCGTAACTAGGGACAAGTCTGAAGGTTTTATGATAAATATTGCGGAACAGAATAAGGGTGCATTCTTTTGGGACTGTTCTGGCTATTCTTATTCCGGTTTAGGAATAACAGAATACGCAGAATTTCAATTTCGAAAAGAACGCTTCTTCTGAAAACGGAATACCCATGGCAGAGGTGACCTGAGAACCACTATCTCTGCACACGCGCGGGCGGCCGCGTAGGATTTCCCGCCAAAACATTTCCCAAAGGAACACGTATTCTGTCTATTCCGAGTAAACTGCTATTCCTTTCATTCTGCTATCCGGAGCAGAATGAACGGAATGATATTCCGTTCATTCCGAAAACGGAATCGCCCCCAAAAGAATACAGATACCGTCTATTCCGAGTATTCCTATTCCGGAATAGTCCCAAAAGAATGCGCTCTAAGTATCGCTATTCGCCACACAACAAGGCTTGGATAAATGGATATCAAGTCGTAAAAGGGCTAATTGTTGTGTGGGAAGAGGGAGGAGCGAGAAATCGAAAGAAAAGGGCGTGGAAGAGTACGGAACATAGAAAGGAGGGAACGGGAAGTGGGATTCCTAATAGGGCAGGGCCCGTTTCTCGAAAGCCCTGGTAACTTTTCGGGCCCGGAGCTATATTATAAAAACAAATTCTATAGAACGTTGGCGTAGTTTTTAGCCCCACATCAGTCAGACCTGTTTTATGAGGGTCTATTATAAGGGGTGGCACATTCCGCAGTCCGCCTTATTTTCTCCTTCCTAGACCGCAAACCGCTTTAGTTTTCTTCTAAAACCGAAACCGCCTTTATGGCAGAAAGAGAATCGCAATAACGATCTTTTAACAGTAGTTGACACATTATTACCGTATGTTCGCATAATAATCGCACTTCTGCTCGCAATGATCACGAGATCTTAAGCGTAGAAAATCTTTTTTCTACTTCCTTTCAATAACCTGCGATCAAATAGTGTCAATGGTTTTGACATCCAGTGGCCAGTGCTACCCTCCCCTCCCTTGTCCTCCTCCCAGTTGTTATGCCTGCCTTCAGGGTTCACAATTTTGCCCGAAAGAAAGGGGGTGGAAGTGTACTAGAGAAAGAAAGGAGGGGACGGGAAGCGGGATACCAAAAGAAAAAGAAACAGAAAATTAAAGTTACAAAACATTGCCTAAAATTTTGCAATCCCGTAAAGAGACGGGAGCCAACAAAACCAAAAAGGCGCAAACCCCCGCAAAAGTGTGTGGAAAGCAGGACGTTTGGCCTCCCCCCCCGTCCCCTCCCTTTTTCTCCTCCCAGTTGTTCAGTACCTTCAGTGTTTATAAGCTGTTTACTGCTAAGGCTCATAATCCTGCCCGGATATAGGTATTATGCTAATTATGCTCATATTATGCCCCGTAAACTAAATTAATTTTATTCGCTCTTCAAGATTAGCTATTAAAAGCTATTCTTGTTTTACACATTTGATTCTGGCTTAACCCTATTCAGACCGGGCTTTTTGGGGTCTTAGGTTTTGTGGCTTTAGCTTTGCTTATTAAAAAAGTTATAAACGTCCAAACTCCGTGTGAGCAGAATCCGCCCACGGCTAAATGTTTTGATTCGAGAAATTTAACCTAGTGTAGATTCTAGCGTTTTTGTTCCCTCTTTATATGAGCTAGATTTCAAATGGATGAATTAGCATATTCTGCGTCCGGACAGTGACAGATGTCTTAATTACACGGTCACGACAAAATAAACTTATAGTCAAGCTACCATTTTTCAAAGCTTGTAATTTAATTTTGATCGACTAACAAACTCTTTCTAGTGTCTCCTAACACCTCCAAATATAAGCCTGGTAAAGGCATTGCAATAACGTAGCCATGTCCCCGAGAAAAACAAGGTCAAGACAACAGCCTTCTTCCATCCTTGCGGCGCCCTACAGGCCTGTCTTAAATCTAATCTAGGATACGTATCAGTTTTTAAAGTAGGCACTCAGACAGAACGGATTAGTTACTGCTGTCTGGACCGGCAAGATTTCTTCGTAATGATTCGCAAAACCTTGGGTTATCTTTTCATCCAAAGTTGTCTGCAAAAGGTGCTCTTTCAGTATTCTTTTCCCAAAATTTGTCAACTTTTGGTCGTGAAAAGAGCAGAACATGAAATCATCGCCTTTGATAACTTCACAAGCGCGCTTGAAGTGATACACAAGTGAGCCTGGTACAAGAAAGGATCACTGCTATAAATGCTGGCAGACCATTGCGTAAACTTCGCCCTTCGCGATAGCACGCCAAAACTGACTGATCTTGGCAAAGCATCATCGGAGCATTTCTCGACAGCAAAGTACACTGAATCGCCGTTTTCCTGCATCAAGTAATCAATATTTGATCGAAGAGGCTCGATAGGAAAACGCTCCACGAGAATAACATTACCTGGGAACAATTTCTGCGCTACGGGGGAAGGGAAGAATACATGGCATAGGTAATCCTTTGAGCGAGATTGGATTTCGGTTGAATTGAGGTTTGCTAGCTGCTGGGATCGTATAGTCTTCTTTTCAACGTAACATCTTAAAGCCTCCCTCTGTGCAAGTGTCTTACAATGAGCGCCAGGAACTCCGTTGTTGTGTCTTACAAATCGCCGCCGCCTGGCGCTCGGATATTTCTCTTGTTCAAAGGCAAGCATTGCTTGCAAGAGCTGGGTTAAAATACCTCGACCACGAAACTCCAGTAAGGTACGTTCTGCTCGACTGACGAATGTCATTCCTTCGTCAACAACGGAACACACAACTAGACTCACAAGTTTGTTGCCAGAAAAAGCGAGCATTACATCCAAATTTTCCATCTTCATCCACGTGTGGAATCTCGCAGGAAGGTAGTCGCCTCCATTATAGATTCCTTCCGACAGTTTTTGAATTTCGTCGAAGTCACTCGATTTAGCGAGTTAAAAAGTCAAGTCTTGGGTCATCGTTTGTTGAAAAATCACTGCTCTAAGGCTCCTGTCGGTTCAAGAACGCGAAACTTGTTAGAACAATTGTCAATCAATATCTGTCTGCAGAGCTTAATTGATTCATATATGCGTCTAACTTCTCATACCTGTGAATACATTAGATTTGTCACGAAATAAAGGCACAAGAAAACTTTGACGTAGGAATTGGTTTAAATGTAAAGAAGATCATCGCAGTTATAGACTCAACTTTTGCAGTTGCGAAACGAAAGCCTAAAAAAAATCCAGGCTTGTACGGGATTCGAACCCTTGTCCTCTGCGATACTGGTGCAGCGCTCAAACCAATTGAGCTATTGGGAGCTGGTAATTTAGTCGGTTCGTTATAAACCAGTGAAGGATGAAGATGAAATAGTGAATCTATGAATATCATGTATTAGTCTCCTTTACATTTCATTCTTCATCCCGCAGTTCTAATATATTTCCAACTTAAAGCTTTGTACGTCGAACGTTTCATATACCTAATACCGGCATTAGGTTCGACACTGTTTTGTGACTGTTAATCCAATGTATTCATACGTATGAAACGTTCTACGTGTGAATCAATTTAGGACTGCCGTTCTATTTGGCTGACTCAGTCAAACAATCGTCCAAATTAGCTTAATGTCAAACGTGGGCAAATTATCCTCATAAAATGACTAATTTTGTGATCCAAGCATTGTCTTTTGTCATCCAACATTTTTTACTTAACAATTGATGTTCAACTGAGAAAGCATCAGTACGAAGAACAAAACAAGCTACAGCGCACTTCATAAATTTCGTTATTAGCTTTGGTCAGTTATAGTCAATTCACACGAACAATGCTCTTTCTTTGTTGTTGATACGAGGCCCCATTGGGGGGAGTCTGGGTATCCCGTATCCGGCTTTAACTCTTCCTTGAAATACTTCATATGCATTCTCTTATCCCCAAACTTCGCGTTGAATATCCCCATATTTCTGTTTTTTAAATATTCCGTATCCCTATAATTTTTTTCCTTCGGTATCCCGTATCCCTATAATTTTGTCCTCAAATATCCCGTACCCCTTAAGCCCCTAATGGGGACTTTGGTATCGATCTTGTTGTGGTTGTTTTTTATTGCTATATGACTGCTTGCTCTTTCTAGGGTAATCACGAAACGAATTGTGCCATACCTAATTCATATTAAATTGACTTGCCCAAAAGAAACGACCCTTTTTTCGCATCTTTTTTGGTTTAAATTTATTAGCACTCACGAAAATTAGTGATAGTAAGGCATTTATCTTAATTCGTGCCTTTTTTTACCCTTTTTACCCTTTTTTAGCATTTCACTGTTATCATTTTACATGGTACCTGAAAAGCCCTTTTGGGAGGTATTACTCAGGGTGCGTTTCTTTGGGAAAATCCAAATCCCCAAAAACGGATTTTGCGTTTCCTTACCTAAATCCGAAAATGGATTAATCAGGGATTAGTGATCTGAAGAATCCACACTCCGAGTGGAAGGTGAGTTTTCACTGCTATTTTATCGTAGAATGCACCCAAAATTTTATAGGAAGTCGTGAATTTTTCGGGGAACTTCACTGGGATTGTTGTCACACAAAAAAAATCCATTTTCGGATTTTTCGTTTTTTTGGTAGTAACGAATCCGTGTGATCTCGGATCAAAAATCCAATCTTGGATTCTCCCAAAAGAAAGGCACCCTTTTAAGTTTATTACTATTAAATGCTGTCGACAATCGTAGAAAATGTGTTTGGTAAATTTTGTAATTTTAAAGATTGAATTATGTTCAGGGTCTTGAGGGTAGAAGGCCTACATAATGACGTAACGAACGGAAGACCGCGACACGTTTTGATGAATCTTCGATAGTTCGGTAGGAAGGCGATAAATATGACATGTAAAGGCGATCCACGTTTAGTCATACAAGGCGGGTAACACGGCTTCCCTCCATGTCAGCAGAGGCTGAGAAACTGAAAGTCCGAGGGAGCGGGATTGTTGCCCCCGCAGCCGGTGTTTTGACCCTGACGCCAAAACCCGACATCACATCACATCACCTTTATTTCACCTCGGATTTACAAGGGTAGCTGTATGGCTAATTTCTCTGAGAAAGAAAAGACGAAGAAAAAAATAAATAAATAAATAAAATAGTATTAATAATAAAAATAAAAATAAAATCATATATTATATACAGTACATTAAACTACTATTTACATAGGTAACAGTTGCATTGGTGTTCGAAAGAAATTTGGCATATTTTAGTTTTGAACTCATTCAAGGACGTTAGTGACCTCAGGTCCTCTGTTAGTTTGTTCCACATGTTTGCAGTAGTGTATCTGAAGGAATGAAGACCAAAAAGTGGTTGTGTTAACGTATGGGATAACAAGTTTCCTTGATCCTCGTAAGTTGCGTTCAGTATTTCTCATTTGAAAGAGACCACGCATGTACTTTGGCAACGTTTCGAACTGGATTGTCTTAAAAACTGTTTTCATCATGTCTTGGCATCTGATACTATACGGATCACTAGAATTAAACTTGTTCAGTAGCTCCTGGTAGTGCAGAGACTTCTCGTCTAGAACAATCCTGAGCGCCCTTTTGTTAAGATTTTCTAATTTGTCTCTATTTCGAGCCCCACAAAAATGCCAAACTGCTGAACAATATCTAAAATATGGAACAATGAAGGCCTTATAAAGTTTACATTTCACAGCTGTCGGTACTATTATTCGAAAGCGGGAATTACATTAACTTGATTGTTGACGAAGGCGTTCTTGTGGTCCGCGTTTATAAGTACTTTTAACTGCTGAACAGAAGAGATGGACTATAAAGAAGCTGGCGGTTGCATGCGTGGTAGCCGAACGATCTTTAGTAAAAGCTATTCTTGTTTTACACCTACCTTTTTATTTTGGCTGAAGTGTGAGCGCTTTAAAATTAGTCCCGTTGAAAATCGAACCTAACAAAGATCGAATGAAATCGCAATATAAAATTTGTGAGTTCCATTTCCTACCCAAACTGCTCAGAATCAAACTTTGTTCTTCAATTTAACCCTCAGACGAACAAGTTTTCCAAGAGGAAGTTAATATCAGCACCTGCCGTTGTCAATAGCTGTATCACGTCCCTTGGGCAGATTATGGTAAAGTTTGGTTAAAATCGGTTGCTATGGTTATGAGATATGATGCCTTTAGCACCAATTGGTATAGCAATTTTTAAATAAAAATGCATGTTTATCTCTTTTTTTGAGTTAGAAAAGGACGAAATGTCGACAAAAGGCAGCAGAATGTCTAATTATGCCACATTGTTTATGTTTATAATAATAATAATTATAGTAATATTTAACCAGGGAGCCCACTCGCTTGGCGGTTTTCAGTGGGGCCCTGCAAATTAAAATAAAAATAAAAATTAAAAACTAAGAAAAGAGATAAAAATTGATGTTACAATATAAAACTAATTTTAAAATACTTTAACAATTAGATAGGGAATAATTTACAAAGTTTTAAGCTTTGCCTTCAATGAAGACAATGATTTGCTGTTTCTAATGTCATTGTCTAGGTTGTTCCAGTCCTTAGAGGCTTGATAAATGAAAGTTTGCTTGCCCCAACTGGTACGCACGCGAGGAAGGTGTAAATCATTGCTTCTGCGAGTTTGATAAGAATGAAAACTACTATTGCGTCTGATGTCAAATTTAAAATCATTTCCCCCAACAGATATTTTTGCATCATAACACAGCGATGGAAGTGTCGTCTCTGTGAGAGGGTGTTTAGGTCCAGACGATCTAGTGCCTCGGTTGAAGAACTTCTTGGTGGTAAATTAAGCAGGACCTTGGCTGCCTTGTTTTTTAGCCTGAAACATCAATTTCCGCCGTTTTGTCATCATCATTTTTGATTTGGAGTAAAAAACAAGATAACAGCCATCTTGACCGCCATTTTGAATGGCGTCACAGACCCCAGCAACGCCACAGCCCAAAGTTTTTACCTCATCTTGTAGAACACATCACAGGCTAACTACCAAAGGTAAATCTTTTCAAAATACCTTTACACATTCTTATTGGCCCACGTTCATGCACGTTGGACACCATGTCAGAATAACCGACAGGTTATCTATTACCTTTGCGACCGAAGCTTCCCAGTCAGAAGTTGTTTAGGTATGACACGAACATCTTCGCTTGGGAGAGTACGTTGACTGAGTGCTCGCCTTACCCAGAGCCTTAATTAGTAAACAAGAAGTAAGAACTTCATTTCATGATAGAACAAGATTACAAGTTCATTTCATGTTATAACTCTTCTTGGCTCTTCTTTTAGGCTTTTGGTCTCTTAAGAACGAGATCAAATTAACTCTTGGACGTACATGTTAAACTCATACCCCACCTTAGTGTAAAGGAGGAGGGGCGGTAATCGAACCTCCCTTTGGGTTTTTTGTTGTCATGACCATGGTAAGTTGTGAGAACTGAGAAATCAAAGCTCAGTATTTATAATCAAGGGTTAGGAAATGGAAAATTTGATTTTCCTCGATTCCCTTTCTTTTTCTTTCTTTTCTTCTTTCTTTGTTAGATTGCCGAAAATAATCAAACTCAATCAAACGATTGAGGCTCGATTGAACCGAAAGCTCGATTGGATACCCCGAGAGTCAATCATTTCCTCTAATCGTGCAATGGTAATCTATTAAGGATTGGTTGACGTCTTGATCTTTTGCATTTCCGAGTTATCAGTTAATTATTGTTACTATTTGCATTTGTTATCGTTATTGACATTTCTACATTTTTATGCATGTTTTTTGTTTTTGTTTTTTATTTTGTTACCTTTTTACTCCAGATTTATGCCTACATTCTTTCACAAAATTGCTTCTTATAAAATATATATTTAGTTCTCGCCGCTGCAAAACGCCTAAAATGTTTGAAATTATGTCGACATAGTTTATGTAGGCCAGCTACTACTGCCCTACACTTGTGAACGTTTGAATGATGAAATTAAAGTAATTAACCGATACGCTACATGTAATGTTGTTTTTCTATTCGCACAACAATTGTCGATACCATATAATCGTAGCATAACATAAACATACAACATAAAGTAACGTAACGTAACATGACATGACCTTCATTTAAAACAAGATTTTTTCAAGGCAGAACAATGCTTGAGGAGTCGTGTATTAACTAAGTAATGATATTACTAAATATACATGGGATGAGTGAAATAGCTTGTTACAGAATAAAATATAAATTCTAATAAAGTTTAAAATCTGACACGTTTTTAGGGACTATGTGACGAAATGAGCAATTATTCTTAATTTTGAAGGAATGATCTTACTTCACTTTAGTAGAATTGTTTAAAATTGTCGCTGTTATAGTCCGACAGAAAGTTCAAAAGGACAGCACCTCTGTAACTGATGGAGTTCTTCATAAGGTATCAGTAAAATCGCAGGACAACGGCCTTTTTATAGTTGTGTGTACTGCTAATTCTGAAATTGATGGGGGCGTTTTGTCTTTCGCAATGTTAAAGAACAGTATGAGCTAGATGGAGCTTATACATTTCTCATTGGGTACTGGTTCAGTTCATAGAACTCGGTCTCTGAGGGGGTGTTCCACGACATGTTGTAAAATAGTCTACCTGTCCTACGGTGAAAAGTCTACGGCATTTTCATGTGATCCGGCATTATTGGTACAGCTTCCCCAAATGAAGATGCTGTATATTATCCCTGCCTGACAAATCGATTAAATCGATAATCGATAACAATCGATGAAACTCGATGACAATCGGTAACATTTAATCGATTGATATCGGAAATCGATGACCAATCGATGGCCAAAAAATTTGTGATTTTTAATTGTCATCGATTTTCATCAATTGTCACCGATTATCATCGATTGGCATCGATTTCCATATTTTTTGGGGGGAGGTCAAAAAGAAAATGTTTTACAGGAGAAATACGGCAAAGTGAAATTACATAACAGTTGTTAAAATTGCTGGTTATCTAGGGTGGAAACTACGAAGTAACGCAATTACGCTACTCTGAGCCAGGTGCCAGACTTTAAACGGTAAAGCCGCTAGGAGAGGACGAGGGAGAGGAGAGTGACTTTGCCGTTAGTTTCTCCTTAGTAAAATAAAGTACTTTTAAGTTGGTCGACTCTAAATTTATGCAGTGTTGAAACATTATTACTGAATAAACCTATGGCCTCTCTATAATACCACTTAATGTTATTACCATCGAGGAAAGATTAGCTGACATTTGTGCTTGTGAACAACAACAACAACAACAATTTATTGAACTTTATACCAGATGCAGGTATATGCAAAATTACAATTGTTAACAGAAAACAAACTGGAATGAAACTGTCCCCACTCGCTCAAGCTTAAGTTACTACAGAAACCTATCGATCCTCATCGCTCGCCAACTTCAACAGAAAAAGGGCACTCGTGATACCCCTTAACTACAACCTGCTGGATAGTCAAAATAACCGGACACATGTTAACCGAGTTATTTGTGCAAAAGACGGAGCAAAAGTCACCAGACACGTACGCGGCCACGAGCGGAACTCAATAATTGATCGAAGACAAACAGCTTGACAGCAAATGACAGTCAATAGTAATCGATGATGATGGTAATCGATTGTAATCATTGGCAATCGATAGCAATTAGAGGACTCGAGCTTGTGATTATCGATTGGTCATCGATTGGCCGATAGCAATCGATAGCAATTAACTAATTGTCTTCGATTGTTATCGATTGATCGATTGGATTTCCGATGATCGATTGCCATAGATTGGTCAGGCCGGGATATTACAGATGGGAATATCATCTTAAGCAATAAGTTCGGGAACGCTGTTCTACTTGGCAATGAACAGTTTTTCAGCAAGTTTCATTTTTTCACGAAGCCGTTCAGGTATAATGCATGAATAAAAACAACAAACTACTGAAAAGAAAAGTATACTTGAGCACCAACAAAATCAACGGAAAGTTCTTCAGAGCTTTCGGAACTTAATCCAAGTCCCTTTTTCAATGATCAGATTAGTGTTATTTATGCAGCTTCGTATTGGAGACGAGGCTGCAAGCTCGCTCTCTGTAGATTGAGGGAAGGTGGTAGCCCTCGTCATGGTTCATGACCGGTGCATGCTGGCGGATGTAAATGGCCTCTCCGATTTTGCGCGACAGTAGGTGGTAATTGACGTTGCCCTTAAAATTGACATTGGTAAATAAATTGACGTTGCTCGATTGTAACGGAGTACCAAGCTACTGCCTTTCTTGAAAGATTGTTTTTTTGATTTGTGTTGAGGTTGTTGTATTCTTCGAGGATAACAGTCTGCAGCATAACCAACTTTCTGCTATCAAGTCATAAAAAGGTTTTTGGTGATAAATAAACAAACTGATCACGACCATTCAAAAAGTACTATTGTTTTTCGTTATTGTCATTTAATCTCTTCTAGGTACTTGTAAGGCACCAAAGTTCAGTATGACAATTTTTGGGTTTCATTTTGATCCGGGAGATTTTTTGGGTTTGGCTTCAAGCCCAGCCAAGGTATTTTTTGGGGTTTTAATTTACGTCCCTATTCACTCCTCCCCGTCACCTGAAATCCAGAGTACCCTCCTGGGGAAAAACTCGTGCACGCATGAAATCTAGGATCAGTTGTTGATCATGAATCAGGCACCCGAAAGAGAAAGGTCAAATACGGCTATGGTGGACCGGCATCTTTTCTTCGAAAAGATACTCAAATTCCTTTGTTTTTGCTTCATCTATTTCTATCTTCCAAAGCTCTTTTAGTGCTCTTCTTCCACAATTTGTCAACCCTTGTTCGTGATAAGAGAGGAACACAAATCCATGTTTGATAACGTCACAGGCACGCTTGAGTTGATGCACAAGGTGGGATTGGTACAAGACAGGATCACTGCTGTAAATGCTGGCAGTCCAACGCGTAAACTTCACCCTGCATGATACAACACCAAAGCTGACTGATCTTGGCAAAGCATCATCGGGGCGTTTCTCAACAGCAAAGTACACTGAATCGCCGATTTCCTGCATCAAGAAATCGATATTTGATCTTAGAGGTTCGATAACAAAACCGGAGTCCACGACAATGATATTATCTGGGAACAATTTTTGCCCTACAGGGGGAGAGAAGAGCACATCGAAAAGGTAATCCTTTGGGCAAGACTGTATTTCCACTAAATTAGTGGTGACAATCTGCTGGGATCGTAGAGTCGCCGTTTCAACGTAACAGCATAACTTCTCCCTCTGTACAAGTGTCTTCCATTTAGCGCCAAGAACTCTGTTCTTGAATCTTGTAAATCGCCGACGACGAACGGTCGGATGCTTTTCTCGCACGAAGGCATGCATCACTTGTATCAGCTGTGTTAAAATACCTCGACTACGTAATTCTGGTAAGGTACGGCCTGCTCGATCGACGACTGTCATTCCTTCATCAACAACAGAAGACACAACTAGACTCACGATTTTCTTGCCGGAAAAAGCGAGCATTACATACAAATTTTCCATCTTCATCCACTTGTGGAATCTCGAAGGAAGGTAATCGCCTCCATTATGGATGCCCTCCGACAGTTTCAGAATTTCGTCAAAGTCACTCGACTGAGCGAGTCGGAAAGTTAAATTTTGGGTCATCGTTCGTTAAAAACTGAGTTCGCTAAAGCCCTAGTTCAAACGTCCAACTTGTTATGATCCGAAGCTTATGTGGTATTTATAGGGATGAATAGTTCGAAGTATGAATTAATTAACCCTTGACGCCCCAATAGTCACAAACATATAATTTCTCCTTACAATATCACTATTTGATCAAATAAACAGGTCATCAGAATCTGAAGGAAGTTGATCACCAAAGATAAAATATCTGGATGTTTAATCAAATTCCCCCAAGTAGTTCCATAAGAAACATATGAAGAATGGTAAGGAGAACAGGCATGTTGACATTGACAGATTTGTATTAGGGCCTCTCTTGCCGATCTACTCGACTGGACTCATTCGTATGTAAATACATGATCAGTTGCCCTGATTGGCTTAGAGTCTGGCTTCCATAACTTATTCTTGTAAAATGACTTACTTCTTGATTTACATATTATATTTGTTATCCAACATCCCGATACTAAAATATAAATTAAGAGTTACTGATAGTCCTACGAGGAATTAACATTGTAAGAGGGAACAGCGCAGGCCTGCGAATACAACCGCCTCTCATCGCGCCCCTTCACCAGGGACGGTACGTGTAACGTCCACAGCGGCGGGCAGCGATAAGAGGCGGCTATATTCCCAGGCTAGGAGCAATGGGGCTGAGGCAATGAATTGAACTAACTTCTAATTATCAATGCAAGGGCAATTTCTACGATAAATCCTTTGCACTGCTAACGAGAAATTTTAACATGCAGCTCTGCAGTCAAGGGCCTATGTTCTCAACATCGAATTCCTCATTTCTGTAAACTCAAACGAGTATCGCAACTCAAAAACTATATCAATATGTTCTTTAGAGTTTTTAGACAGAAAATGAACATTTGATTTCACTGAAAGTACGTTTGACTCCGTTGCTAAGCAGTGACTCCACTGCAGCTCACTGTTGCAAAATCAATGTCACTTGTGTCTTTGGGTGTGAGTTGATGGAGCCTAGATACTACGTAAATAAACTCTGTAGTCATCTCCCTGCAATCTTAGAACCCAAAGTTCAATGCGCGCCGAAGGTTTCGAGAGTCTGCTAAAAATGCACTCGAGCGGAAAGTTCAAATTTGCGTCCTTATATAATACAAGTCTTAAACCTCTCCGGCATGCCCAAACTAGGGCCAAGGCCTCAGTCTTTCTCCTTCTACTTCAGTGAGATTCCTGGATGCATACGAGATTGCTCGCCATCTCCCATCTTGAAGTTGAGACAACATCGCGCCCAAACCGCGTGGACCTTCATCGGACGATGATTGCAGGCCCCTCTGAAGTACTCGACACAGGGAGCCCACACAAACTGTGTGACCGTTTGTAGTTTCAAAATTATAAGGGAATGTATAGGAAAACCAAAAGGTTTCTAATAACGTGAAATATTGCGAGGAATATTGACATTTCCGTTCAAACTCTGGGGACTGAGAAATCAAAGCTCAGTAATTATAATCAAGGGTTAGGAAGTAAAAAATTCGATTATGTCGGCATAATTTATGTAAGCTTAACCACTACTGTGCTATATTTATGAACATTTCAATGACGTAAGTAATTAAACGATATACTGCAGGTTTAATGTTGTTTCTCTATTCGCACAACAATTATCGATAGCATAATTTAACATAACATAACATAACATAACATAACATAACATAACATAACATAACATAACATAACAACATAACATAACATAACATAATTAAGCAATAGAAAGTTTAGACCACATTTTCTATGGGTTTACTGGTGTAATAGACCCACGTGGGATGTTGGGAGAACACTGGAAAAGCTTGTAAATCACGAGCCCCAGGCGAATGGCATGGAAGAAAGAATCAGCCACCGAGCTTAACCAGAAAAAAGTACATTGTGCAAGGGAATTTAGATTTCAAATTTAACAGCGAAATCCTTAACAAAGTTCTGTGAAAGGTAAAATGCTTCCTGAAGTTCAATTCATGGGAAAGAAAAGCAATCATCCTTTTATCGATTGAAAGTGATGTGCACATTTCCAATCGTGCAAGAATTGAGCATTTGGCGGTAAGCGGAGCTTGTGTTCACCGTGTTTTGTTGAGTTGTTGAGATGGTGTTGTTCAAGGGAACTGGCAGCCGTCGTAGAGGAGGCCTTTCGCACCCAACGATCTGATTTTGACGCTGTTCAGCTGTCCGTATGGTTTCGTTGTCGCCAAGTACCGAGGCGAGGACATCGTTGCATAAGCCTGAGAAAACAGCCGACGTTTTACGAGGTCGCCACTTCAGCCCTCGCAAAACGACGTCTGAGTAACGAACGCAGAAATTCCATACTTATGACGCGTCTGAAATTCCAGCCAATGAGAAGCACTACCAAGATCTGGGTAGAGACGCGTCATCAGTATGGAATTTCTGCGCTCGTTGCTCAGACGTCGTTTTGCAAGGGCTCAAGTGGCGACCTCGTGAAACGTCGGCTGTTTTCTCAGGCTATCGCTGCATTTACGAAGCTGATTTGCTGACGGCATGCTGTGGTAGCTTTTCAGGCTGGATTCGCTGCGATGACCTGATATGGCCATGATTTCTCTGTTTGTCAAGCCAGCAGTCGACCACAAGGTTATTGCTGTCGCCCTTACGGAATGCTTCGTGTAAACACGGGACAGACCTGCGGCGGAGCTGATGTCTTTCATCATGTTGATACCCAGTGGTCATTTTTCATACCAAATTTTGTCAGAAGGTCGCCAATTTCTTTTCGGATATTGGAACAGCGCCTCGCACTCTGGATTCAGCTTGGAAAGAAAAAGTTCCAAAGCGGAATATTCAACGGATGGACTGTTGGTTTTGTACATGTGGCCGTTCTTCTCGTAACTTTCCACTTCAGAAACTCCACCTGGGTGGTTCTTGGTCGTCTCATCGTGCGACATAGTGGCAAAAAGGCCACCATTCGCATCTTCGCCAAAATCAAAACTGCTTTTCTTTAAACGTCGCTGGCCCTCAAAACCACGGCGGCACCAATACAAAGAAATGTGGAACTAAACATTTCTAAGTAGAGACAGGGGCTGGGTAAGTGAAAGAATTTCACCTTTTTTGAGCTTTTTGAGGTCTTCTTGCTCGATAGCTGGTTAATGAGTAGTGTTTTGTAAGCCATCTTTCTTCAGTTGCTTTATTTTGCCATCCAACATTTGGTTTGATAACATAAACCGGGGATCTTTGTTAACCCTATTCTGCCTGGGCTTTTTTTTAAATTAGTTTCTGAGCCTGGGGGGGGGGGCACAAAGCCCCCCCTATAGATCTTGAAAAGTATTAAAGCTCTTGCAATGAAACTTGGCACGTTTGTAGCACGTCATTAGCTTAACAAATTGGGCTGACGACGTGTCAATTATGACGTGTCGTGACGTCACAATAACGTCACAAACCCGCCATTTTGAATTTGAGGCCGCCGTCTTGAATCCCAAACCTGCAGTCATACAGCTGACAATGACGTCACCAAAAATATATGATTTTGTTCTAAGAAACATACTTACTCAAAACAAGCACACAAGTAAGAATATCTTCTTCTTACAAACGAAGGGAAAAAAACTGAAAAAAAGACAGAAAATAGTCAACATACACTTCTGAGTAGATGGTTGCTATGGGAACGTCAATCATCATAGGCACGTCATTGACACATGAAAATTTTCTCTGATAAATTTTAGGAAAAGTCACGAGATTTGGTGATTATTCGTCTAGCCGTTTAAAAGGTGTTAAAGTCAGCGCGGGCACAATGCGCCCCCCCCCCACCCCCAGACAGAATAAGGTTAAAGGAAATGCCACGGTTGTTTGGAGGCTATTGAGAAATCGTTCAATGCCATTTCTCAGAGATAAAAGTGTCGCCCGGCTGTAATTTTCTCCGTTGCGGTATCGTGCCTTGGCGTAAAATTGGCGCAGGTTTTCATCTAATTCCTGGATTGACATTTCTGCCGATGTTATTCCAAGTTGTTTTTGCTTACTCCACTCTACAGTAAACAAAGCATAAAGTGGAAATTAGCGGAGAATTTTGTTATATAAAGTTTAATTCAAACAAATGAGAATTTTACAGTTTATTTTAGTTTTAAAGTTTCGCGCCGCCATTGTTTTTTAATGTTTACGCGGCAAGACCTTCGTGTGACTTTCATCAAATTAGACAAGTTGTAACTTTAAGAGTAGAAAATCAGTCCTGTTTGCTTTGTTTTCCGCCAAATGTTGTTCAGATATTATGTTGAATGAAAATAAGGTCCGTTTATTAAAACTAACCTGCAAAAACTGAAACCACCCACTGTGTTGCTTGCTTGGTCTTTGCGGCTTGTGAGTTGTTTACGACGTCGGCGAGTTGTTGTGTTTCCATTTCCGCACGTCTTCTCTTTTTATTATTTATGTTCGAGCCTTCTTGGTTACTGCTCTCAGTGTTTTCGTTGTTAGCCTCGGGGACTTCGGTTGAAACTGGCGGTCAAAACGCCAACATAATATTGAAGTTCGGCAGTTCTTCGTCTGTGCCGGCCATTTTTAGTTCCTGGCAGTTTTCTATGAGTTTGCCGGAATAATAGTCAATAGGTTTTCGACCAATAAGAACGCGCGTTGTATCTCAGTTATTTTATAACATAACATAAAGTAATGTAACGTAACATAACATAACCTTTATAGCGGAGCCTGCGGGCAAAGCCCGCCAGCGGAGCTCCATTGCTTAGCAAACCTGGTAACCTATCGATCCGAGAAATTTTGGTTGTGACGTAATAGTCACGTGACCGTCTGTACGTACGTCCGTCCGTCCGTCCGTCGGCACAGACTCTGCGGGAGGGGGAGGGGAGTCCCAAGACAACCCGACGCGGAGAGGGGGGGTAGAGAATGCCATCTTTTCTTGGCGGGAAATCGCGCGGTGCTTTTGGGCAACCGGCGTTTTTCCTGTCGCGGAATCGCACGACCATCGTCGCTTTTGAAAAAGAGGTTCCTTTAAAGGCTTAAGTTTCTTTAGCAAAACGATTGTACGAGAGTACTGAAGTACTTGACAAAAAAATCTAATATCTATAAATGGAAAGAAAAAGTTCAAAAGAATACTGGTAGAATGCGAAAAGTTTAAGTTACAAAAGCTGCCTTCAAAGGACTTCATCGCTTTGTTTTCTTCTCGGCGGAGAGCTTGCCCTGTTCTGAAATATAACCGAGTAAGTGAAGGTCTGAGGTACATGATTTTGAGTATTACGGTCAAAGAAATTATGTTTTGAAATGGGAATTTAATTTATGTCATTAGAAATGTGTCATTTACTTTTGACTTTAAAAAATTATTAGAAAACGAGCTCAGATTTGTAATAGATGTAGTCTTAAATATTTTGCCATACTCAGCCGATTATATTTCACTCGCCTGAACCGATCCACGATTTTGGAAGTATAACGCGAATTGCATTTAAAGGGGTTATGTCACGAGGATTTTGCTATTTTAGGTAAATTCTTGTTAAAATCATAACCTAGTGCCTTTACTCATACACAAAATGCTCCTGTAAAACTATAAGGAAGATATCAAATGAATTTTATCAGGCAGAGCTAACCATAATATTTTTTTTGGTGATTTTTGAGAACATAGCATCAAAACTTGAAAAAATTGGCCCAATCTTTTCAAGTTTCAATCCATTTCCATCCTTGCCATCGGTAGCAACAGACGACAGGAAACAGTTTCAGTGGCGTAAGGTAGTCTTTAATAACAAAGCTAGACCCTTATTTTTGGAATTCAATTGATGCCAAGATACTTTTTAGCTTTTTTAAAAGATGCTAAAATAGCGTGACATAGCCCCTTTAAGTATAAATTTACGGTTTTCGAATTAACTTTTTTCAAAAATGATTTCTCTGTCCATTATTTTGTGTTTGTTTTTTCATAACAGTAGGTCTAAGCACAGTCGCAAGACAACTAGCTGCACAAGCTTCACTTCGGTGAGATTACGACGAATGATTGCTTTCAATTTTGACTTTTGGGTACATCTCTTTGTGTAATTGGTCGATTTTCTTGTCCTAGAAGTTTTTAATAGAAATAACCTTTTAAGCGAAGCAGTTGTCGGTTTAAAGCTATTTCTCCCAAAAGCTTCCGAAAACAGTTTTGTGGGTTCCTCAAAGCGGCGCGGGTAACTTTATGTAGGCTTACTTCGCATCCGCAAAACTTATGCCGGAATAATTTAAAGCGTGTTTGGTGTTTGTTTGTTTTGAATCTTGATGGTCTCTACTGAGTTAGAGAACGAAATATAACAGTTATTTAAAAAACTATAAGCGAAGCAGTTGTCGGTTTAAACCTATTAAATCCAAAAGCTTCCAAAACAATTCTGTACATTTCTAAAAGCGCTCAAATTTCAAACAATTTGCAGCCGCAAAACTTATGCCATAGAGTTAAGCATGTTTGGTGTTTGTTTGTTTTCAATCTCCATGGTCTCAAGTTAGAGAACGAAATATATGGGTTACTTAAGTAACTATAAGCGAAGCAGTTTTGAGTTTAAAGCTATTTTATCCGGTAAGTAATGACTTCTTCAAAGCGCTCGAATTTTTTCTCGCCTGCTATAAAAGCCTACGCGACATTTTTTCGATAAGTTTATTACAAGTGCTTCGAAGCTCCCAAAATCCTTTCTTTCGGATAATCCCAGTAAAATGCCGGTGAAATGCCTGTATCAATTTTTGACCAGACTAATAGTGGCATTTCACGTTATTTGTTAACATCCGAACGCGATGAAGATCAACCATTTAAATTTTGTTGTTGTAAGTGAGCGACGTTTGAAGTTCATTGAAGCGAACAGCCAATAATCCAAGGAGATTTGACAAGCCTTGACAGTTAATGACAGGATGTGGAAACATTGCAAAAACCAAGCACTGAAGACGACTCGTGAGTAAAATATGTGTTCAGTTTGATGCTCGAAAAAAAAAACCAAGCTGTGCTCAGCCTCTAGAGTGACCTTTCCAGCTTGGTTTTACAGAACAGATCCCTGAAGTATTGGAGGACAATTCGGAACACTTTTGCGGCTTTTTGAGAAACAATTTTCGGAAGCGAACGAGCCAAAAAAAGCCCCGAAATATATTTCGGACCAAAAAGTTTCAGGACTATTTTTGAGAAACGAACACCAATTTATTCCTTGGTGGCTCCGCTTTTAGGCTTGGCTAAATTTATATATTTTAAACAAGATTTTTTTCAAAGCATGACAATGCTTGAGGGGTCGTGCATTAAGTAATAATATTACCAAATGTACGGGATGAGTAAAATAGCTTATAACCGGAATAAAATATAAATTCTGATAAAAGTTAAAATCTGACACGTTGTTGGAGTATGCGACGAAATGAGCAATTTAATTCAAGTTCTTTGATGGATTGATCTTGCTTCTCTTTAGCGTAGAATTGATTAAAACTTGTCGCTGTAATAGTCCAGTACTAAGTTCCAAAGAACGGCACCTCCGTAATTGATAGAGTTCTTCATAAGGTATGGGTAAATCGTGAAAATCGCGGGACAACGGCCTTTTTATAGTCAGATTGTTATATTGCTGTTTCTTCATACTGCTAATTCTGGAATTGATTGGGGTACTTTGTCGTTCGCAATGCTATAAATAACTCGGTCCCTGAGGGAGTGTTCTATGACATGTTGAAAATAGTCTCACTGACCTACGGTGTAAAGTCTCCAGCGCTTTCGTGTGATCATTACTGGTACAGCTTCCCCAAATGAAGATGCTATATATTACAGATGGGAGGTCAGGAGCGCTGTTTTACTTAGCAATGAACCCCTGTTCAGCAAGTTTTGTTTCTTCACGAATTCTTTCAGGTATCATGAATAACATATAAAAAAAAATATATATCATAATCATTTAATAAATATATTGTTATTTACCTGTGTTCCTGTGCCTTTATGAGCCGTTTTGGAAGGGATTTGAATCAGAGCGGCTCAAAAGGTTTTAATACCTTGCTGGTTTCAAATGTTATCCTTTCTGGCGCGTCGTAAAAAGGACGCGATAATTGCGGCTCAAGTTTCCATTATTATTAACTATTAATCATTCTCCGTTAATTGAAACCCGAGATTGTCTCCCCACGCGTTAAAGTGCCTATGAACTAAAAAATTTTTCTCCTAAATATGATAGTTTATGACTCCCTCAGTCTAAATATGTAAGTTTTGCTGAGTAGAACCCTTTGCATGGGATATTTTTCCAGCCGCAAAGATCAAATTTGGCACCGGAGATGTGTCTCCATTTTGCGCGCGGCCAAAACGATCGCATTACAAGGCTGTGACGTCACAAATCGCGCAGAAGACAAGAGTGTTATGGCTGACAAGAGGGTTTCCAGAAGAGAAATTACTTTGGAGTGACTCGTGGGCCCAGGATTGTAAGCTACAAGGGCAGGATTCGCACAATGAGAGCATGTGTGTGTCATTTCTCAAAAGGAAATGAACTAGGGAGAGAAGCGGACTCATTTGAACCGTGTTCGACTCGGTAGGAATTCGATTCGACCCGCATTACAGAGCTGCTTCTCGGAAAAGCTGCAGCATTTGAATGTCGCGTTAATATATGTAACTTCTGCCATTGTTGGATTAGTTTTACTAGTAGGAATTATCGCAATTCAAGATAAAAGATCGGGATAAAGAAGCTTTTCAATATTTGGCCACAAAACTATCGCTATATATCTGTCCACTATTACCTAAAAGCATCCAAGATCTACAACGCATAACTGAGCTACAATGTTTTGTTTACATTTCCTTTTTTTTTTTGGAAACCACATGCAATACTTTTCTCAAACTGGATGTTCACCATAGAGTTTGAAGGGATAACAATGAACGGAACTGTCTTGACCGACGACGAGACAAGACGTTTTAGTTAATCACAGATAGCTATAGGAATATTTAGAAATCCCTCGTGATGTTTCGTCAAATAAAAGGAAGCAGTTCAGCTCAGCATTGATAATTTTTATTGCAAGTCACTCTGCTTCCACTGCATTTGATTTATGAGGTCCTGCTTAAACACCACACATTTCAAACAGATTTGTGCCTCTCTTCTTGTTGACCCTCCTCCTGTTATCTCAAGAGGACCATATAATATGAAATTTCATCTATCACACTTAACACCGTCTAATTGACCCTTCTGCAGTACAGTCTTGGTGATGAAGGTTTAATTTGAATTTATGGCATAAGTTATTTAATCATTTTTATTACTGAAGGGCAATGAAAATGTGACCTTCATTTCCCATTATTTAATTTTGTGGCAGGCTTTGTATTGGAAATTCTTCACACACTGAATTGTCTCAGTCTCTTCTTGACTCATTCCCTGTACCCAAGAAAGCTACCACACAAGCCACCTAATTAGCCAACAGAAAATCAATAATGAGGTTTCAAAATGGGCCTTTTCGATCTCATTCTCCACCTTTAATTTGTAATAATAATAATAATAATAATAATTTTTCCAAAAATTAGCTGCATAGGCTACCTTCCCGCCCTATGCATGCTATTTAGGGACTTCTTGTACTGCTTTAATAATAATAATGATGTATACACAGGATAGCCCCATCAGTGTAAAAACACTGGTAACAAAGGGGGATTCTGTTACTAAATAAGTGCCCAAGATAGTAAAATACATATCTTCAAACATTAATAGTGGCATGCATGGTTACGTAGAGGAAGCCTGATGCAAAAACAAGAGTGTTGGGAGAATTCAAAGGATTATGCGAGCTTGATCGAACACAGACTCTTAGACATTTGTAACTGAAGAGCATATCAGTTAACAACAAAAAAGGCTAATACACGCATAATGTGTACAGTGTACTGGGAGGGAACTGTCATTTAAAGGGTTTATGGATCCAAGGGAGCTGTCTTAACCTCTCCCCATCCCCCCCCCCCCTCCTTAAACAAAAATAACACACAAAGAGGGCAATTTCTACTTGGCATTGATTTCTGCCATACTTCATGGAATTGGAATGGGTGTGTTTCAATGGAAATGGCACTTCAAAATGTACTTCTGGAGCAAATTACATATTCATCTTAGTGTTGAGATTGACCCAAGAGAGATATTGTCATATGAGACCAGTATACAAAGGGAGTTCAGACCAGGCCCCAGTTGTTCAAAAGGTGGATAAGTGTTAGGGAAACCAATTGCGTTATCCACTGGATAGAGATTTATCTGGTCGATAGCGCTATCCAACTTTTGAACAACTGTGGCCAGTATAACTGGACAGGTATGGTTAAGTTTATTTACATGAGACCAGCATCACGAAAGTATAAGTGATCACATAAAGCCTGTAAGAACTCAGCATACTAGCTCTCACCTGCCATAGCATGTTTCCATAAAATTGGTATGAACCAAAATCCTCGAGCAAATTGCTGAACAGAAGGACAAAAATCTCCGCTGGTCTAATATTGTGTAGGCAATTACTTAAACCAGTTCATGTAGTCAGAAGCGATGGATTATTACAAGGACAAAGCTGAAGTCACACTAGTCTGAGTTTGCACGCGTATCATACAATGTCCATCTTTATTTATCACAGTCATCATCCTCATAGCACCTCCAGGTGGAGTAAAAGACCACAAATGAGCACCATACTCAAAAATTCTTATTTATTTGCTTTGAGATGCTCCCTCATAAATGGCTTGAAATTTACAATACAAGCACTGCACTTCCATTTGAAAATCATTTGCAGCTGCTGATTATAATAAATAAAACACGCTCTTTAGAAATTACTACTGATGTCTCAGCCATTAGGCATGTAATATTTCAAGCAAATTTTGGGTATGCTTATCTTCAATGTATAAAATACTTCCTGCTAACTAATAAGTTTATATCAGTGTTCTCTCTGCAAGAGTCCTCATTCGAAAGAGTCGAACAACTGAGTCTATCTTTCTCTTGGCGCGAAAACCTATGAAAAGATGAACAAATTAAGTTACAAACAAGTACACCGTAAACTTGAGCTTGTCTGGTATCGGTTTGAGTAAAATAATTGAAGTACATACAACGACGCTCTTAACAAAAGAAGTAAAGTCAAGGCTGCGTCAATCTCTCGTTATTAACACATAAAAGTACTGACCATTCAATTCTAGAAGCTTCTCCTTCAAGGCCAGTCAAGCCAGTAGAGCTGAAAGTTAGTCAATCCCAACAATTCAATTCGCCATCTTGCTTCACGCAAGATTGTTGTTGTCGTTGTTTAGGCTTTATCCACGGACGACAAACCCCAAAACTGCACATCTTCGAAATCGCTTCGAGCTGAATCTTAGCGTCTTCCTCAGTCGTCGGTAGCTTTCATTGTATATCAATATTAGCAAGGAAAATGTAAGTTTCCTGGCTCAAACACTTGACAAAAACCAAAGAGACAAACATACTGCGCGATTTGTGACGTCATACGGCCCGCTTCCTCGGCCAACTCGTTCCCAGTCTTCGGCGACACGATTTTGGTCATTTTGGGTACTTTCAGCGGCAAAAAAACGGATTTTTGTTTCTTGCCATCCAATTTCTCTTGCCATTTCGGAATTAACACATAATGAACTACCAAAATGTGCAAAAAACATTTTTAGTCCATAGGCACTTTAATAGTTAATAATAATGGAAACTTGAGTCGAAATTGTCGCGTCCTATGACGCGCCAGACAAAATAACATTTGAAACCGGGGAGGTAAACCGTCTCCGCTCTGATTCAAATCCCTTCCAAAACGACTCATAAAGACACAGGAACACAGGTAAATAACAGTATTTTTACAGTAAATAACAGTATTTTACCCTGCGGAGGGTAACGGTCTGCATCATAACCGGACCTACGTCCTGTTATCGACTGATGTTTGATGTGAAATGAGTAGGCCGAATTCAAACGAGTAGATCTATCAGATGACAGAAATAGAACCTCTAATACAGTAGCTTAATAACAACTGCTGAGCGTGCCTAACAACCGAATGGCTGACTGAAAACGCTGGCAGTTGCTTGTGCGGTAGCCGAGCGATGTCAGACTACCCACCCACCCACAAGTATTCTCAGAAGTTTTCTCCAATCCGAATTAATGCATTATGCTAATTGTTCCAGTGTAAAATCCTATACACTGTACACATGAAATTTAGGATAGTGAGATCAGTTTTCGAACAGAGCACCCTAGAGAAAAAGGTCAAATGCAACTATGGTGGAGAGGCATCTTTTCTTCAAAAATATAGTCTAATTCATTGGTTTTGTCTTCATCTAATGTTATCTGCAGTAGCTCTTTTAGTATTCTCCTTCCACAGTTTGTCAAACCTCGGTGGTAGTAGGCCTGGAACATAAAATCACTTTTGATAACTTCACAGGCACGCTTGAACTGATGTACAAGATGAGCTTGGTACAAGACAGGATCACTGCTACAAATGCTGGCGGACCAACGCATAAACTCAACCCTTGGCGATAGCACACCAAAGCTGACTGATCTTGGCAATGCATCATCCGGGCTTTTCTCGACAGCAAAATACACTGAATCGCCGTTTTCTTGGATCAAGAAATCGATATTTGATCGTAGAGGTTCGATAACAAGACCCGAGTCCACGAGAATGATATTATCTGGGAACAACTTTTGTGCTACAGGGGGAGAGAATAGTACATCGAAAAGATAATCTTTTGGGCAAGACTGTATTTCCACTAAATTAGTCGTGGCAATCTGCTGGGATCGTAGAGTCGCCGTTTCAACGTAACAGCTTAACCTCTCTTTGTGTGCAATTGTCTTCCATTTAGCACCAGGATCTCTGTCCTTGGATCTTGTAAATCGCCGCCGACGAACGGTCGGATGTTTTTTTCGGACGAAGGCATGCATCGCTTGCATCAGCTGTGTTGTAATACCTCGACCGCGTAGTTCCGGTAAAGTGCGGACGGCTCGATCGACGACTGTCATTCCTTTGTCAATAACAGAAGACACAACTAGACTCACGAGTTTCTTGCCGGAAAAAGCGAGCATTACATACAAATTTTCCATCTTCATCCACGTGTGGAATCTCGAAGGAAGGTAGTCGCCTCCATTGTAGATTCCTTCTGACAGTTTCAGAATTTCGTCAAAGTCACTCGATTTAGCTAGCCGGAAAGTCAAGCCTTGGGACATCGTTTGATGATAACACACTTCTCTAGCGAAACAGAAAGGCGTCTCTTTTCTTAACAGCCTCGTTACAACGGTCCCAAAACTTAAAACCTTCTGCATTCTACGAAAGAGGGACATCTTTTCAACGTACTTCGCTAAGGCCCTAGTTCAAACGTCCAACTTGTTATGCGCCGACTCTAATGTGGCATTTGTAGGGATGAGAAGTTCGAAGTACGAATAAATTAACCCTTGACGCCCCAATAGTCACAAGCATATAATTTCTTCTTACAATAGAGTGAATTCGTATAACCCGTTTCTTATATGCTAATAAGGCGCATTATATACTAATGACCGGTTTGGGTACGCACGAGTGATTCACGATTGAAATGCGTTTCCTGTGCGTGCCTGTGTTCAGAATACGCCAACGAAAATAAGCATTTTGAAAAAGATACGGAGTAAAACAGTAGAAAAAAAATTCTTGGTACACTAGGTTTCAAGTTTTTATTTCAAAAAGGACGCTACAAACTTCACAAGGCAGCTCGCCTTACACGTACCTGTATCGCACGACTTTCAATTCGACATTTTGAACGTGCAATAGTGAACTAAAATTTCAGCTCAACGCTTCTCTCGCGTAACCCGCATACAGCCCTGCGTTAAATTAAAATTACAGGCTGAATTTCTGACGCCTGTGGCACAGAAACACTCGTGCCGGTACGTTCTCGTGCTGGTATGCAAACAGTGGAAGAAAAGAATAGCTCATTTTAAGGCTTGTTATTTTTCACATTGCTCGTTTTCCTTTGTTCTTCCAGGCTGATTATATTGAATAAACCCCGCTAATTATCAACTGTCTGAAAAGCTGGGGGCGGCTTTGATTGTAACAGGGGAGAGCGGGGCTGATATTCTAATATTCGGAATATCAGCGTTGATAATCCCCTAGGGGAATATTAAATTATTCCCCTCGCAGCACACCCAAACGCATCGCATTACACGCACTGACAAACAAAACCACATCTTTACTTCAACAGCGTTACATTTATTTTGCCTACACTGTCATTACATTTTAAATACTAATGAGCAGTTGCTTAAACTGAAGACATGAGAATTGCGTTCACTCATTCCAAACATTCAAACACCAAAAGGTTACCTTTTTAGTGTTCTTTGGGATCCTTTCACTGTTCCTAGCCAGCAGCTCTTTGTCATCTACGACGATGATATCCCTCTTCGACGTTTTCTTCTCATTTGTTTCAGCCTCCTTGTCAACGCTGCCGATTGAGACTTCTTCATACCTATCCGCCTGGTTGAAGCTAAACAACCCTTCTGTTGCCTCAACTGGGCGTTTTCGTAGTCCCCTAGCAAATTCTCTGAGTCATTGCCAGAATTTATTGAACCATTAAAACTGCTTTGCGTAAGGAAAATGTCTTCCTCGGAATCACTCACCTCGTTGTAGCAAAGTGATGAAAATAGTGGTTGCAAATTTGTCAAAGTTTTCAGTACTTTAGGCAATTACAAAATCCCAGTGCGTATTTTCGGAATCTTTAATCTATTGTAAAGCTTGTTTGGCACGCACATTGGTTGTTTTGGTCGGCGTATCAGAAACGGAAAAAACAACCTGTTTATTATAAATTTTTACAATGTGGAAACCCCAGTGCGTCTTTCGGAACCTTTTTGCTATTGTTTAGTGTGAGTCCGGAAAAATATTTGTTTTCCTTCAGCATACCGACATCAAAACAACGAAGGAAAGCGTGTTTCCTATTGTTTTACGCCACAGTTGATACCTCGCCCATGTGAAAAATAAGCCGGTTATTTTTAGGCACCTCAGGGATACGTGATTTATTCACCGAGGGCGCAGCCCTCGGTGAATAAATCACCTATCCCCTCGTTGCCTAAAAATAACCCTTACTTATTTTGAAATGTTCACGATTAGGAATTTAAAGGATGGTTTTTAGTCGACGAATTCACTCTAATATCACTATTTGTTCAAATAAGCAGGTCATCAGAATCTGAAGGAAATGATCACCAAAGATAGAATGTCTGGATGTTTAATAAAAATCCCCCAAATAGTAGATAAGAAAATATATGGAGAACAATCAAGGAGAACAGACATGTTGATATTGGGGGCTTAAAAGATTGAGTTTTACAGATTTGTATTAGGTCCTCTCTTGCCAATGTACTCGACTGGACTCATTCGTATGTGATTGTATACGCATGATCAATTTGCCCTGATTGGCTTAGAGTCTGGCTTGCATAACTTATTCTTGTAAAATGACTTCTTTCTTGATTGATAAATTTTTTTGTTCTTCAACATCCCGTTATTAGAACATGGTCACACCCACTCAGCCAATCAGTGTCCAGCAATTCGATACTCTATATTCCATAAACTGTCTTAAATTATGTAAAGTGGCAGGGGCTTTGAAGCACAGGGAAATTGCGCGGTAAAAGTACAGAGAAGTTCTGCATTCATTAGTGGTTCTATATAGAGCATACTAATGAGGCATTGTTTTCCTTTGTTTCGAAGCCTCATTCGTATGCTCTATATAGAGCATACTAATGACTAAGTAGAAACTGCTAATGAATGCACAAATTCTCTGTGAATATTTATAACTAAATCGATAAAAACAACAGCTTCAACGGCGATGTCAAAAAAAACAACAAAAAACGCAATCTTGTAATAGCAAAGCAAAAAGCAAATCGAAAGAAAAACCATTACTTTACAGCTTTACATGAAACAAAAAATGTTCAGACCTTAATTGAATTAGAAGGACAGACTTGTTTCTCCGCGTTTGCTGGACTGCGAGTGGTGTACTTGAACTTGTCTTTGGTCTCTTGGCCTTCTCTGCGGGTTCCCCATTTGCTGGTGCCGGTGGTCGTAGCGCGTAGAAGACTGCTTTCACCAGTGTAAATCTAGTAAATCTTGTGAGGCAATCACTGCCTCGAGTTCCTCAGTCCGTGTATTGGCTCATGGCTGTTTACGCATCAACTTCGATAAACCGCGCGGTGAAGTACTCTCAGTAAAACATTGCAACTCAAAGGCGTGCGTACAATAGCAAAAATATCGAAAACAAAATAGCAACGTGATTTCAAGGTGAGAACTAAAAAATTAAAATGCAAAAATACAATCTGCAAAAACGAAATTCTTCGTGGGTGTGACCATGTTCTAAGACGGTTAGACAATGAACGTTCGTGTCCTATGGGATATAGCGTCCCTCGCAAGATAGAATGCCACGAGGCCCCAGGTCGAGTGGTATTCTATCTTTGCTCGGGACACTATATCCCATAGAACACTCGCGTTCATTGTCTAACCCTTACTTAAACAATAACTTTAGTAACTGATAGTCCTACGAGGGATTAATATTGTAACAGGGAACAGCGGGGCTGATGCAACGAATTGAACTAACTTCTAATTGTCAATGCAATGGAAATACCGGCGATAAATCCTTTGGACTACTAATGAGGAATTTGAAAAGTTCTGCAGTCAGGGGCTTATCTTCTCAGCATCGAATTCCTCTTTTCTGTAAGCTGAAACGAATATCGCAACTCAAAAAGGAAAGCAATATGTTCTTTAGAGTTTTTAGACAGAAATGAACATTTGTTTTAACTGAAAGTACGTTTGACTCCGATGCTAAGCAGTGACTCCACTACAGCTACTTCACTGTTGCAAAATCAGTGTCGCTTGTGTCTTTGGGTGTGAGTTGATCGAGCCCTGATAGTGCGTTTCCGATGTTCGCTTTTCCAGGACGATGGACAACTCTGTGTTCATTTCCCAGCAATCTCAGAACCTAACGTTCAATGCGCGCCGAGGATTTGGTGAGCCTCCCAAACATGCACTCGTGCGGTTTGTGATCCGATTCAAGTTGAAATTTGCGTCCGTATACACAAATGTTAAACCTCTCGCATGCCCAAACTAGGACGGGGCCTCTTTCTCTGTTTCAGAGTACCTTCGTTCTATTCAGTGAGATTCCTGGAGGCAAACGAGATTGGTCGCCATTCCCCGTCTTGAATTTGAGTCAATACCGCACCCAAACCGTGAGCCAGTTGTCCCAAACCAAAGGCTCATTCTTCCTATGGGGCGATGAGACGTGTGTTGCAGACCCAGTGCCACAGTGCCAAAGTAGAAAAATAATTCACATCATTTAAAGAGAAATGAAAAGTCAGTGATTAACTTTGGAAATATAGGAAATCCTGATAAAATCCAATTTAGAACCAATAAATTCAGACGGCTATATCGATAGAGTTTGTCAGCTATATTTTGAAATCCTGAAAGTCTACTCGAGCTTTAAAGTTTCCAAAACAAAATGCAATTTACAGCACACTCGATAAAGAAAAGTTATTTCACGTGACGAATTTTGCTTTACATAGAAGCACTGTTGCTTTAGCTTGCGTGTCAAACTTCAACAAGAATTTGCATTTCACACTTGAACGCAGCTGAGGCCTATAAACCTGCCTATAAAGGCCTACGGGGTACCCGAATGATGAGTAATCTACCCGGGGCCCCGGGGTAACCTACCCGACCACCAACTCGTTTCGGCCATTTTTTTCTTTTTTTAATTTTTTAATTCGGACAATAGAAACAACATGATCATCCGAGGTTCGGACCATCACAGTCACAACACTCGGTCAAAGGACACTGTTCGAATCATAAAATCAGATACTAACTGGGGACTGCTTAGATCCCTAAATAGTGCCTTACTTGACTGGAATGCCCTGCCTATGGAGATGAGAAACCTATCTTATAATGCTTTTAGAATATCGTTACATAATAGGTTTAAATTTTAAAATAGCTTTCCATTTTCTTCTACTTTTAAGTAGAACTTAGGTGTTTAATCCCTCTTAATTTTTTAATATTTAAATTAGCATTTTAATATTTTAGTTAACTTTATCTTGTTATATTTTCACAGTGCCCTATTGAAAACCACCTTGTGTGATATAGGCCATCTGTATAAAGAATTGTATTATTATTATTATTATAATGCGTTACGATAATTGCTGCAGTTCGAAATACTATGCATACAAATAAAATCTAGAATGCGCATCAATATTGGAACTAGGCACTCAAGACACAACGCGGGGTTAAAGACTAATTGTAGTGGACTGGTAACTGTGCTTGGTAAAGATTCGCAAAATCCTGCGTTATCGCTTCATCCAATTTTATCTTCAAAAGCTCTTTCAGAACTCTTTTTCCACAATTTGTCAAACCTTGGTGGAAGTAAGCCTGGAACATAAAATCACCTTTCGTAAGTTTACAAGCACGCTTAAACTGATGCACAAGATGAGCTTCGTACAACACAGGATCACTGCTGTAAATGATGGCGGACCAATACATAAACTTCACCCTTTTCGATAGCACACCAAAGCTGACTGATCTTGGCAAAGCATCATCCGGGCATTTCTCGACAGCAAAGCACAATGAATCGCCGTTTTCCTGGATCAAATAATCGATATTTGATGGTAGAGGCTCCATAAAAAAACCGCTTCCACGAGAATGACGTTATCTGGGAACAGGTCCTGCACTACAGCTGGAGAGTACAGTACATCGGAAAGGTAGTCCTTTGAGTAAGATTGGATTTCGGTTGAATTGGTGATTCCAATCTGCTGGGATCGTAGAGCTGTCTGTTCGACGTAACAGCTTAGGAACTCCCTATGTGCAAGTGTCCGTAAAAAGCCAGGAATTCTACCCCTGTTTTTTTCAAGTCGCAGCCAACGAACACTGGGATGTTTCTTGCGCAAGAACACAAGCATCGCTTGTCTCAGCTGGGTTAAAATTCCTCGACGGCGGAACTCTGGTAAGGTACGTGCTGCTCGACTGCTGGACCCAGGACTTTCCTTCGTCAACAACAGAACACGTAAGGAGACTCACAAGTTTGTCGCCGCAGAAAGCGAGCATTACATACGAATTTTCCATCTTCATCCATGTGTGGAATCTCGCAGGAAGGTAGTCGCCTCCATCGTAGATTCCTTCTGACAGCTTCAGAATTTCGTCGAAGTCACTCGATTGAGCCAGCCGGAAAGTCAAGCCTTGGGTTATCGTTTGATGATAACACGCTTCTCTAGCGAAAGAGAACGGCGTCTCTTTTCTTAACAGCCTCGCTACAACAGTCCCAAAACTTAAAACAGCTGTTAAAACGTGCTGCGTTCCACGAAAAAGCGAGAATAAACTAGGGACGAGGAAGTTACCAAGGCAGTTGTGACAAATGTGTTGTGGTTAGTTACTGTTTAGTTGTAGAAGGTTCGACATATGAATCAATTATTAAGCTCCACAGATTTGTATTAGGGTCCACTTTGCCGTTCTACGACCCTCTACCCGTATGATAATTCATTAGCAGTGTTCCAGATTGGCTTAGAGCTGAGCTTGCACAAATTACGCTCGAAAATGGCTTATTTCGTGTTCCACATACATTGTCTTCTGATATTCAACGCAGTATAAAACTGACAGTCCATGGCATGAGCGAGGGATCAATATTGTGACAGCGAAGAGCAATGTCAAGTATAAATCCCTTGCATTTCTAATGAGCATTTTTTGCAGGTGTATCTTTTATCAACAACTTTAATTGATATCTTTAACTGCGAGGGTCAACATCATTTATTACTTTATCCACAATTCACATATACATGAGTATTTCATGTATTCACTTCCATTCAACAGTTCACTAGTCAAGCGCTTAGCCTCTAAACATCGATTCCTCGTTTCTCTAACTTATATTAACAATGCAAGAAACAATTTTTCTTTCAAAACAACAAATAAACATTCGTTTTAAATGAAAGTACATATGACTCTGATGCTCAGCAGTGTCTCCATTGCTTCATTAGACTACTAGCAGTCTCTTTTTTCCCTCAGGATACTCGAGCGAAAAGAACGCGTGAGAGAGCGCGAAATTCGCCTGCCGCGTGGAAACGAGACGCTCATTTGGTGACTACTCGAGCGGTTCACCACACGCACGTCACGCAATTTTCGCACTCACTCGCGTGTTCCTTCGGCTCGTCTCGAAAAAAAAAGGAGAGAGAGAGACTGCATGTCATGGTCCATTGCTATGACACGAAAATCCATGTTGAAAACACAAGATAAAATGCAATTTAACTAATCAAGATTAGAATCATTACTCCGTTTCGGCTGCACTTGGCATTCTTAAATTTGTCACTGCCTAGTTCCTCTTTTTTTGTTTCTCTTCTCAATAATTTCTGATATCTAGAGCCTATTTAGAGTTGACAACGTGCTTCACTTCATACTGTCAGGGAAAGGGGAAATTAGGAAGCTAGAGGCGCAAGGGCGGCAAACGAGGGAGGAGAAACGTGCTCCCCAATCCCCGTTTTCTCCTCTTTTGGTGCCTGCTTTGTATATACCTAGGGTAACTCTCGGAAGAACTAGCAATCGTATACGTCCTCTACAGTTCCTACAAACTCATCTGGATATCGTTCACTGTTTCACTGCCGGAGCATTGACCTTGTTGTGGTTGCCGTTTCATTTCCTTTTTCATAAACTTGACTTTCCGTCTCTCTTAACTTTCATGGAAGAAAAGTATAAAAAGCCGATAAAAAGCAGTAGGGTTCTTTACTTATATTATATCATATTATACATATCTAGCACAAATGTTTTTCGATTTTTGCCAGTTTTTTTATAGTTATTTCTAATTTTGAGTAAAATCCAAGATGGCAGTTGTCTTGTCTCCCATTTTGGATGATGTCACAGGCCCCAAGCAGCGCCACAACCCATAATTGTAACCTCGTTTTGTAGAGAACATCAAAGGCTTTCAACTAAAGGGAAAATCTTTTCGAAGTATTGCAACCCAAGCACGGCCCCCCACCCCCTTCCTTGTACGACGGCAGGGGTGTAAGATAAGATAGCAATTCCAACAGAAAAATGTCACAAATTAAAAAATAAAAACAAAACTTGTAAGTCTCAACTGTGGCAGGTACCTAGTTTCTGCTTACAACTGCATTAAAGGATCAAACATTTTGCTGATCATGAGATCAACAAAATGGCTATCACATGACAACAGGCGTTTTTCCATCACAGCAGTTTTAATTTTTTTTCAGCATTCACTTATAGCATTTGCAAGACGGCAGGAAGCAGGGGAAGTAAAACAATTGCTCAGTATTGCAATAATAGCAAGGAAGAAAGTGATGATAGCTGCCAAGGAAGTGGACAAGACTGCAGGCCGCTACAGTGGAAACCAGCGACATGACCACACTGATGACACAAACGCCTTGTTGCTATGGCCACTTCTTTTGCCGTGAACAAGAACTCATGCAGTCATTCTCTTATCCAAAATCCTTGCCGTGAATCAGATGCCAGGGGCCTGTTTCCTGAAAGTCCCGATAACTTTTCGGCCCGGAAAGCTGTTTTATGTGCGAGATGTTTACATTAAAGACTCAAATTTTGTTGGTTTTAAAAGCTGAGTAATCAAATTCTATGTTGATAAAACAAGTCGGGCTGATATGGGGCTAAAAATTATGCCACTGTACCATAGATTTTGAATTTAAAACATAGCCCCCAGCCCGAAAAGTTACCGGGACTTTTGAGAAAGGGGCCCCAGGCACGATACTATTGCCACTTGAACATAGTTTTTGATTCGCTTGTGACATCTTTCTGATATTTTTTGTCCAGATGGCTACCCGGCCACAGGCTTACCATCATGTTTGTGTGGTGAGCTGTGCATTTATTTTACGAAAGTATAAACAAAGAAAAAATTTAAGCAAATTTAAGAGCTTTTATTTCATTTTCTTTAGTTTTAAAATCATTAGAATTCGCCTGTCAGTTTTGCTAGTTCATAGAGGGATATGGCCATTATAAATGCACAGCACACCACATGATCAGAGAATGGTAAGCCTGTGGGCTACCATTTTAACTGACCAATCAAATTCAAGGACTATTAGAGGTTAAATTACAAGAATGAACATGAACAGCTCTACCTATCATAGTGTTCACTTTAATTGGCTGGTTGTCATGGAAACCAAAACATTGTCAAAAATGTTCTGTGATAACAGTATGGCATGCATAACTGTAATATGGACAAAGTTCTAACGCATTCATTGGAACACTTGATCAGAATAGCAGGGTTCCAATGAACTTAGCATTCACTTCAACTAATTAGACCTTCATGAATTTAGTCCCAGGTGTACAGGGTATGGCAAACAGAAAGCTAAGACCCCCATTTTCCCCCTTGAACATTTATTCTCCTCAAAACGTTTGCTCATGTGGTCGACCCATTTTCATATCAAAATATGTGATTTTTCCCACCTAGTTAAGACCTGGTGCTTTCTCAAGTTGAATTGTTAAAAACCCATACCCTACTTTAGACTAGAAGGTAAAGACATATACCCAATCTCAGACCAAAAAAGACAAAATATACATTTTCAGACCACAACAGCTCAAAGACCATGCACAATAATAACCCTTTAAAGTGCCTATGAACTAAAATTTTTTTTTGCACATTTTGGTAGTTCATTATGTGTTAATTCCGAAATGGCAAGAGAAATTGGATGGCAAGAAACAAAAATCCGGTCTTTAGCCGTTGAAAGTACCCAAAATGACCAAAATCGTGTCTCCGAAGACTGGGAACGAGTTGGCCGAGGAAGCGGGCCGTATGACGTCACAAATCGCGCAGAATGTTTGTCTCTTTGGTCTTTGTCAAGTGTTTGAGCGATGGAACTTACATTTTCCTTGCTAATATTGATATACAATGAAAGCTACCGACGACTGAGGAAAACGCTAAGATTCAGCTCGAAGCGATTTCGAAGATGTGCAGTTTTTGGGTTTGTCGTCCGTGGATAATGCCTAAACAACGACAACAACAATCTTGCGCGAAGCAAGATGGCGAATTGAATTGTTGGGATTGACTAATTAACTTTCAGCTCTACTGGGTTGACTGGCTTTGAAGGAGAAGCTTCTAGAATTGAATGGTCAGTACCTTTATGTGTTAATAGTGAGAGATTGACGCAGCCTTGACTTTACTTCTTTTGTTAAGAGCGTCATTGTATGTACTTCAATTATTTCACTCAAACCGATACAAGACATGCTCAAGTTTACGGTGTACTTGTTTGTAACTTAATTTGTTCATCTTTTCATAGGTTTTCGCGCCAAGAGAAAGATAGACTCAGTTGTTCGGCTCTTTCGAATGAGGACTTTTGCCGAGAGAACACTGATATAAACCTATTAGTTAGCAGGAAGTATTTTATACATTGAAGATAAGCATACCTAAAATTTGCTTGAAATATTACATGCCTAATGGCTGAGACATCAATAGTGATTTCTAAAGAGCGTGTTTTATTTCTTATAATCAGCAGCTGCAAATGATTTTCAAATGGAAGTGCAGTGCTTTTATTGTAAATTTCAAGCCATTTATGAGGGAGCATCTCAAAGCAAATAAATAAGAATTTTTGAGTATGGTGCTCATTTGTGGTCTTTTACTCCACCTGGAGGTGCTATGAGGATGATGACTGTGATAAATAAAGATGGACATTGTATGATACGCGTGCAAACTCAGACTAGTGTGACTTCAGCTTTGTCCTTGTAATACTCCATCGCTTCTGACTACATGAACTGGTTTAAGTAATTGCCTACACAATATTAGACCAGCTGAGATTTTTGTCCTTCTGTTCAGCAATTTGCTTGAGAATTTTGGTGCATACCAATTTTGTGGAAACATGCTATGGCAGGTGAGAGCTAGTGTGCTGAATTCTTACAGGCTTTATGTGATCACTTATACTTTCATGATGCTGGTCTCATGTAAATAAACTTAACCATACCTGTCCAGTTATACTGGCCCCAGTTGTTCAAAAGTTGGATAGCGCTATCGACCGGATAAATCTCTATCCAGTGGATAACGCAATTGGTTTCCCTAACACTTATCCACCTTTTGAACAACTGGGGCCTGGTCTGAGCTCCCTTTGTATACTGGTCTCATATGACAATAACTCCCTTGGGTCAATCTCAACACTGAGATGAATATGTAATTTGCTCCAGAAGTACATTTTGAAGTGCTATTTTCATTGAAACATACAACCATTCCAGTTCCATGAAGTATGGCAGAAATCAGTGTCGAGTAGAAATTGCCCTCTTTGTGTGTGTAGTTTCATTTTTTTGTTGTTGTTTTTGTTTAAGGAGGGGGGGATGGGGAGAGGTTAAGGCAGCTCCCTCGGATCCATAAACCCTTTAAATTACAGTACCCTCCCAGTACACTGTACACATTATGCATGTATTAGCCTTTTTTGTTGTTAAGAGATATGCTCTTCAGTTACAAATGTCTAAGAGTCTGTGTTCGATCAAGCTCACGTAATCCTTTGAGTTTTCCCAATACTCTCATGTTTGCATCAGGCTTCTGCTACATAACTATGCATGCCACTATTAATGTTTGAAGGTATGTATTTTACTATCTTGGGCACTTATTTAGTAACAGAACCCCCTTTTGTTACCAGTGTTTTTACACTGATGGGGCTATCCTGTGTATACATCATTGTTATTATTAAAGCACTACAAGACATTTATATGTTATGTCCCTAAATAGCACGCATAGGGCGGGAACGTAGCCTATGCAGCTAATTTTCGGAAAAATTATTATAATTATTATTATTATTATTATTATTATTATTATTATTACAAATTAAAGGTGGAGAACGAGATCGAAAAGGCCCATTTTGAAACCTCAATATTGATTTTCTGTTGGCTAATTAGGTGGCTTGTGTGGTAGCTTTCTTGGGTACAGGGAATGAGTCAAGAAGAGACTGAGACAATTCAGTGTGTGAGGAATTTCCAATACAAAGCCTGCCACAAAATTAAATAATGGGAAATGAAGGTCACATTTTCATTGCCCTTCAGTAATAAAAATGATTAAATAACTTATGCCATAAATTCAAATTAAACCTACATCACCAAGACTGTACTGCAGAAGGGTCAATTAGACGGTGTTAAGTGTGGTATGTGAAATTTCATATTATATGGTCCTCTTGAGATAGCAGGAGGAGGGTCAACAAGAAGAGAGGCACAAATCTGTTTGAAATGTGTGGTGTTTAAAGAGGACCACATAAATCAAATGCAGTGGAAACAGAGTGACTTGCAATAAAAATTATCAATGCTGAGCTGAACTGCTTCCTTTTATTTGACGAAACATCAGACACGAGGGATTTATAAATATTCCTATAGCTATCTCTGATTAACTAAAACGTCTTGTCTCGTCGTCGGTGAAGACAGTTCCGTTCATTGTTATCCCTTCAAACTCTATGGTGAACATCCAGTTTGAGAAACGTATTGCATGTGGTTTCCAAAAAAAATGGAAATGTAAACAAAACTTTGTAGCTCAGTTATACGTTGTAGATCTTGGATGCTTTTAGGTAATAGTGGACAGATGCATATAGCAATAGTTTTGTGGCCAAATATTGAAAACCTTCTTTATCTCGATCTTTAATCTTGAATTGCGATAATTGCTACTGGTAGAACTAATCCAACAGTGGCAGAAGTTACATATATTAACGCGACATTCAAATGCTGCGGCTTTTCCGAGAAGCAGCTCTGTAATGCGGGTCGAATCGAATTCTTACCGAGTCGAACACGGTTCAAATGAGTCCGCTTCTCTCCCTAATTCGTTTCCTTTTGAGAAACGACACACACATGCTCTCATTGTGCGAATCCTTCCCTTGCAGCTTACAATCCTGGGCGCACGAGTCACTCCAAAGTAATTTCTCTTCTGGAAACCCTCTTGTCAGCCATAACACTCTTGTCTTCTGCGCGATTTGTGACGTCACAGCCTTGTAATGCGATCGTTTTGGCCGCGCGCAAATGGAGACACATTTCGGGTGCCTAATTCGAACTTTGCGGCTGGAAAAATATCCCATGCAAAGGGTTCTACTCAGCAAAACTTACATATTTAGACTGAGGGAGTCGTAAACTATCATATTTAGGAGAAAAATTTTTTAGTTCATAGGCACTTTAAGCCCTAACACTTAAGAAAATGGAGTTTCTCTATAATAATATCACTATTTGTTCAAACATTCAAGAGATGAGAATAAACAAAGTGATCAGCAAGGATAAGATGTCTTGATATTTAGACGAATTCTCCTTACTTGTTCCATAAGAAGTGTATGGAGAACAGTAAGGAGAATATGCATTTTTAGACCAGGGCTTAAAGGGATTAAACGATAACTGTTAAACCCTTTTATTCCCTGAGTGCACATTGGATATGAGATGACAAGGTACAAAGTTGGTTGTAATCACTTTTAATAAATTCTGTCTTTCAGTAACCTTTGCTAAATTTTTGTGCTACATTTGTGGACAAAATTTTTTGGTTCTCAGGGAAAACTGTTAAATGTCAGTCAATTGACCTTCATGCAATTTCCTAGTAAGGCAAAAGCAGGGTTTTTTGTAAATAAACCCCTTCTGGCGGTTGGTACGTGTATATCAGAGGATAATACCCGAGGCTGAAGGATTGTGAAATTGAGGACAAGCTTTCAGCCGCGGGCAATATCCTCCAATATGCCAATAAGGGGTCTATTAATTTAATAACCCTCATATAAATTTCTACAACACATTTTCTTTATTGTGGTAAGGAGAAAACAGACAGTGAGAATGTCATAGCACAGCTGCAGCTTAACAAATCCAAGTTGGTTAGTTTACTCAATCTTACTGCTCTGTGATTAGATCTGAAAAGTTTAAACCTAAAATAGTGACTTCCTTTCTTGTTTTCCTCATTTCAATAAAATCATTTACTTATGTAAGATCGCCTGATTTAATATCCATTGTGTACCACGTGATGTGTTACATCCAATGAGTGGGCACAAAATTAATCGGTGCGTTATTTTATAATTGAAAGGCTTGGTGGAAAAAGGGCACAAATGTGATTTGAGGTTAAGATCAAAACTGGTGCTATTCACCTGAACTTTGGCACACAGGCTGGTTTTCATGTAAGGAACATCGTTGTGCATTTATTTCTTGATCTGAGATCTTACATTTAAAGAATTAGCAAATTACTTTTGCTTAAAAACTTTTCATTGAACTGAACTCGCTCAAGTGAAGCGTGAATGTATTTTTGTATTTTCTATTTTCTAATTTAAAATTGTAAACAGGTATTAATTCACACTTTGTTCAACAACACATATTTAATAAACCTTCATTATTATATTGTTTTCTTTCATTCTCTGCCTGAACTAAAACAAAGGTATTCAACCTAGAATCAGCTGAACCTGTTGTTTTCTTTGCATCGTTTTAAAGTGCACCTAACCCCAAAATATTTTTTACGCTAATATAAATCTTTGCACCTATTTTAAAAACGTTTCGCCATTATTTGCAGTTTTTGACTTTTTTATGGGCTTCAAAACTGACGACAAACTAAGCACCATTTGCCGCACCACCGAGTTAGAAGGGGCATGGGTCTATTCTTGATTTGACGTCACAAACTGCTTTGCATGCATGTTTACAAAGACTTAAGGAGATGCAAATCAGTTTGTGATGTCAAATCCAGAATAGACCCATGCCTTCACTAGCTCGGTCGTGTACCAGATGATGGCTAGATTTCGTAACTTTTACAGCCTATAAAAAGTCAAGACTGAGGGGGATTTCATAAAAAAAAAGGCGTAATGCTTTTCGAACAGGTGCCAAGAGTTATTTTAGCGAAAAAAATATTTTGGGGTTAGGTGCACTTTAAGCAAAAGTAATATGTTAATTCTTCGAATTAACCCTTTAAGCCCTGATATAAAAATACATATTCTCATTACTGATCTCCATACATTTCTTCTGGAACTAGTAAGGAGAAGTTGTTTAAATATCAAGACATCTCATCCTTAGTGATCACTTCCTTTATTCTCATCACTTGACTGTTCAAACAAGTAGTGATCGTGTAAAGAGAAATTTCATTTTCATCAGGGCTTAGGGCTTAAAAGGTTAAAGCTCTCATGTCAAGAAATAAATGCACAACAATGTTCCTTACCTGAAAACCAGCATGTGTGCCAATGTGCAGCTAAATAGCACCAATTTAGATTTCAACCTCAAATCATCACTTATGCCCTTTTTCCACCAAGCCCTTCAATTGCTGATAGCCTGCATGTGGTGAACTAATCAGAAAGGTAGAAATTCAATAACTGAAATTGAGAACTAAATAAAATGACATATGCCTATAAGGCTTCTACAGGGGGTACCAACCCCTATCCTACCCTGCAATGAAGACGTATTATTTGGGCAAGCGACACTTAGTGTTCTCAAAATGTATAGCCACAATCTTGAAGCTAAAAGCAGAGGGAGACAAGGGAGAGTACAAAGTGCGACTTAAGGGGTAGGCATTAGTTTCTCTCTTCAATGCCGAACCCCTTCCCGGACCAGTTTCCCCAACTCCAGGGTATTCGATAAGGGATGGCAGGCGATGAATCTCGCTGGCTATTTCACATGAACTCACTGCCTATTTGATTGAGAAATTGCCTCATATTTTATGACTAACATGAGAAACATTCGCGACAAAACACGAGCCTTGGATCAGCCAAGATTTATTCAGGAAAAACAAAAGAATCTTGCCTGAATTCTGAGTAATTTAAGTGGTGATTGGTGTTTCCTGTTCTGTTCAAATACCCTAATTCTTGCTCCAGAATGCAGGAAATGGATTCTAAGAGGCCCAAATTTTCAAAATTTTGTGGGGGAGCATACTACCAGACCCCCCCTACAACCTTGCGCCTTTGGCGCAAGTAGTTCATTCTCCGCCTACTCCAAAAATTTTGCCTCCTACTCAGATTCCTATTGAAAACCCTGCAACTCCCCAAAATATTGCAAATGTAACATGGCGGCACATACCTAAGACTCTGGGACTTGCATGACCCCAGAAAACGTCCGCATTACAAGCTACCCCTTTACAGGTGTGCATTTCACAAAAGCCCTGAAAACGTTTTGTTTGGGCCTGATAAGTCATTTGGGAAAATAAGAACCACTCATAATTTCTACAAAGCTGTTGTTTTAACATGTCTTTAAGATGATAAGTTCTATCCAAAATATGTTATACCAAAGTTTCATGCTTGAAAACTTCTTTGTTTTCAAGACACAGTGTGATTTATTGTACCCAAAATTGGCCCGAAAAATTATGGGGCTTTTGAGAAACGCATGCCAGGCCCTTTCTCCCCTTTCTACCAATCCTACTTCTCATAGTTGTTTTTCCTCACCAAAGTCCCTTTCATACAGATAAAGAGATTGATAAGTAAAGTACTCATGGGGTTTTAACTGAAGTTTCTCTTCTAGCAGGTTCTGCCCATGGCTTCGAAACCTCTTCTCCTGAAATGCTACAAAAATGAATTCTCCTCTGATAACCTCACAAGCACGGTTAAACTGATGCATTATGTGCCCTTCAAACATATCTGGGTCATCTGCATACACAGCCACAACCCACTCTGTCAATTTCACTTTGGGTGACAAACGACCAAAGCTAAAGGATTTCGGAATAACACACTCGTCACATTTCTCGACCAAAAGAAAATCGTCCTCTTGTAAAATGCAATCGATATTTGATCGGTGAGCGTCGAAGGGACACCAATCCACCAAAATGATGTTCTGTGGAAACAGTTTTTGTGTACATGCATCTGAAAGGATCATATCGCAGAAATATTGCTTTGAGCACGACACGATTGGAACCTTTGGCAGGTCATTTGACACTCGTTTAACAACCACGTAATTTAACTTGTCGAACTCTAAAACTATCCTCGTAGGTGTTGAGAATGCAAGTTGACGATACGTCGTAAAACGTAATCTACAAACATCTGGAAAGGTATTCAAGACGTAAGTATCCATTGCTTCTGAAAGTTCCCGGGAGAAGCCTTTTCCCTGGAGGTTCGGTGTAAAGCGCATAGCTTGACGGACAAATGTCTTTCCGTCGTCCACGATAAAACAAGCTTGCAATCCGACTAATTTTCCTTCAAGAAACGCCAGCAAAACAGCCCGGTTATCCATTTTGACCCATTCAAGGAATTTAAGTTCAAGATAGTCATGCCCATTAGGGTTAATTTGATTCGATAGCTTCACAATTTCATCGAAATCGTCAGGTTGTGCAATGCGAAATGTTAGAGCCGCCGCCATTTCGCTGGAACCTCGTTCCCAGGATCCTTTCCTTCCCTGGCATGGAAGAGAAAGTACCTAGGAACGATCACAGGCTCGCACAGGCTCACTACTCTGTAACTTGCCTGTGGGGTTTACCAGTGGGGTTGTGTTACGTTCTGTTAGCAATTTTAAATTTCATAACCGACAATATTTGAAAACCAGAATTCAGTAGGATGGAAGCTTCGTTACCAGTTTCTTGTAACACTCCAGGAACAAAGGAAGCCTTCGTGCCACAAGAATCACCCGATCATCCTTGCGACGTTACTTTAGTAGTCGAAGATTTAAATGTGTTCTATCAGCGGCAAGTCCTTTCTTTCAAAAGCTGTTCAACAGCGACGTGAGGGAGTCTAACGAAGGAGTGGTTCGGTTGGAAATGCTAACAGAGCCTGGTTTGAGAGATATATTGGAGTTTATTTACACCGGTAGTGTTCAGATATCGACTGCATGAAGAAAATGCCCAAGAGCTGCTGATCGCGATGGCCGACTACTTACTTCTTCCGAATCTGAAAACTGTCGCAGGAAGGGTTTTGTTGCAAATGTTGAACGCTTCAAACTGTATTTCAGTGTACTATTTCGCAAAAAGGTATCAATGCGAAGAATTTATTTCTGACATCAAAAAAATTTTACCGCCGTCACGAAAACTGAACAATTTTTGAGCCGCTCGTGTAAGGAAGTTAAAATGTGGATGTCAAGTGACGAGATAGATGTTAGCGCCGAGGAAGAAGTGTTTGAGATCACCAGAACGTGGACCAGTTTTAGAAAAAGCGAGCGAAAGAAATATTTTGCCGAGTTGTTTCGTGAAGTTCGACTTGTTTACGTTTCGCGTGACTACCTACACAGTGACGTCATGACTTACTGATGATTGTTGTATGGATCTTGTGAAGGAAGCTTTGAGGTTTATTGACTGTAAGAATCGAACAATCCTTCTCACACTGTTGCGCCAAGAAAGTCGCTTGAGTTCCCTGTTATGGTAGTCTGTATAAAATGTGCTGGCCAGAAAGATAGCATCTTGCTTTATTATCCTCGTGAAGATAAGTGGTCCATGTTCCAAGGTGCAATACCATCTAGGATTGACATGGTTTCGTCTTGTCGTGGTAAGGTACATTTTTTTATCCCAAAAAGACAAGAAAATATTTCAGTATGATTTATACTTCAACTGCTCAACATCATTGCCATTGGAAGAACATTGGAGGTTTCATAACTTGTTTGTTAGAAATGAAGATAAAATTTACGCTTTGGTCAAGCATAAGGATAGGAGGTCACTTAATCACCCTCTTCATATCATTAAGAAGAAGCCTGAATCAAACTCATGGGATTGTGTATCATCATTTGATGCGACTGGAAGAGTCGGAACTTGCATTGTATGCAGCAACAATTTTATTTATTTCATTGGTGGTACAGCAGTAACAAATGGACCAGAGAGGATCCTGGCTGATGTTGACAGGTATGACATGATTTCAAACACGTGGGACAAAATAGCTGACATTCGTGAACCGAGATCCAAAGCTTATGGTGCTGTTGGGCAAGGGAAAATTTTTATTGCTGGTGGGCACAAAAATGGCAGCATCCTTTTAGAAAGTTGTGAAATGTACCACAAAGCAAGAAACGAATGGCAGCTTATAGCAAGTCCAAGAATGTCATCCTTTTGTCGTACAACTTTGTGTGTTGATGGCAAGTTGTATTTATTCAACGGGCTTTTCTTCAAGCGAAAATGATGAAGTAATTGATTGCTACGATCCTGACAGGAATGAGTGGGAAGAGAAGACTTGAATACATGTACCTATTGAAATGGTGAAGACTAGGAGGGCAGGGCTTGCTTCTAGCTTAAATTGCTGCTGTTCAGTGAGAGTTTACAAAGGATGTCTTGACTTCTTTCAAAATGCCACAACTGACAAATAGGTGAAGAGAGTAGGAGACAGAGAAATGCAACATGCACTGCCATGTGACCCTGCTCACGATTATTTATTTTGTTTATTTATTTATTGCTCTTTGATAGCCATGATTAAGACAAATTAGCAATGTAAACAAGAAGACAATAGGCCATTAGCAGCCTAGTACCCAGGCGTTCTCCTCTCGCTCACTCGACACGACTTGGTGCAAAATGTTGTGATGTCACCGACTGAGGTCACAAAACTTCTCTCCAAGTGTGAGTGAGAAGAGAACACCTGGGTACTAGGCTGGGCCATTAGTATGGGTTTGACCCTTTAAGCCCCAATATCCAGGTGCATTGATTCTCCTCACTGTTCCCCACATATTTCTTATGTTACTAGCTGGAAGAATTTGATTAAACATGAACACATTTCATGTCTGGTGATCATTTCCTTTAGTCTTAGGACTTGTATATTTGATCAACTAGCTGTATTGTAAGGAGAAATTAGATGCTTGTCACTCTTGGGGCTTAAAGGGTTAAGTGAGCAGCAGTTAGCTTCAGATCATACAAGTTACAATTTTAACCATCTGTTAGCTGCTGTCAGGTTGAACAGGTTGGTAGCAATTTTTTGTCATTGTGTATATTGCACATTTTAGGGGACATGCAGGGTTGTGGGATCCTTATTCACTAGTAACTTGATCAATTCTAAAAGTACCAGAATCTTGTTGTTTTTTTGTGCACTCAACTCAGGATATGTTTCCTTGTTCCTGGAAGCTCAGTGTTCACTTCTTGTAACTGGTATACAAAGAAGTTACACATTTTCTATTTCAGACTTCTTTTTTCTTTGTTTTACCTTTGCACCTGCATGTTTATTTTTATTTACATTGCTGCCTTGTGACCAAATAAGCTCTTGCAAGAAAACAAGCCAACATCTTGTGTGTTTTGCTGGGAATAAAATATTTGAAAGTGCACCATTTTAGTACAAAATATTTTGATACATACATCCACATAGCATATGCAGTTAAATATATTTGGACGAGTTTGGAAAAGCTGTGCTGCTATCTTTTTGGTTCTCCGGCTGGCCAAAACTGTCGGCCTGGAATCGCAGAGCACAGCTCCATGCTCCTAGGGACCAAGCTTTGTGACCACTTGTGAAGGCAGGGTCAGCGACTCCACCCAGGGGGGTAGTGAGGTTTAGAAATAGCTGGCTGTGGTGTGAGAATGATATGAAATTGAAAGTCCGACTGCTTGTGGACTGGCATTTGAAGGCAACTTGAACACTTGACTCTGTGTGCACACAGAGCATTATCCTAGACAGACTCAAGTGGAGGGTTTGGTAACCCAGGGAGTGACAGAGCTGCTGGGGGTGGGTTTGCCGAGAGAGTCCCACAGTCAGTCATTTGTAGTGTTCTGTCAGGTATGTTCTGAATCCACTCAGATACATGTACATGGATATGTATACATTATATAGCCAAGAGTGTTTCAGTGGAAAAAAGACCACTCTTGAAATTCATTGGAAACTACATTGTGTTGTTCCAGAAAATATCCATACTTCCCCTATGGAGGGTTTTTTGGTTTGAACCCCCCACCCTTCTGAAAATTCTGGTTTAGGCTCATACTTTCCTTCAAAAATTTTGTCCTTTAAGACCCCCCTCCCCCTTGGAATTTCCAATGATCTTCCGTGGTGGGGGTATGGATAATTTCTGGAAACACACATTTGAAACACAAGTGGTGTATTTTCCATGGTAATGATGATATCATTATTTTCTTGCCTTTAAAGTTTTTTTTTTTGTGTGTGTGTGTGTGTGTGTAAAACACTCTATATGAGTTTTATTTTCTTGTGGTGAAAATACTTTACTCCCTGTTCTCTTTTGCAAAATGTTATTTTTACCCCTTGAAAATAATAGTTATATCTCCACACCACCGTGTAATATTCTCTCAATATCAGCATACACAGATACAGGCTGTATACTGAGCAAATTTTGGACAATCGAGCTCTGAACTTTTAACTTAAGCTTTTTACTTAAGCCTTGTACAGCTGACGAAAACTGAGGTAAGGCTGTGTCACTGCACAGCACCATGCTGTTCAGCAACCAAGATTTGCGACCACTTGTGCAGGTTGGGTCTGGGCTACACTACACTGGGCCAGTTACCTAGTGTTCTGTAAGATACGTTGTTTTGAAATATTCACCCAGATAGCGGTAAAAGTTGAATTGCAACATTTTGTCCATCTCAGACCCATGACTGTTGGCGATGCTGAACTCTGGGTGGATTTGTGTTCATTTTCGTCACAACGCCAGTTTTGAGTCTGTGATCTAGTAAGCAAATGTTTAAAGACTGAGCTAGGAAATCTTTCGCTTCAGTCACTCACCAAAACCTTCTGTGGCAAACCAAAATTGAGTGGAAGGGGGGGGGATGGGGCAGGGGTGTTCTTGCCTGTTGGGCTCCGCAACACACCGCACAGCACTGTGCCCCCTAGGGACCATTTAGCTTTGTAGACACTGGTGTAGGCTGGGTATTGATCTCCACTCAGGAAGGGGGGGGTGGGGGGTTGGAAGTAAGGGGTAAGAATGAAGTCAAATTGAAAGTCTGATCAGTTTAGGACTATGTCATCACTTTACTTTGTGCAATGAGCTTTTTCTAGCTTAGCTGACACTACAGAGCATGCAGCACTGTCAGGGGTTCAATAAAATTTGAAGTAGGCAGCTGGTTTGAGTAGAGTAGCCGACTGTAACAAGGTATGAAAGAAATCTTTCTTTTATTACTTCAATTTAAGGAAATTAGTAGCCGACTTCTTTGAGGGAACTTTAAAGGTGCATGTTAGAATATCAGGGTTCCACTTGACTTAGCATTCATCTTAATGTCAATAATTACCATTATCTAAATTCTCCTGCTAAAATCACTCTGATCAAACATTCAGGTTTCGAGAATGAAGGAAATGATCACCAAATGTAAGAAAATATGAGGAGACAGGTGGGGAGAACATGCATGTTGACGATTAACACTTCTAATCAGAGCTTCAAGAATTTAGTCCCTGGAGCAAAGGGTGTGGGAAAGCTAAGACCTCCATTCCCCCCCCTGTTCAACCTGCTGGCAGAGCGTTTCTTATACTCCACGAGAGAAAAGAAAGACTCTGCAGAAATTGACTCCAGTCTTCATTGAACATGCGCTTATTGCTTGGATTCAATTTTGAGCCCATGTTAGCATGCAAGCAAGCTGCACCCCCCGAGAGAGCTTGCTCGCAAGCTAAACCAACTCGGTACTCAAACTTGCACACTTAGGTGCCGTTTTGCTTTGATAAAGTCCCGGGGGAGGGGAATACTCCTTTATATGGCTTATATGGGAATGTGCCATGGGACAGGGTATGGTGTTTGGCCTCTTTGTCCTAAACAGGGTGTATAATTTTATGTGTCTGTCCTAAACAGGGTATGTATTTTGTCATTTGTCCTAAACATGGACCTAAAATGAAGGGTGTTGTCCTAAACAGGGTAGGTATTTTAGGGTATTTTAGGGCTTTTTGTGTCCTAAACAGGGTCAGGGTTTCAAACCCTTTGCGGCAGTCCTATACCCAAACATGGGTCAAGTGGCCCCGCCTCTGGGGGGGATAAAGTGGGCTCAGTTTTGAACTTCGGTTTATCAACAAAATTTATGCGTGCAGGAAAAAAAAAACGGTTTGACGATAGAAAAGCAGATTGATTAGCCCATAAGTTGCGGCTGCGGCGACTTAGAAGACTTGACCTGATTTCTGCGGAGTCTTTCTTTCCTCTCACGCCCCGCTCCTCCAATGATTCTTCTCAAAGCTTTTCGTGGTGTGTGGTTCACTTCCTTTAACCTTACCCACTTTCATGTCACAATATGTGATTTTTCCCTCCCACTTTGAGACCTGACACCTTTCCAAACTAAAATGTTAAAAAAGATTCTATGCCCCGTTTTAGACTACAAGGCAAGACATACTAGGACATACGGTACACTTCATCTCAGACCAAAATAGTCAAAGTACCCATTTTTAGGCTAAATGGCTCAGAGACCGCAAAAATAACTTCACAAGTATAATTTATAATGAATTTGTCATGACCGTGAAATTAAAACGTCTGTCAGTCCTGTCAAACAATTGCCGGTTTTCACTGTTACGACATCAAATAATAAACTCCAAACCATTCAATAACAGAAGCAAAGAATTTCAAACGTTACAAAAGATTAATAAATAACCAACTATTCAAGTCTCAGGTCTGTGCTGTACACCACGCAAATTTTTAGAGCTCAGTCGGCAGACGCCATATTTGTGTCCTTCTTTCCCACACCTGGTGACGATAATACTTATTTTTTGATTTTGAATTTTTTGACGTCGCTTGCAAACCAGCAATTCATGCATTTCAAATCTACCTCATGTAAAGAGGATACAAAAACGAGAGAATCTACACAGTTAATTTTGATGAATCAAAACATTAGTGGTGAAAAGGAACTTAGACTTAAACAAAATGCAAAAGATTCGTTTTTCAAGGGAGTTTAGCTGTAGACGACCTTTCGACAGATAGTGACCGGAAGATATGCAGGTATCACGATTTTATAAAAAGCGTGACATTTATTACTACATTACAAAATATTGAAAATAAAGGCGTTGTAGGGTAATTGAAAGTTTTAAGTTTGGTATCAAATTTTGCAGGTTTTCATTTTTGCGATAGGTAAGCAATTTTCAAAGCAGACCCCCAAACACTTGTTTATAACTGACCTCAAAGTAAATAATATAAATTCATATAGTCCATGAACCTTGGTGCTCACAACTGTAGACATTCAGGACAATTCAGCTTCTCCGGTGTATTAACACATTGACCCCTGAACCGCAAGTAACCGCCCTTGTTTAACCACGTCCCTTGTACCACTTGTGACGTCATCAGTTTTAACGGTCTTGGACAACTTTGACAGCTAACTTGTACAAGGAGAAGAGATCTTTTAAGACATGCCCAAATGAGCGCGATTTAGTCAAACAGACCAGAGAAAGACGCAAAAAACCGTGTAACTTTAACCAGAAAATACCATTGAAAATCTTGTCCCACTACCCACTCGTACTTCCTTCCAAAAAAATTCACGATCTTCGAACTTTTTGCAAAGCCTTTTCCCACCGAAAGGAAGTCTAGTAAATGCCCAATAAAAGAAAAAAAGAAAAAAAACGGGGAAAGAAAAACAAAAGAAACGGGGAGGAACTGAAAGCAAAAGGTAAAAGCGGGGGGGGGGGGGGGGGGCAGCGAAACCTTCTGGGAAAAAACACGCCGGTAATCTCAAAATTTTGCTTTCTGTGCATGCCCGAATTTCCAAAGCTGTAATTTGGCATCAGGAACGAAAGCTAATCTACTTCTCGACTTGTAAACAATGTTTTCTTTTTGGCTAGACAGCGACCTAGAAACGGCTTGACTCGCTTCAAAAGGCATTTTTTGGCAAAATTTCGAGGAGTCAATGGGTTAAGCCACAAGTTTCCTTGTCGCATCAGAGCGAACCACCAAAAAATATGTTTTCTCAATTCACGCTTCCCCACTATCTGGGGGCCTGGAGCAGGCTAGGAACTATAGACTACCTTTCAAGACGTTTAATTTCCCTTTATCTGGGAAATTTTCCGATCGGGTAGCCTTCATGCAGACCTCCTATTTCCCTTGCTCCTCGTGGAGCAAGGGAAATAGGTCGGGCAAGCCAAAATAGTCTTATTATTTACAGTCGAACTGAATTTCCAGATTGTATAAATCATACTGTAATATTCTCCTGTCTTCTTGGGATACAAAATATAGCTTGCCACGACAGGACGTAACCATGTCAATCTTAGATAGTACTGGGCCTTGGAACATAGACCACTTGTCTTCACGAGGATAATAACATAGGATGCTATCCTTCTGCTCATCGTCTTTCATGCAGACTACCATAACAGGGATCTCAAGCGACTTTCTTGGCGTAAGAGTGTAATGATGATTATTTTTACAATCAATGAACCTCAAAGCTTCCTTCACAAGATCCATACAACCATCATTACTATTCACAAGATCATTTGTCATGATGGCACTGTGTTGGTAGTCACGCGAAACGTAAACAAGTCGAACTTCACGAAACAACTCCGCAAAGCATTTCTTGCCTTATTTTCGCGTTCCCTTTCTAACTTTCATGCCCTCCCTGCTATCTGGGAGCCTGAAACAGGCTAAAAATTCCCAACCGGAACATCCAAACGGAAAACTGTGGTCCACTTAATTTTTTCTACAAGTGGTCAAACTAGTTGCGGACTTTCTGTAAATAAATTAAAGTGAAATTGCACAAATGATGCAGGCCAACCTAGAAGGGAATTTCCCATTTAGGTGGTTTTGCTTACCTTTCTTCAAACCTTAGACAAACCAGTTTCCCCCTATAAATTGTAAATAACCCCCGAGAACGAGGTTGATACGCATCAGAGGCTAGAGAGTGTATTCTAATTAGAATGACAATTGATGCTTGATTTATTCACTGGCTGAGATTATATAAAACGACAGTCAAGAAAGTCAGCAAATTTACAAGCCTTTTATTTTGAGTCAAACTTTACTGTCGATTCAGTAGGATGGAAGCTTCATCACAAGCCTCTTGTAATATTCCAAGCACAAAGCAAGTCTTTGTCGCACAAGAATCACCCGATCATCCTTTCGACGTTACTTTGGTAGTCGAAGGTGGAAAAGCATTCAAAGCTCATAAATGTGTTCTATCAGCGGCAAGTCCTTTCTTTCAAAAGTTGTTCAACATCGACATGAGGGAGTCTAACGAAGGAGTAGTTCGGTTAGAAATGCTAACACAGCTTGGTTTGAGAGATATATTGGAGTTTATTTACACCGGTACTGTTCAGATATCGACTGAAGAAAATGCCCAAGAGCTGATCGAGATGGCGGACTACTTAATTCTTCCGCATCTAAAAACGGTCGCAGGAAGTCTTTTGGTGCGAATGTTGAACGCTTCAAACTGCATTTCAGTGTACTACTTTACAGAAAGATATCAATGCGAAGAATTAATCTCCGATATCAAAGAGTTCATATTTTTAAATTTTACCACCGTAGCGAAAACGGAACAATTTTCGAGCCTCTCGAGTAAGGAAGTTAAAATGTGGATTTCAAGTGACGAGATAGATGTTAGCGGGGAGGAAGATGTGTTTGAGATCGTTGTTACATGGACTAGTTGTAGAAAAAGCGAGCGAAAGAAATTCTTTGCAGAGTTGTTTCGCGAAGTTCGACTTGTTTACGTTTCGCGTGACTACCTACACAGTGCCATCATGACAAATGATCTTGTGAATAGTAATGATGGTTGTATGGATCTTGTGAAGGAAGCTTTGAGGTTCATTGATTGTAAAAATACTCATCATTACACTCTTACGCCAAGAAAGTCGCTTGAGATCCCTGTTATGGTAGTCTGCATGAAAGACGATGAGCAGAAGGATAGCATCCTATGTTATTATCCTCGTGAAGACAAGTGGTCTATGTTCCAAGGCCCAGTACTATCTAAGATTAACATGGTTACGTCCTGTCGTGGCAAGCTATATTTTGTATCCCAAGAAGACAGGAGAATATTACAGTATGATTTATACTTTAACTGCTGGAAGTTATTGCCATTCGAAGAACAATGGAGGTTTCGCAAATTGTTTGTTAGAAATGAAGAAATTTACGCTGTTGTGTCCGAAACGAGACCTTGCCCAGAGTGTGAGAGTGATAGCTTGCATTGGCTAATTCATCCTCCCTTTAGGACTCTAAGTATTATTATGAAAAAGCCCGAATCGAACTCTTGGGATTGTGTATCATCATTTGATGAAGATAGCAGAGAAGGAATGTGCGTTGTGTGCAGCGACAATTTTATTTATTTTATTGGTGGTACAGCACTAAACGACACACCTAAGAGGATCCTGGCTGATGCTGACAGGTATGACTTGATTTCAAACACATGGGACAAAATAGGTGACATTCAAGAACCGAGATACGATGCGCACGGTGCTGCTGGGCAAGGGAAAATTTTCATTGCTGGTGGGTACAACGGCAACATCCATTTAGAGAGTTGCGAAGTGTTCCACGAAGCAACAAACGAATGGCAGTTTATAGCAACTTTGAAGAAGCCATTCTTATCTCGGGCAACTTTGTTGTGTGCGGAGGGAAAGTTGTATTTATTCAACAGTTTTTTGTACCGCTGGAAATCCGACGAGGGTGGAATACTTGATTGCTATGATCCTGACAGAAATGAGTGGGAAGAGAAGACTCCAATACCTATTGAAATGATACGTGCAAAGCGGATAGCGATTAGGTATGGCTTTACTTGTGGTTTAGTGAAAGTTAACAAAGAATGTCTTGACCCGTTTCAAAATGCCACAACTGATGAAGACTCAAGGAGAGAGCGAGGCAAAGAGAAACGCAAGTGCATCGTCATGTGACCCTGTTCACGTTGATTTATTTGGATAATATATATTAACAGCCATGATATTGACAGATTAGTAAGCTAAAACAAACAAACAAACAAAAAACAGATAGAATTATGTGTAGATCATCGCAGTGAAGGTGTTTCAACCTAAGCGGTTGAAAAGAAGAAACCTGAAAAAATTCAGGCTTGAACGGGAATCCAACCCATGACCTCTGCAACACCGGTGCAGAGGTCCATAAGGATGGGTGCAAGTGGGCAGCAACCCCATACTAGGCGAACCACCCCTTGAGTGAGCAAATAAATACTGATGGAATAACGAAAGAAAGAAAGAAAGAAGAATCAAAGAGAGCTACAAATCATGAAAAATCACTGAAAAGTTGTTAATAATTGTCGTCATCCCTTAGCTGTCGTAAGATCTAAACAGTTTGAAGCAAATTTGTTTTTCTTATCTCATCGGTTTGGTAATACAGCACATTCACGGTGGCATACGGGGTCGAGGGAATCCCGATATAAAAAGTGGTACGGATGATTGTAAAGGTGCGAAAATCTTGTTGTTGTGGTTGTTTTGCGTACTCATAATATTACTGTTCTGAATTTTGCTGACCATCTAATCTAGTGAAACAGGGTTTTAAGTGGTTAGTCATTTTTTTCCCTTGTTAACCTCGGTCGTAAAATAACCCCATTTTTTTGTCTCAAACTTTATTTTTCTTCTTAAAGGGGCATAGTCACGCTTTTTTAGTTCACTTTAAAAATAAAAAATATGTCCTCACATCAATGAACGCCCACAAATAATGGTCTAGTTGTGTTACCAAAGACTATATTACCTCACTGAAACTATTTTCTGTCGTCTTTTGCTACGGATGGCACGGATGGAAATGGATTGCAATTTGAAAAAATTAGGCTAAACTTTTCAAAATTCTTTCAGAGTGTTGACATTAAATCGATATTAAATGGTCATGGTTTGTTTTCTCTCAATGAAGTTAAGTTAACATGTACCTCTAAATGTTCAAACACAATGTTGGGCATGGATAAAGTTAGCTACCGATAATTTTAGCACAGTTTTGACCAGAAATCTGCGAAATCTTCGTGACTGTGATCCTTTAATATTTCCGTTCTGCATGTAGTATAGAGTGCCACTATTTCACTACTTCTCTCTCGCGTGCTGACCTTGTCAAAAACTCTTAACGACATCAACATCATCACCACCACAACCACCACCACCACCATCATCCTCATCATCATCATCATCATCATCATCATCATCATCATCATCATCATCATCATCAACAACAACAACAACAACAAGCTTTATTTGCATGACTATAAGTACATACAGTATTGCAAAAGCGTAAAACTTAACTAAAGCGAAACTTATAACAATCATAATCATGTAATAGGAAAAAAAGCAATTATGTATGCGTTACATTACTTTCATTCGATAGAAGATTATTTCGTAAAGATAAGCATCTCAAAATGAACTTCATCAGTTGAGTATTTAAGTAGTAATTATCAGAATTCATTAATTTTTTGGTGGCTTGCATAGGAGGTAATTGTGTTATGTTTGGTATCTGGTTCTCTATTTTTTTGTAAAATTCATCTCTAAAACTACAGTATTTAGTACAATGGAAAAGTAAATGAATTTCATCTTCAATTTGGTTTGATTTACACGTAGGGCAGAGTCTATTATCCCTTGGGATTTGATCATATCTGCCAGTTTCGATCAATAATTTATGATTACCTATTCTAAGTTTCACTAATTCTTTCCTGTTATTTAGTTTTCTTGTAAGATCTAAATAGCAGGAAGGCGTATATTCGTCCTTAAAAGTGTTATAGAATTCTAATTTCTTAGAGTTTCGAATAGTATGTTGCCAGTGTGAAATATACTTTTGTTGCATAAGACTTACATAGTGTTTAATCTTAGCATCAGTTAAGAAAGTAGGGTCAAAATCAGGCAAATTATAATATTCAGACATCCTCATAACATTAGAGTAAAAACTATTTTTGCTGGTGTTATGAAGATCAGATGACATTAAAAAGATTTGTTTAACAATAAGAGTCATTTTCCTTATTGTGGAGATAGAAGGTGTAATTAATTATTTTTTGATTAATAGCTATTATAAGAGGAAACTTTCCAAGCTCAGCTCTACAAGCTACATTCGATGCCTTACTGCTTACTTCTAAGTAGCGTTTACAGTACTGGAGATGGGCTTTTTCAATCTGTGAACTGTTCCAAGACTTGAAATCAGGTTTGGTATATACTCCCCAGATTTCACTGTTGTAAGTTAAAATTGAAGAGATCATAGCGTCAAAAAGTTTATTTGCAAGGAATGGGGACAGATTGCTGATATGTGTGTGTTTTCTGAGGCTGAAAAGAGCGTGGAGAGCCTTCTCTTTCAATTTGTCAAGCGCCAATGAAAAGTTTCCTGTTGAAGAGATTAATGTTCCTAAGTAGGTGTAATTCTGAACAACTTCAATGTTTTCATTGTCAATATGAAAACTATGCTCAGTACATCTTTTTGCATGTTTTTGGAAGATCATAACTTTAGTCTTTTTAGGATTGATACTTAACATCCATGAATTGCAATAGGAAGATAACATATTTAAGCAATTTTGCAATCCTATTTTGGATCTTGATAATATTACTAGATCGTCCGCATATAAAAGAGAATTTAATTTCGCGCCGTTTGGTAAGACAAAGGGGTCAGCTAAAGTTTCTTCGAAAGAGAAAGGTATATTATTAATAAAAAGGTTAAACAGTAACGGACTTAAAATGCAACCTTGTCGTACACCTCTGGCATATTGAAAGGGTCGTGTTTGATTTTGTCCAAGCTTTATAGAGCATGTAGAGTTTGAGTACAAACTCTTAATCAAATTGTAAAAGCACCCTCCGACATTTATTTGTAACAACTTATATAAGAGACCAACATGCCAAATTGAGTCGAAAGCTTTTTGGAAATCTACGAAACAAGCATATATTTTCTCGTTGTGGTTATGCACATATTTATCTACTAACGTTCTTATTGTGAGGAAATGGTCTGCTGTACGATTGTTTGGTAGGAAACCAATCTGGGAATTGTGGAGAATGTTACACGAGTTGACATGCTTTAGCAGTCTTTGGTTTAAAATAGAACAAAACAATTTTCCTAGACAGCTTGAAACACAAATTCCCCGATAATTTGACGGATCACTTCTATCACCTGATTTATATATTGGTGTAATAAGGCCGCGACACCACGTCTCGGGCATTTTACCTGAAATAAGAATTGAATTAAAAAGTTTAAGATATACGGGCATCATGTCTTGAAGGCTAGCTTTGATCATTTCATTTTTTATTTTGTCTGAGAGCGACGATTTGTTATTTTTCATTCTCTTCGCGGCTGTAACAATTTCATTTTCGGTAAGGAAGTAGTCTAAAGAGGCCATCTGATCCTTACGACGTTCAAGGTATGTCAAGTCATTAATAATTGACTGCTGTGTAGGATTTAAAGGCTTTTCCGAGTGAAGTGAACGGAAATAATTGAGCCATCTTTCCTCCGATATTAATGGGATATCTTTATCTTTTTGGGTGTCATCCATCGATTTTAAACATTGCCAAAAGTGTTTCTTATCCGAATTTTCTGCACTTTTTTCTAATTCCGTAATCGTTGAGTTGTAATACTCAGTTTGTTTTCTAATCAAAAGCTTTTTATAATCTGTTAAGGCAATATGATACTTCTCCCGCAAGTTTTCATTTAAGGGGTCCCGGTGTTTTTGGTTTGAGAGCTTTCTTACCTCGTGTCTTTTGAAATGACAGTCTTTATCAAACCATTTTTTATTGGATACTGGCTTCGTTTTTTTGCGAAGTTTTGGTTTTCTTATCTTCAAGCTTCTTTTTGCTGCTGAGATTAGCATGTTCTCCACTTTTTTTAGCCTGGTGTTAACATCTAGAAACGAGTTGTCGTCATCAAGATAATCTCGTACGAGCATTTGAAGATCAGGTGAGCGCAAGACATCTTTGAATTTTGATGCAGAATCATTTTCCCAGAGGAACTGCATAGGAAGACGTGACAGTGGATTATTCTCAATTGAGGATTCAGGTTCACCAATAGTTGTGTTAATATTTATTGAGGTGATTATCGAACTATGATCCGATATAGAACATGGTTGACTTACGACAAAATTTGAAACATTTGAAAACAAATCCTGGTCACAAATTGCATAATCGATAACACTTATTCCATTTCTTCCTTGGAAGGTGTGTCTGCCCAAGGTATCACCTCAGACTCTTCCGTTTAATATTTTAAGTTCGGCGCTTTTGCAAATATCAAGACGCCTTTTACCGTGATTATTTATTTCGTTATCATAGCTATTCCGCCGAATTGGACAAAATGAAAATTCAGATTGATCATTTACTACGATGTTGTTTCCGTCATGACAAACACTATCTGAATATTTTCCTGTCCTCGAGTTAAAGTCGCCCAAGAGAAGGATTGACCCTTGGGAAAAGCAATTTAGGACATCTTTTTCTAGTTCTTCAAATAGTTCAGGGTCAAAATATTTTGAGCTACTCGGTGGAATATAAAGACCACAAACGTAGATATCTTTCGTTGCCTTGGTATATCTTTTGTTGATTGTAAACCAAAGAAAATTTGGCGGTGTTTTGACAATTGAAATCCAATCATGAAATATATTTTTGTATAGCAAAACAATTCCTCCAGAGTTTCGACCACTGTTTTTTGAGACTATAGCATCCTTAATTATAGATCTATACCCTCTAACTTCAACATCGGTGCATTTCCAAGTCTCAGTAAGGAATATAAAATCAGAGCCATTAATCATGCTTAAAAAATCACTACTTTGCAATTTGTTCCCCAACGTTTTTGAAATTACCCCATGTATATTCCATGCAAAAAAAGATAATTTGCCTGGAGAGGTCGAGCGACTAGTCAAACCCCTAGTGGTATCAAACATCTGTCGAAACCAATGAGATGCATCCTAGTAGAAAATTTAAGACTATATAAATGATTTAACAAATCTCAAAAAGGATATTAGTTCTGTAGGTATATCAAAGCCTGCGTCTTTACTAACGCCAGAGGCAAGTGTTTGGTCATTTTCTCTTGGTGTATGAGGCGGCTGTCGGTATTGGTTGGTACTCGGTAGTAATGATTGTTGCCGCTGGAAGTAAGGTGGACTGTTAGAACTGTTTGGGTTTTGATTGCCTCTAGCTTGTGAGCTTTGAAGTACGTGGCTGTAAGTTGGGTACTTGTCCGCTGGGCTCGAGCGATGGTGACGTGGCGATCTAATCTGACTGTATCGCGAATTACTAGCTCTTCCACGAATCGCAGCAATAAGGTTGGCTGCGAAGAGTCCAATGTATTGTCGTATGATGTGCTTTGTATCATGTAGTACATCAGATCCTCCGGCGAGAAGATTATCATGGCTTACAAGATGTACATTTGGAAAACTACTGCATTTGACAATTAACTGCTCATTTATCTTTGTGATCGTTGGCATCGGAATGTCGCCGCGTGGAAGCAGTGTCGAATATATTATTTTGCTTGTTGGGAATTTCGTTGCAGCCTTGGTAATCACAGTGAGGAGATTAGATGTAATTTCGCCTATCGGGGTCGTAATCGTCAAGTCATTAGTCCCGGTATGAATTAACAGAAGTTGTGGCGTATCATGAAGCTCGGTTAGAGTGGTTCTTGCCTGAGCAATAGTTGGGCATCGGAAATGTTTTAATTTTTGATTAGGTGGGAACATCTTCTTCCTTTTTAAATATTTCCCATTTGAGTCGCATAGGAAAACGACGTGAGTTGCGTTGGTGTTGGCAGCGTTCGGAGGAGATTGTTCGAAGTTGTCATTTGTGTTGGCTGGTGGTAAGGTATCTTGAAAGGGTAGGGCTCGAAGTGTGAACTGTTTTACATTTAAAGTATCCAGAGAGCTGTATTCTGACGATGACAGTTGACACTGTCGATACCATGTCAAGATCCTGCTGAATGGAAAAATGCTAGAGTTACCCCTCTCTACAAAAATTCGGGCAAACGCAATGATCCTTCCAACTACCGCCCTATTTCAGTAATTCCTGTGGTAGCAAAAGTTATTGAGCGGATAATCTATGATCAACTGTATGACTATCTTACGAAGAATAATCTTTCCAAACATCAGTCCGGTTTTCGTGCAGTTCACTCGACGGTTACGGCTCTACTCGAGGCAACAGATAGCTGGGCTCTTAATATTGACCGTGGTGGATTAATCAATGCCGTTGTTTTCCTAGATTTAAAAAAGGCATTTGATACAGTCGACCATGAGATTCTCCTATTTAAGCTACGTTCATTCGGAATTCGTGGACTAGCTTTACGTTTGTTTCGCTCCTATATAGAAGACCGAACACAAACCTGCCAAATCGATTGTTCTAAATCTACTCCAAAGTTTCTCAAATGCGGTGTGCCTCAAGGCACAATTCTTGGCACACTTTTATTCTTACTCTATATTACTGATTTACCGCTGTGCCTTAATTTTTCCCATCCTCGAATGTATGCTGACGATACCAGCGTTACTTACGCAGGTAAGGATATAAACGATATTAATGATTGTCTTAACCCTATTCTGCCTGGGGGGGCCACATTGCGCCCGCGCTGACTTTAACGAATTATAACTTTAGGTGCCCCCCCCCCCCCAGGCTCAGAAACTCAAAAAAAGCCCAGGCAGAATAGGGTTAACAAAGATTTAAAATCTGTTAATACCTGGTTGTCTTCTAATAAGCTTACATTGAACCTGACTAAGACCGAATTCTTAGTAATAACTTCAAGGCAAAGGCGGATTTACTTGTCAGACAACCCGTCTCTTAACATGAACAATTTCCCCTTTGAGCAGGTGTCTTCAACAAAATCTCTCGGTGTATACGTTGATGAAAACTTAAGCTGGAATACTCACATTGAAAGTGTTTGTAAGAAAATGTGTTCAGCCTTAGGCTTAATTGAACGTATTAGAAATTTCGTACCATTCCACACTCTTTTGAATATCTTCATTGGTTTGGTAAAGCCCCCAGTTTGACTATTGCAGCATAGTATGGGGATGCTGCAGTATTAGACTCGTCGAGAAACTTCAGAAGCTGCAAAACCGTGCGGCTCGTATATTGTTGTCCGCCCCTTATGATTCTAATGCTACAGACCTATTCCGCAGACTTAATTGGAAAAACCTAAGAAATCAGAGCCTTTATACCAAAGCCATTATGATGTTCAAAACTTTAAATGGAGGGACACCAGGTTAATTCTCAACTAAATTCATCTTTCGTAATGATACAACTAGTTATAGATTAAGAAATAGTGAAATGGGGCTGGCTATTCCTCAACCTCGCACCGATTATGTTCGAAAAAGTTTCTCTTATAGCGGTGCTGCGCTGTGGAATAGCCTTCCAACTGATATTAGAGTATCTAAAATAGGTGAATTTAAGACGAAGCTAAATAACTTCAGTTTTGAGTGAATTTACGACAACGACAAGGCATTCCTGAAAAGTAGTACTTTTTGCTTTTATTTATTTCTATTTGAGTATGTAGTTAGTTTAGATAGGGCCTTTATACTTTGTAATTACTTTTATAATTATTTTATTGTTTTTAATTCTTATATTTGTAGATAATTTTTGCTTGTATACTGAGGAATCTACCCTGTATAAATAAAGTCATCTATTCTATTCTATCTGTTCTATTATAATTAACCCTCGGACGTAAGTGGATGCCTCCCTCCCCCCATAAGGTTTTTCTTGAATGTTAGTTCCAAGGTGATTTTTCATCTGCACCTGCCGTTTTTTAGTGGCTATGCACATATTATTTAGACACAATTCGAGACAAGCTTGGTTAGAATCGGTTGCTATGGTGACGAGATATGAAGCCATAAGTAGCAGGTGGTCAAGCCATTATTGAATGAAAATGCATGTTTTCAACCTGATTTTAGCCGAAAAAAGCACAAAATCTTGTCAACAATTAGCCGTGTTTAATTAGGTCATATTCTACTTCAAGAGACGATCTTTATCCGCTCTTGTCTACTTAAGTTTCAGTTTCGCCGTTTTTTGATAATTTCTAATCTTGGTGGACGACACAGGCCCCCAGCAGTGCCACAGCTCATATTATATTTCGTATCTTGTACATCACATCATAGGCTTTCTGTGGCATTTCCGGTTATTGCAAAGAAGATTAAATACCGCTATATTAAATGATTGTTTGTTTTATTGTCATATAGTTCCTATCGTGCCCAAGAACTTTACTGTAATGGTAGGACTTGCCCGTGTGGTGCTTGCTTACTGTAATTATGTTTTCACATTTTTTTAGGCGAACAAAGCACAAAATCTTGTCTATGAGCAGGCAAGTGTTTAATTATGTCATATTCCACATGTCACCAATTTCCAGCGTTTTTTGATAGTTTCTAATCTTGGGTGACGTCACAGGCCCCCTAGAGCGCCACAACACATAATTCGTTATCTTGTAGAGCATACCACGGGATTTCTACTTCAGGTAAAACATTTTCGAAATATTGCAACGTAGCACAAAACGCAGGGAAGAAGAAAACGTATAAGATTTAAAAAACTAGACTGATAACAGTCCCTTTCTGGATAGTCGAGAGAGCGCGCAAAATAGCCGAACGAATAAAGCCGAAAAGTGGAGCGAAAGCCCGGAGGGGGGCTGGGGGAGAGTCTATTCTCTTTGTTTTTTTCTCTTCACTCCACTCTCACCGCGCTGGACAGAGCTGAATAACGATGAACGGTCAGCGGTGCGAAACGCGGGCGACCGCGCGCGAACCCGACTTGGCGACTTGGCAGGCCTGGCGGGCTATTTAAAATGGCCGGTATTTGTGGGATTTTCCCGTACGATAAACAAACCCGTTGGTTAAGTACAGTATTGCGTGGTTAAGAAAAGTCTGTGTGTTTTTGGACAGCCAATACCATACTGTATCTTATTTCAGTTTGAAAAAAATTTGTTTTCATCGGTAAAATTGTGAAATTTTGGCTTAAACGAGATTTTACGAATTGTGCTTACATGTCCCGGTCGCTTTATTTTATCGCGAAAGTTGCAAGTGGTGTTTTATTGGTTGTGGGACTTTTATTTTTTCCTCTGTTTTCGTGTCGGCCCAAGAAAATTGTTTTAAATGTGGAAGTCCACGGGCAAGTGAATTCCAAGGCGATTTATAACGACTTTCTCCCAGAAAGCCTGATACTCAGGCTAGACTTTGTCGTGTTGGTCAAGTGAATGCTGAATCGCTCGCCGCCACAGAAAACAACTCGAGAAAGACAACAATAGTGTTCATATGCATGGCACCGCTTCAGACAAGAGCAAACTGTCAAAAATTCCAATAACATTATTATCACTGAGGTAAGTAAAGCTTTCGTTCAATAGAAATATCTTAAATTAAGATTTTGGTTTTTATGGAGCAACACCGCCATTGAACAAAAATTATGGTCGGTGTTAGTTGAATTAAAATTAAGCACATGTTTGTATTAGTGTAACTTTCAACTTGCTTCATTACAAGTTTAAAAATTTCCAATTATAAAATTTTAAAAGTTCATTGTAAGAGAATAAGGTATCTTTATGAACCATGACACAGCCGCTTTACGACACTTCGACTTGCTGCAATACAGCTTTAAATAAAAAGCCTTTCAACCACAATTTCTATTGAACGAAAACTTTACTTACCTTAATGATATCGCCGAAGACACCGAATCCTTCTTTTAACATCTCACAGCTCTAAATCGGCATTAAGAACAAAATATTCAACACTTTATTGTCCTTTTCGAACACAAATTTTCCACAATCCGAAATCCAGAGCTGTGATCCGTGGCGCTGGCCGAAAGGATCGCAGCTCGGGGACGAGAGTGGAGGAGAGCAGTGACGTAGCGAACATGCGCAGTGCGTTATTCAGCTCTGTCACCGCGCTGCTGATAGTTCACGCTCTCGGTTTTCGCTCGCCCTCTCGGCTCTCCAGAAAGGGACTGCTAGCAGTCTATTTGAAATCATAAGTTTTCAAAATTTTCATGAAAGGAATATCCCGCTGGCCAGAAAGGTGACATCCTGTGTTATTATCCTCGTGAAGACAAGTGGTCTATGTTTCAAAGCCCAATAACATCTAAACTTGACGTGGTTACGTCTTGTCGTGGTAAGCTATATTATTTATCAAAGGAAGACAAGAGAATATTACTTTGTGATCCATACTCCATCTGTTGGACATCATTGCCACTTGAAGAACAATGGGAGTTTCGTAAATTGTTTGATAGAAGTGAAGATGAGATTTACGCTTTGGCCAGACATAGGGACAGTAGTTCACTTCATCTCCCTCCTTGTATCGTTAAAAAGAAGCCTGAATCAAGCTCATGGGATTGTGTAGCGTCATTTGATGTAGGTGTAAGAGAAGGAATGTGTGTTGTATGTAGCGACAAGTTTATTTATTTTATTGGTGGTATAGCGGTAAGAGTCACACCGATGATGACCCTCGCTGCTGTTGACAGGTATGACTTGATTTCAGACACGTGGGACAAAATAGCCGACATTCAACAACCGAGATCCAAAGCTTACGGTGCTGCTGGGCCCGGAAAAGTTTTCATTGCTGGTGGGTACAACGGCACCATCGATTTAGAAAGTTGTAAAGTGTACCACGAAGCAACAAACGAATGGCATTTTATAGCAATTAAGTTTGAAGAAGTCATCGTCATGTCTCTCAGCTTTGTTGTGTGTTGATAGCAACTTGCATGCATTGAAGAGTTCCTCTTTCAGCTATCGACTCAAAAAGAACGGTGTATTTGCTCGCTATGATCCTGACAGAGATGAGTGGGAAGAGAAGACCCCTTTACTTCTGATAATGATACGCGGAAAGTGGATAGAGATTTCGCATGGTGCAATTTGCTGTTCAGTGGGAGTTTATAACGAATGTCTTTAACTTCTTTCAAAAGGTCACAGCTGACTAAGAAAGAAAGAGAACGGCAAAGACAAAAGCAAGTGCGCCGTCAAGTGACGCAATGATTGCCGTAACGCTCATATCACGACACTCACACACCGCTGAACAAAGGTCACACGGTCTATATGTCCCATAGAGCTTGGGGTACCTGCGATAGACCTTAGACACATTTGGGGTCAAATTCGGTTAGAATCTGTTGCTATGGTTACGAGATATGTCATAAGCAGCAGGTTGTCAAGCCATTTTCAGACACAAAAATAAATGCGTGTTTTTCACCCTTTTTATGTGAAAAGATGTTGACAAATAGTAGTCGAAAAATTATGTCATATTCTACATGTCTAGCACCGAAACGTTTCAATTTCCGCCTTCTTTTTTTTTTTGATAATGTATAATTTTGGATAGAATCCATCTTGGGTAACGGTACGGGCCCTTAGCAGCGCCACAGCTCTTAATGTATTCCTCATCTTGTAGAGGGCATGCACCAAAGGCTTCCTGCTAAGGGTAAAATCTTTTCGAGACATCGTAACTTAGCAAAAATCCAGGGGTGAGGGGCAGGGGGAGTCACATTGTTTGTGCATGAAGGAAATTAAAATTTTAAAATAACCGCATTTTCTGCATAAAGGAGGACCAATTTATGCATTTGAAAACTAGCTCATATAAACAGAGTACAACAAGGCTAGAATCTAAACTGGGTTATTTTGTTGAATCAAAACATTTAGTAGTGAAAGCAAACTAAGTCTTGGATAAAATGCAAACAAGAAACCTTTAACCCCTGGCGTTGAGCTCGAGATCACCTTTCGACAAGTGGTCACGAAAATGTACGATCCAGCGGTTACGAAAGGGTTGTAGGAGAATTAAAAGGTTTAATTCTAGTAACTACGGATTGGTATGAAATTTCTGCGGGTTTTCGTTTTTGTGATATGTATTTTTGCAATTTCCAAAGCAGATCCTGCAAAATTAATTTACAATACGTACCTAACAGAAAAAAATATTTTAAAAATGATGATAATTCATGTAGTTCATGAACGCACGTGCTTACAACTGCATTTAACTCCAGCTTATATAACGGGCAAGTCTTTGATAACCACAAGCTTCCTTGTTGCATCAGCAAACTACCGCGAGACTGAACCCCCCTCCCCCCCCCCACCTAGACAACACGTGCTGGAAAGTTCAGTTTACCTGCTGAAGACTGCAGCTCTCGCTTTGTTTGTTTTATAAAATAAAATTACCACTGCTCGTTTGGCTAACGCTAGGAAATTAAAATGAAAACTGACGCAATACAACTATGGATCGCGTATTTGATAATTGCGAAGTTTAAACATGACATAATTTCCGACCGCAAGGCATAACAACGGAACGGACTTTATACTACAATAGACCATAATTTATTCACTGGCTGAGACTACAGCGACAGTCAGGTTAGTCAGCAAATTTACAGAACCATAAATTGTGAGCCAAACGTTAGTAGGATGGAAGCTTCTTTACCAGCTTCTTGTAATATTCCAAGCACGAAGCAAGTCTTTGTCGCACAAGAAACACTCGATCATCCTTTCGACGTTACTTTAGTAGTCGAAGATGGAAAAGCATTCAAAGCCCATAAATGTGTTCTATCAGCGGCAAGTCCTTTCTTTCAAAAGCTGTTCAAGATCGACATGAGGGAGTCTAACGAAGGAGTAGTTCGCTTAGAAATGATAACGGAGCTTGGTTTGAGAGATCTGTTGGAGTTTATTTACACCGGTAGTGTTCACATATCGACTGAAGAAAATGCCCAAGAACTGATCGAGATGGCGGACTACTTACTTCTTCTGCATTTGAAAGCTTTCGCAGGAAGGGTTTTGTTGCAAATGTTGAACGTTTCAAACTGTATTTCAATGTACTACTTTGCAGAAAGATATCGATGCAAAGAACTAGTTTCCGACATCAAAAAGTTCATATTTGTAAATTTTACCACCACCGCAAAAACGGAACAATTTTTGAGCCTCTTGAGTAATGAAGTTAAAATGTGGATTTCAAGTGACGAAATAGAAGTTAGCGCCGAGGAAGATGTGTTTGAGATCATAATAACGTGGGCCAGTTTTAGCCAAAAAAGTGAGCGAAAGAAATATTTTGCTGAGTTGTTTCGTGACGTTCGACTTGTTTACGTTTCGCGTGACTACCTACACCGTGACGTCATGACAAATGATCTTGTGAATAGTAATGACAGTTGTATGGATCTTGTGAAGGATGCTTTGAAGTTCATTGACTGTGAAAATAATCATCATTACTCTGTTACGCCAAGAAAGTCGCTAGAGACCCCTGTTATTGTAGTTTGTATGAAATACGTTGGCTGTGGTGGCCAAACAGCTGACATCTTGTGTTATTATCCTCGAGAAGACAAGTGGTCTACGTTCCTAGCCCCAACACCATTTAAGATTGATACCGTTACGGCTTGTCGTGGTAAGTTATATTTTTTATCCCAGGAAAACAAGAGAATATTACAGTATGATTTATATTCCACCAGCTGGAGGTCATTGCACTGTTCATTGCCACTCGAAGAACGATGGACGTTACACAAATTGTTTGTGAGAAATGAAGACGAAATCTACGCAATTGTGTCTAAAACGAGACCTTGCCTAAAACCAGAATTTGCCTTGCCTACTTGGCTTAAACAATCCCTACAGCGTCATCTCCCTCTTAGGACTTTTAGTTTTATTAAGAAAAAGCCAGAGTCGAACTCGTGGGATCGTGTATTATCATTTGACGAGGATAGCAGAGAAGATTTTTGCGTGGTATGCAGCGACAATTATATTTATTTCATTGGGGGTACGGCACTAAGAAACGGACAGAAGAGAATCCTGGCTGATGTTGACAGGTATGACTTGATTTCAAACACGTGGGACAAAATAGCTGACATTCAAGAACCGAGATATGGTGCGTACGGTGCTGCTGGGCACGGGAAAATTTTCATTGCTGGTGGGTCCAACGGCAACATCCATTTAAAAAATTGTGAAGTGTACCACGAAGCAGCCAACGAATGGCAGTTTATAGGAACTTTGGAGAGGTGGCCCACATATCTCTCAGATTTGTTGATTGTTGATAGCAAGTTGTATTTAGTGGACAATTCCTTGTACCTCTGTCAACAAGAAAAGCACGGAGTAATTGCTTACTATGATCCTGACAGAAATGAATGGGAAAAGACGACTCCAATACCTCTTGAACTGATACGTGAACCGTGGATAGCATATGCATATGATGCAGTTTGCTGTCCAATGAGAGTTTATAAAGAATGTCTTGACTTCTTTCAACATGCCACAACTGATGAAGAGGCAAAGAACGCGAGAGGCAAAGAGAAACCCAAATGCACCGTCATGTGACCTTGTTCACGTTTATTTATTTTGTTTATATATTCATTACTATTTAACAGACATGATATATTGACAAATTAGTCAGACAAATAAGAAAAAAAAACCCAACAAAACAAAGAGCCATAAGGATGGGTGGAAGTGGGCGGCAGCCCCATACTAGGTGAGCCACCCGATACGTAAGTAAATAAATGCTGACATAATAAATGTTATAATATTACAGAAACCATGATTCACGTAAGAAAAAAAAGGAGATTCAGAAGAAAGTTACAAATCATACAAAATCACTGAAAAGTTATAATATTCGTTAGCTGTCGTACGCAGCAATTTTTGCTAATATCGCACAATTAATGGGACATACGGGATTGAGGAATCCCCATATAAAAGTGATACGGACGATTGCGAAAGTACGAAAATCTTGTGGTTGACTTTCTGGACTCGCGTTTTTTTTCTTTTTTTTTTTTGCTTATTGGTTTTTCTTTCCTTTTTTTGCTCACTTTTCTAAAATCTTAATTTTATGATCCGGTAATATAACAAAATAGGGTTTATGTAGTTAGTCTTGTTTTCCTTTGTTACTTTTTGCCTTGCAATCTTTCATTTAATTTTCTAACTCTTGATTTACTGTTTTTTTTATTTTTTAAATAAATATTAAATAAATCAATAAAAAGGCTCACTGTTTCCTTTTCGGATCTGATATTAACCCTCACACCTGAAATGGCCACATTTTTTTATTCCAAGCTTCATTTTTCTTCTTTTTATTTGTAGTTTTGTCATTATTTCATTATTCGGACGATTGCGAAAGTACGAAAATCTTGTGGTTGACTTTCTGGACTCGCGTTTTTTTTTGCTTGTTCCTATAAGCTCACTTTTGTAAAATTTTAATTTTCGGATCAGGTAATATAGCAATATAGGGTTCTTAAAGTAGTTAGTCTTGTTTTCCTTTGTTACTTTTTACCTTGCAATCTTTCATTTAATTTTGTAACCCTTGGTGTACTGTTTATATAGCTTTTTTCCTCTTTTTATTTGTAGTTGTGTCGTCATTTCATTATTCCTCCTCGCCTTGCTATGGTTGCTAGTTATGACGTCATAAGTTGCACGCAGTCATTTTTAAATATTAATGTATGAAAATATGAAAATCACAAAATAATGACAAAAAAGCAGCGGACTCTTAAATTGTGTCATATGCTACACGTCTAACATCCAAAACTTAGATTTTCAGCGTTTTTTTTTTATAATTCTTAAGTTTCGGTAAGATTGGGTGACGTCATAGACCCCAGAAGCGCCATTACTCATGATACGTAAGTTTTCTTGTAGAGCACGTCACAGGCTTTCCACTAAAAGTAAAATCTTTTCGAAATATTGTTACATAGGGTAGACTTGGGAGGGGGAGTCCACCAACCCCCTCCTTGTACCACGGTTGCATTCTTTTTCAGTTCTGAACAAATTACGTCATTTTCACGGATTTTAAGGATGGTGCCTCGTTTTTACTGCATATAGGTCCTGCGCACCTTAGGATGGTCTCAGAGAGACTCGAAGTTCTTAAGCACGGCGGTACCTTCTAATACAAAGGTATTTTTGCAGGATTTATGACTATGCATGAAACGGCAGCTCTTAGAAAGGGCTTTTGGAATCCAACAAGAAAATTGAATGTAACCATGCATTTTTCAGAGAAAACTGAGTTTAAACTTGGAGAGAAAATGCCTCTCAATAATCTGTATTTTAGGACTTTTTTAGAATTAGGGTTGGTTAATTATCTCTGAAAAATGCGCGGTTACCGGCCCGCATTTTTGTTTTTTGGATACCACTTATCCTTCCTATGATCAGCTTTTTCCCCATAGTCATACCCTGTGCAAAAATACCTCTGTATTAGGAGGCAAAGTCCTTAAGTCGAGTTATCGTCCCATTATTACAGTGCCTCTTTTCGTTTGTAGACCATCCTTTTCAGGTTGAGAAGATATTTGGTGTTTTTCTCACCTTTATTATTGTATCATCGGGACTTTGATCTTAAAACCACCCCTTACGTTTTGTATTAAATTTATGATCACCAATTTGCGTTTCGTTTTCAGTCACGCTTCGAACACATTTTTTGCTTTTGGCTTTCGGCGACATAAGCATCGATAAGCTGTTTTCTAAAACTGCAATTGCATTTTCAACTTCTTCCTGTTACTTTTCCCAATTTCTTTTATTTAATGCTCCATATTTGATAGATACTTTATTTGTCATAACACTGTGCCATAGAACACCGGCCAGGTGCACAATGTTCTTCAATAGTTATACAATTTTTATTGATTTTGAAAGCTAAATCAGATAATCTTTATAATTTTATGAAGCAAATTGCTAAGTTTGCGCCAATAATTACTCGATTAGCTGATAAAAATAAATGAGCTCGAAAAAGTACTTACCAGGCCTGGAAAGTTATCGAGAATTTCGAGAAACGGGCCCCAGAACCGAAAGTGTTATGTCGCGCATATTCCGGCGCCCTTAGAAGAGAAGAGGACCTGGTAACGTTAGCAGGTTTACCAGTCTTCTTATTTGTGGAGATTATTTGCATTTTTGGTTTTGTATTTCCCATAAGACATGTTACACTTCATTAAAATTCTGCCTGTCATACCGCTATTATGACCATACGAAATACGGGAGCTTGATCAGTGTATGTCGAATGACTAGCAAGCTGAATATAATTAGGATGTTAATATATATTTGCATTCTAATCACAGTGGCGATTGATGCTTAAAGTCTAGCGTGTTAACCGCTTGCTAACCTTTGGAGTTAAGGACCGACGCAATTTGATAAGCAAATAGACTATAATTCAAATGTCAACCTTTATTTATGAGAGGTAAGCTGATAATAGGTTTTCTTGCTGCGTTTCTGGGCCAGTTCGAGGTAACTCGTGAAGTTTGTGTTCGAGTTGGGCATTTAATATATCCAGGAGGGCAGGAGGGTCAATTGATCGTTGCAAGTGTTGACAAGTTAGCGAAAAAAATATGAGAAAAAACATTTTCAAAATGAGGACAATCCCCGTAGTTCATGAACGCGCGTGCTTACAGCTGTAGGCATTTAACTGCAGCTTATATAAAGGGCAAGTCTTTGATATCCACAAACTACCACGAGACTCCCCCCCCCCCCTCCACCCCCAATAGACGACACGTACTACAAAGTTAAGTTTACCTGCTAAAGACTGCAGCTCTCTCTTTGTTTGTTTTATAAAATAAATTTACCACTACTTGTTTAGCTAACGCTAGGTAATTAAAATGAAAACTCTCTCCTCGTTTTCACGTTTTTTGTTGCACGGAGATATTAGCCTTTCTGGCTACTCAAAATTCGTGTGTAAATAAAGTTCGTGTTATGTTATGACGCAATACAACTATGGATCACGTATTTGATAATTGCGAAGTTTGACATAATTTCCGACCGCAAGGCCTAACAACGGAACGGATTTTATACTACCATAGACCATAATTTATTCACTGACTGAGAATACAGCGACAGTCAGGTTAGTCAGCAAATTTACAAAATCATAAATTGTGAGCCAAACGTCAGTAGGATGGAAGCTTCTTTACCAGCTTTTCGTAATATTCCAAGCACGAAGCACGTCTTTGTAACACAAGAATCACACGATCATCCTTTTGACGTTACTTTAGTAGTCGAAAATGGAAAAGCATTCAAAGCTCATAAATTTGTTCTTTCGGCGGCAAGTCCATTCTTTCAAAAGCTGTTCAACATCGACATGAGGGAGTCTAACGAAGGAGTGGTTCGGTTAGAAATGCTAACTGAGCTTGGTTTGAAAGATATATTGCAGTTTATTTACACCGGTACTGTCAAGATATCGACTGAAGAAAATGCCCAAGAGTTGATCGAGATGGCGGACTACTTACTTCTTCCGCATCTGAAAATAGTCGCAGGAAGAGTATTGTTACAAATGTTGAACGTTTCAAACTGTATTTCAATGTACTATTTTGCAGAAAGATATCGATGTGAAGAAATGCTTGCCGACATAAAAAAGTTCATACTTGTAAATTTTACCACCATAGCGAACACCGAACAGTTTTTGAGCCTCTCGAGTAAGGAAGTTAAAATGTGGATTTCAAGTGACGAGATAGATGTTAGCGCCGAGGAAGAAGTGTTTGACATCATCAGGACGTGGACAGGTTGTAGGAAAAGCGAGCGAAGTAAATATTTTGCCGAGCTGTTTCGTGAAGTTCGACTTGTTTACGTTTCGCGTGACTACCTACACAGCAACGTCATGACAAATGATCTTGTGAGTAGTGATGATGGTTGTATGGCTCTTGTGAAGGACGCTTTGAAGTTCAGTGACTGTAAAAACAATTATCATTACACTGTTATGCCAAGAAAGTCGCTTGAAACCCCTGTTATTGTAATCTGTATGAAAGATGATAGTAGTAATGTACGATCACTAGGCCCACTTGGCCTCGTTTTGATGTAAGGATGACGTCATGACCGGAACCGGAAGTCACGTGTTTTTAGAATGGGAAACCGCTGACCAGTAAGGAAAAAAGGGATCGCGGGCTCATACAACCGGAAGTCACGTGATTTGGAAGGGGAAACCGCTGACGAGTAGGAAAAATCGATCGTGGGCCCAAGGGGAAGTAAAACCGCTGAGAAAACGCGGGCTCAAAGTCCAAAGTCCAATTTTTGGAACGGGGGTAGGTATAAAAGGGTAAACCCAGGGTTAGGGAGTAATCACGATGAGTTTTTACATTACCCTGATTAGTGATCAAGCACAAGGCAATGGACAAAAATTTACGGCTCGACTTCCTCGTTCGTATTATTTGGTAGAAGATGATTGGGAAGCGGCGTTGGTTCATATTTCCCACCCGGGGTTTAATCAACAATGGGGAGATCAAACCAAACAGAATTGGACGCAAGAAGATAGTCAAAAACATTGGATGAAAACCGATGTGAGATACATACCAAAACGTGCGGAGGGAACGGCACCGATTCAAGTGACGAAACAAATCCATTTACCCGCAGGGTATTACACCAATTTGAAAGAAGCATGGATTGCCATTGCGTACGAAATAGAAAAACAACACATGGACGTCATGATGGATATAACCAAAATGGACGTGGACGATCAAGCGAAACGACAACAACTCGCGGCTCTAAATCTGGCTCAACCCTATGTGAAAATCACCAATACAAGCATCGCCCCCGAATTAGATTCGTTGTATGTACTCATACCATCCAACATGCAATTTGAAATGGAATGGAAATTGGTTGGACTGATGGGACTGGTGAAAGATGGTACACCAAGTGAACGCGTGGTCCAAGAAAAAAATTATTTGGTGAAAAATATCGTGGATTACGACGATCGCCATAAATGGGAAACAACTGTCGGTCCTGTCAACAAATATCCACCGCATGGCATTGTATCCATCAGCTTTACCCACCCCGATTTCAATTATTATTTGTTCTTGGGTCCGAATCTCAGTCGACAAGTATTTCCCAGTACGCAAACGGTCAAACCGCAACAAGGGCAACAACAATTGATGATTTACACGGATCTGGTGTCCCAGAGCATTGTGGGAAATCAAGAGAAAGGATTTTTACGTACCTTGGATGCCGGCAATACCGATCATCAATTTGATACCACGCAACGGATGTATTTTCCTCTTGGCAAAACCATCTTTGACAGCATTGCCATGGATATTCAAACATCTGATGGGCAGCCGGCTCCGTTTAAACAGGGGAGAACCATCATTACCCTTGAACTGTCCAGAAAAAGTCAACGATTTATGTAGAGAATGAATAAAGATCACAACAAAGTGTCATGCAACATCTTTTATTGATCCTTGGTATTGACAACAAGTAGAAAAAATCCAAACATGGGGGGTGTCCTTTTTTTACGAGAAGCTGATACAGGTTTTCATGCGTCCAATGGCAAGGCTTTTGGTCTGACCCAGAAAGTAGAGGGTTTTGCGGTGAGGCTCATAGGGATCTCGGAGTTCTCCCCAGAATCCTTGCAGGGCGTGGTCGGTCTCATAACCAATGCCATACCAGATAGGATTGTTTTTCCAATCGTCCTTGACATGCTGGACAAACTCGGGGTCTTTTTTCCAGTCTTCATGGAGGACTTCAAGGACGACAAGAGGAACGTGGCAGGTAGGGCATAGGTGGGTCTGGCGGCTCTGTTGGTTGGCACAGGCGACATGACAAGGAAGACCACAGCACCTCAACGTGGTATAATTGGCAAGAGGTGTCGAACAGATCACACAGGGGTCGGGTTGAGCCATCAGGCGAAAGGATCGGCGAAAGGATCAAAGAGTGGATTGATCAAGAGTTGAAACTCGACGGGGGTGATGATCCCTTCTTTTCGGAGTCGGCACAGTTCGTGAAAAGTGAGCTTGTAACGTAAAGGTTGAACCAGGTGAAGGATTTGTTTTCGGATCTCTCCCAAACGTTCAATGATTTGCAGGGCTTGAGGACTGACCTTGCCAGGAGTGATCTTGTCAGGACTGATCTTGTCGGCTTTGTCACCCATTCACCACTGGTAGAAGTGTTTCAAGGTTAATAAACACAATTCGTTCCGACTGAGATGTTTTTGACTGTGAAGTCGAAGCAGTTCAAAATAAGAAGCTTTGAAGCGGATCTCTTCCAAGTCTTTTTCGAGTCGAGACAACAAGGCTCGTAGACGATCAATCACTTGTTGGGCTTCTGGACTGAGGACTGGATCATCCATTGAGTGTGAAAGATGGAATGGGACAGGGGTTTTTTATAGAGAAACAAAAGGGTCACGTGGGAGGGAAGGGGCCAATGAGAGAAAGACCCATCATGCTTTGAGAGGGGAAGAGGTGGGGGGACCCCCCTCCCCCCTCCTTAGATAGACCATGGTGCATTGCGCGAATCAGGGTATATAAGTCAAGCGAGGCCACAGGACGTCACTCTTAGCTTTGAGCCGGTCCTGAGTGACTTATGTTTTGTTGAGCCAAGAAATGTCGGAAACAAGAAAACCCTTGGGCTCGTTAGCCAGTACTGTGAACGTGGGGGGACCAGAGGTGTTGCGAAGGAGGGTACCAGCAGAGAGAACAGGAGTGGAGCGGCAGACCAGACTGATGCGGGAAAGACGGCAGGAAACCTGGCGCCCCCTCACCCGTCAGCGCGTGGCTGCTTTTTTCGAACTTTTTTTGCATTGCATGGTGTGGACGGAAAATGGAGAACGGGAGGGACGACCACATCCGGAGATCGTGGAAGCCCTACTGAGAGCCCTGGTGGACAAAATTATCCCATGGGTGGACCGGATGCGACACCGCTCCCGATTTGAGCGTCACTGGCCGATGTCCCTCGACCATTTTAAAGAGGTCGATAACGACCTTGAACTTTATTTGCCACGTGTGCATGCGGGCCGCCCATGGCAGAGAATTCGCGTTTATTTCGGGGACATGGAGAGGGAGCGGGAGCAGCGGCGGCGGGAGGAGCAAGAGAGAAGACGGGAGCGGGCAAACCAAGTGCGACGTGTTTTGTTTTTGTAAATAGACTTGAACATTTTTTATTCCTGTTGAGATTATTGTGAGTCAAGGCTACTGTGAGTCAAGAGGCATTTATTTATGATCCACGTGCAAAGTCAGTGTTGTCAGTTTTTATTTTTTAATTAAAAAAAAAGAGTTGATGTTTTTTACAAAGGGTGGTCTGTATTCTTTGCCACGCGGGGTGGGGCGCTCCTATTTACAATTGAAAAAGCTATCTACAATTTGAAAAAATAAAAACTAAAAATGGCTATGTACAATTGGAAAAAAAAAAAATAAAAAAAAATAAAACTAAGAAATTGCTATGTACAATTACAAATGAAAGTCTTCCAGTTCCATGCGTAATTGATCAATGTTCTCGGGTAGACAGAACGTGCGGTTGAATAAGGCTTGAATTTCTGCTCGGGTTTTCTCATCCACATCCCGGGATCCCACGATAGCACTGCTTTGATGAAGGGTGGGCTTTTTAGGTCCCCAAGGGACAAATTGACTGCCAGTGACCAGGGTGGCGGCATTCTCATTGACTTGGTAGTAATGGTCCGAGCGGTACCATGATTGACTGGGTATGTCAAACAGGTAGACGGGTTTGCCTTGATCCATAGCCAATTGCACAGTCCAACCAGTGCCTCCTTTGACGCGTTTATGATCCGGTTCCAAGATGCCAAAGGCATAGATCGTATGGGCTTTTTTGGCCAATTGATAATTGCGTTGCGGTAATTGCAGGGTGTAAAAATGACTGGGCATCTGTTTGCCTAGTTTCTCCGCTGCCTGGTGAAGATGGGGGTTGGCCAGCATCAAGACTTCCACCGTAGAAGGGGTGATGAAAGTGGCTCGAGGATGGTTCGGGGGGACCAGGACTTCTAGTTGCATCCCAAAGTGTTTGGCATGTTCTTCCACGAGGGCATCCGTACCTTTGGCTCCCCCGGTGTAGACCACATGGCCATGACCCACTTGCAGTTCCAAGGCACCGAGATCTTGTTCTCCGATCATGTCAATGTCTGGGGGCATGGCTTTGAGAATGAAGATCTTGAGACCAAGGGACCGTCTTAAATAGGGACAACGGACCAATGGGAACACGAGAAGGACTCACTATGGATAGGGAAAAGCTGACCAATGAGAACACGAGAAGTCCTTATATGGGTAGGATAAGCTGACCAATGACAGGTAAGGGCCCAACGTATAAAAAGGCATGGGCAGTGGGGGTGAAATCAACCTTGAGTACGATGTCTGTCGATCGGAAGAGAAAGCCAAGCGTACACCCTGCGGGGAAGAAGAAGAAGAAGAGCATTCAACATATGACGCCCGTGGACTGTGATCCTGTGGTGTGCGACGTGGTGGAAGACACCCGAGCTGCCGTGGAAGACATGATGAAAGAATTAAATGACATGGTGGAGCAATCACCCCCATCACCTCAATTCACTCTGACGACCGTGTATGACAATGCGGAGGACTATGCTCAAGCGAAAGCCGACAGAGCCCTAGCTAGTTCGGTGGACACTATGGTATGCCCTTGTCATGAGGTGCGTTTGGAGGCCCGAGAATCTCAAAAGGGATGGAAGTATGTGAAATGTCCCATGCAACCGTGTTTGCTGTTTTGTGGTCAAGATCAAGTTCTGGAGTATATGAAAGCCGTGTATAGTCAACCTGATGTAGAAGTGTTGGACATGTGGGGTGGTTTACAATGCTTTTGCCGTGAACCCGCCACGCTTCAACAGAGCCATTCGATTCAGAACCCCGATCGGTTGTTTCTGACTTGTTCCAAGAAAACGTGTGGCTTCTTCCGATGGGCTGATCAACCCTTGGGTCCCAAGTACTGGACGTGGTTTCATGACAACCCTCCCAAAAAAGCCGACCAACAAGCTGAACCACCCACCCGTGATGCTCAAGGATATCCCAAGAGGGGCTATGACATCCCTGGCCCACCAGTCCAAAGCAAAGAGGATCGACCCCTGACAGAGTATGAGAAACAATTGTTACGAGAAATTCAAGAGCTCAAGAACCGTCAAGAAATGATGGTAGCCCCAGCTCCACCACCCCCTAAGTACAGTGACAGTGTTGACAATTGGCAGAAAGGTCTAGAGACCATCAGCTGTGGCCGACTCTTTTAAATGAGAGAACGAATAAAAATGTTTTTATTTAGTCCATGGAGTCTGTGTGTGATGCGTGGGAGTCTATCTTGTCCCTGGGGCAATGGCAATGTCATCAAACCCTTTGCCAAGTCTTATATGATCATCAACCCGGCACCCAAATCCCCATACCCCCATGTCCCGAGGACACGCATCCTCTCCACCTCTTTGAAGAAACCCATGTGGACCGCAACCTGTATCGATGGGTCGTGTTTGTCTTATGGTTAAAAGGTCATCCTTTCGCATGGCGATGGTATCGAATCATTCAAAAGGCGCATCCCCACACGGTCCCCACCATATCGACCTTATGGGGTGAATGCCAAAAAGTATGGCCCCTCGAAAGAAAACCCAACGCTGGAGTTCGTCGTCATCATGGTTGAAGAAAACCAAGGTCTCGTCAACGAAGAAGAAGGCCAATGTCTCGCAACAATGGTTAAACCGTTACCATGATCCTCGTGCCCCGGGGAGTTTAGGTGGGGTGCAACGATTTGCTAAAGCCCAGGGTCTCCCTTTGAAAAAAGCCCAACGGGTGTTGGAACAGGATGTGGGTTACACCTTGCATAAACCTCGACGTCGTCGTTTTGCTACCTTACCCGTGATCGTAGGGGGGTTGGATGATCAATGGGCCGCGGATTTAGTGGAAGTGCAACGTTTGGCCAAACATAATCGGGGTATACGCTACTTGTTGACCGTCGTGGATGTGTTGTCCAAGTACGCGTGGGTCGAACCGTTGAAAACCAAAACCGGCGTGGCCCTCGTGAAAGCCTTTGAGAAGATTGTGAGACAAGGAGGACGTCACCCGAATCGATTGCAAACGGATCGAGGGAAAGAATTTTATAATCGGACCTTTCAACGATGGGTCGACGAGCAAGACATTCAACATTTTTCGACCGAAGGGGATGCCAAAGCCAGTGTGGTGGAACGATTTAATCGGACCTTGAAAGAACGGTTGTACCGTTATTTGACCGCGGCCAACACGTTGAAATTTGACGATGTCTTACCCGAGTTGGTGCAGGGGTATAATGCCACCCGTCATCGAAGTATTGGTATGCCCCCCGAAAACGTGACGTGGGACAACGAAGAAGCCGTGTGGAAACGATTGTACAGCAAACGATTGAAAGGCTACAAAAAACCCCAATTGAAGGTGGGGGATCATGTCCGTCTCAATACGATTCATCGTACCTTTGAAAAAGGGTATTTACCCGGTTGGACCGAAGAAGTGTTTGTGGTGCATCGTGTGGTGCCGGGACCTGTCCTCACGTATAAGATTCGCGAATGGGATGAGACCCCCGTCCAAGGTACGTTTTATGAAGAGGATTTACAAAAAGTCCATGTGTCCGACGTGTTTCGGATCGAGAAGGTACTTAAGCGACAAAAAGGTCGTTGGTTGGTCAAGTGGAAAGGGTGGCCCGACAAGTACAATAGTTGGATTGCTCGTGGAGACGTGACATCCCTTCGACCCCGCAAACGACGACGACGCCGCTAAAACAATGACATTGGTACCCAATTCTTCGTTTTACGTGACGTTGATGAGTCATGCGAGTACCAAAGAGTTTCCTGGGAACAAGAGTCATCATTTCAGAAACCGATTGCCTAAACCCATCCGATTTGTGGGACGAGGATGGATGGTGGGTATGGTGAGTTTATCCTTACCCACCATTCCAGTGATAGCGGAAGAAGGAGGCGTGGGTGATTCCCATCCTCTGTTGTACGTACGATGGCACGAACGGGTGTATGCCCAAGACGATCAAGGCAACGATCGATGGTGGCATCAACGTCGCGAATTCACTGTCTACGGGAGAGATATGAGAAAGGAATTGGCCTCGTCGACGGGATCGCACTTTTTTCATCAACTGGTGTACCGTTACGAGCAAAGCCGTGCCAAACAAACCGAACCCAAAAACAAATGGACCGAGGACAATGGCGTCAAATTATACCCGACGTTTGAATGGACCTCCGAAGGGGATTTGTTATTGAATACGACCAATGTGGATTACAAACGACAAGTAGCGCACGTGTCATGGGGCAGATCCTTGGCCCTGAGAATGGGATGGATTGAACAAGTGTCCCCCGGCCAGTATCGATTGGGTCCGAATCTCTTGCAAGAATTTCAAGGCATTTCCACCATTCCCACCCCGACGGATATCCGCGATGCCGCCAACAAGCCCCTCTTTTGGAAAGTGGAGGGGGATTATCTGAAATTGAGTCTATCGTGCCCTTGGCGGTTTGTGAATGTGAACCAGACCTTTCGTCCCTCGTTGGAATTTCCCTCGGCGCGTCCTTTGCACGTGTATTGTGATGTAGGGACCAGCAGCATGGTAGGGGGTCGCATCACCGATCTCTTACGAGAAATCAAGTACCAGCCTCAAAACACCACGCACTTTGAACCTCGACATATTCAATATGTCCCAGTACGCAATGAAGTGGTGGAAATCGTGGAAACCCAGATGGCCGAAACCAATGGGGATCTGGTGAAATTTGGTGAAGGCCATGCCCTCCTGACTCTCCACTTTAAAAGGGAAGTGGTGGTGTGAAGAAGACAAAATGTCGTTCTACGTGACGTTACCCAGTCGTGCCAACCGACGTGAATTTCCCAACAACCAACCCAATTCCTTCAAGATTCGTTTACCTCAACCGTTACAGCTCACGGGAGGTGGATGGCAAGTGGGGTTGAGTGCCATTTCCTTACCGGATGCTCGCGTCAATTTGTACGAGTTGGTGAAGAAAAATGGGTACGTCATGGGGACGTCCTGGGGCCAAACCTACCCCAAACCGAATGGAAAAGACGGGGAAATGACCTCGCGAGTAGACACCGCGCGAACCATCATCAATGACGTCCAAGATTTGGATTGGGTGGTGGATGGCGTGAGTTTCATGAAAGCCATCATTACTCACTTGGAACAACAACGTATGGAAATGGCCATTCAAGGTGGTCGGTTTACCAATGATCAAGGCAAGCACACCTACGTCAAGTTCAAGTGGGAAGGCGAGGATCTGCTCATCGACAACACGAATATCTGTCATTGCAAAACCGACACGCCAGCCCTGACCATCTACACCAAGTTGGCGCTCAAGATGGGATGGTTACGTAAAATTGACAGTGTATTGATTTTGGGACCCAACTTACAACAAGAATTCATGGGGGATCAAATCCCCAACATGACAAAACCCGCTGGCAACGATTGGAACGATGTGAACGACGATCAGAGCAAACCGGTCTTTTGGACGGTGCGTTCGTTTTTTACCGGATTATTTACAATTGAGTATGAGTTGTGGGTGGCGTTTCACCAACTTGAATGTAGCGTTTCGTTCAGTGGTGGGTGAACCCACACGATCGTTGCACGTGTACTCCGACGTGGCAGGCAGCACGGTGGTGGGCAATCGCGTGACTGATTTGTTACGTGAAATCCAGTACAAGCGAGAAGCACGCGGCAACCTGTATTTTGAACCGTTGCACATTCAATACATGTCTCTTCGTAACGAGGTGGTGGAAATGATTCACGTTCAAGTGGCTGAAACGATTGGTAGAGGAGGAGACTTGGTCAAGTTTGGTGAAGGTCATACCATTGTCACGTTACACTTCAAAAAGACATAAAAAGGGGGTGGCCAAGGGAGTGTCCCAATCACAAGATGCCCAAGACAAGAGTGCGTCGAATGAGACGAAGAAGAAGAAGGCAACGAGGGGGTTTATTCCCCCTGGCGGCCCTCATTCCAGCCTTGATCGCTGGAGGAAAAGCCGTGGCGTTGGGTGCCGCGGGTGGTGCCGCGAGTTACGGGGCTAAAAAAGGGTTGGAAGCCGCTTTTCGGAAAAGAAGACGATGATGACGGTATAAAAAGGGGGTCACGTGAAGCACAGACAAAACGTTTATCCCTGGTGAAGAAGACACCATGCGTGGGGGAAGTTTGACACGATTTCGAACCGACGAGTGGTATGATCAACAAGGCAAAGGAGTGATGACGGATCTGATGCGTGGGGGGTTGCAAGGTCTTATAAGGACGCGAAATCCTTTAAAATTGCCTAGTAATATCAAGAGAGGCTTGGAAACGGGTTTGACACGAGGTATCAAACGCAAAGCCGAAGACGTCCTTAAAAAGGAAATCACCAAACAAGCCAAGAAAGCGTTGAGTCATAAGAACGTGAAAGACGCCGTGCGTGTAGCCACTGCCTTATTTCCCAAACAAACCAAACGTGCACGTGATATTTTGGGAGTGTGAAAACATGGAACCCGTGCATTCACGACCTCGACGAATTCGTAGTGATCGAGGGTTGTCTCAATGGGGTGGACTGTATCCGTTTTGGAAACTCATGCGACGACAACGTGGTGGATGGTTGAGTCCCGAGGTCATGAGAGTCCCCGGGTTTGATTTGAGACAACGTTTAGCACGACGACGCTATAAAAACCCCTCACGACGACGACGGGGTACCACTCGACGACGTTAAACATGCCTGACGTGAGTACACAAACCGCCCCGGCTCACGAGCGTTCCGAAGCGACCGTGAACCCAGCGTTACGGATTTTCAAGGTGCCACCGACCGACATTAGCATCAATGCCTATCGCATGGTCACCATTCAACCCACCACCACGGGTATCAATCCCATGGAATTCATCATTCCAGGGTTGGACGATTTTGTGGATTTGGGACGCAGTTACTTTACCATGGAATTGAGTTTGAAAAAGGAGGATGCCGGGAACTTGGACGCCGCGGAGATATTGTTCCCCGTCAACAATTTGGCCCATTCCATCATCAAACAAATTGACTTGCAGTTGAATGGCACGTTGATCAGTCCACAATCCGACACGTATCATTACAAAGCTTACCTGGAAACCTTGCTGAATTATGACCGAGAAGATGGCAAGACCGTGTTAGGACCCCAAGGATGGTTCAATCAAGTGGATTTCCCACCCCAATGGACCGCCAACAATACCAACACCGCAGCGAATGGTGGTGCCGGACATGTAGACTACCAGAGACTCCCTGCCCATCACAAAGGAGCCTTGGCCGCCATGAAAGCCGAACTCGCCAAGTATGCTGCAGGTGTCACCCACAGTCTGGTGTTTACCCCGCACTTGGAAGTCTTTCACACTGGCAAATTGTTGGTGCCTGGCATCGAAATCAAGATGAAATTTCATTTCAATGGTCCGAGCCTGTTTTTGAATGGAGTGGGTGAAGCTGGCCGATTGATGGAAGGGGATGTGAAACTACGGTTTCATCTCTGTCAACTGCGTTTGAATGACGCCATCTACCAGAGTATATCTAGCAAAAGACACAATGAAGGAGAAGTGGCGGCTTACCCGACCGTCCGCAGTGAAATCCGGACCTTCAGCATGCAAAACAACCTGGTCCGCTTTGATATCCCGAACCTGTTTCAAAACAGAATACCTGACCGATTGATTGTGGGATTACTGGACAGCCGTGCCTTCAATGGAGATGTGACCCGAGATCCGTTCTGTTTCCAGAAATTTGGTCTGACCTCCATTCGACAGATTGTCAAAGGAGAAGAATACCCTTATGAAACCCTACAGTTAGTGCACAACAATGGCACCCGAGATAATCTAGGCTACTTCCGTTTTCTGCAAGCCAGTGGTGCTTGGTGTAAAAAGAAAGGCAACATGGTAGAACTGCTGGATTGGGGCCAAGCTAAAAATTGTACCTTGTACATGTTTGACAATGTGGCCAATGGATGTGCTGACAGTCAAAACCTCAACCCCAAGCAAACGGGAGATTTACAATTGGTCTTGGAATTTGGAGCTGCCCCCGGTGTCAATATAACCGTACTCGTGTATGGAGAATTTGAGAACTTGCTGGAGATTGACAGGAACGGAGCCGTGTTGTATAACATTTACCAGCACTGAAGATGGAACATGTGGCCTTGAATAATGTACAGTTGGATTATTTAGCCCGAGACGACCCGCAATTGAACCCTGTCTTTTACGGGACGGTGGCCTGTGATCGTTTACCCAAGAGTCCTGTCAAGACCCAACCCCAAGGGTACATTGTGAACACCGACCCACACGATCAACCGGGACAACATTGGTTAGCGGTGTGGACGGATGGAAAGGTGTGTGAAGTCCTGGACAGTTATGCTTTGCCCATGGACACGTACGTGCAAGCTACCCCGTTACGAGATTGGATCGTCCAACATTGGAAGTATGTGGTGACCAATGGCAAGTCCCTCCAAGCCATTTCAAGCAAGAGTTGTGGTGATTACGCCTTGTTGTACTTGAAAGCCAAAGCCCGTGGACGAACCTTGCAAGATTTTTTAAATGAGTTTTCGGATCATGATTATGTTAGTAATGACCATCAAGCCGGTCAACGCCTTCAACAATTGATTGTAGGTCAAGAAGCCAGATGGTATCAACTGTGTTGTCATCCGTATCATCAATGTAATGGTTAAATAAAATTTGTTGGAAAACGGTGTCGGAGTCGTAGCTCAGTGGGTAGAGCCTTTGGACTTGATCCAGGATAGCGATTGGGTCGTGCGTGGGTTCGAGTCCCACCGATTCCAATAAAAAGGTGCCTTTTTTTTTCCAAGGGTAGTTCGTCATCATCATGCAAACGGGGAAACCGTTTCGTTTTCACACCCCCTCCTCTATCTTGGTGGTGGGTCCTTCGGGATGTGGTAAAACTGTGTTTACGGAAAAACTCTTGGTAGACAACCCAGAGTTGTTTGACACCCCACCGACCCAACGGCATTATTGTTATGGGGCCTGGCAAGATCGATTTCAAGGCATGCAAGATCAAGGGGTGGTGTTTCACGAAGGGATTCCCGATCATGAGGCGTTGGTCCAATGGTTTCCTGAAGGACATGGGGTCCTGGTCTTGGATGATTTAATGGATGAAGGCAGTCACGATAAACGCGTGTTGGATTTATTCACCAAACATTCGCATCATCAAGGGGTGACCGTCCTATACTTGTGCCAAGACATGTTTCCCGTGGGTCGCTATGCTAAAAGTATATCCCGCAATGCCCATTACATCGTGGCGTTCAAGAACCCCCGAGATCAATTAGGGGTACGCAATGTCATGCTTCAATCGTTTCCGACCACTTGGAAAGACACGTTGGAGACGTTTCATCAAGCCACCACACGACCGTATGGGTATTTGGTCTTGGATTTACATCCCGCCTCGTCCGATCAACAACGGTTGTTGAGTCACTTGTTAAAAGACGAAGGATGGACTCGCACCTATCAAAAACGACTATAAAGGCACCCCCTTGGAACAGGTAAAAAGAGAAAGCAACCATGGCCGATGATGATGATGACCGTCAACCTCCGCAATCGTACGATACCGTGGCCCCTGCGGGGGTGGGGGCGGCCAGCGGCAATCAAATGTCCCCAAGCGCCTGGCAAGATTTGTATTTCACGGGAGACCAAGGCCTTCTCGACGTCGCCATGGAGGAAATGCACCCTGATCCCCTCTGGGAGTTTATGGAGTCCCTCCCCCCTACGGGTAGAGATGGTGCGCCCCCTGCCCAGGCCTCTTCCCCAGCCGGGGTAGGAAGCCAAGGAAGTCCATCATTCGGTAGTATACAGACCACCCCACCGTCTTCCGTGGACAGTCCACCTACTTGGGGAAGCGCACGCGTGTCACCCGATCCACGAAGAAGAACAGTGGCGGGTGCTCGGACAGCAGCGGGTGCAGGGGGAAGTGGAAATGGACGTGGGGGAAGTGGAAATGGACGTGGGGGACGCCGTGGTCCTAGGACTAGAGGTGGTGGACGTGGTGGTGCTGGTGGTGCTGGTGGTGCTGGTGGTGGAGCAGGTGGAGCTGGTGCTGGTGGTGCTGGTGGTGGAGCAGGTGGAGCTGGTGGTGGTGGTGGTGGTGGTGGTGGAGGTGCTGGGGGTGCTGGTGGTGGAGCAGGTGGAGCTGGTGGTGGAGGTGCTGGTGGTGGTGGTCGTGGTGGTGGTGGTGGTGGTGGCGGTGGCGGTGGCCGTCGTGGTGGCCGACGTGGTAGACGACGACGACGACTTTTCCCCGGTACACCTAGGACACCTTCCTCCAGTCCATCCACTCCTCGAGGATCTCGGACTCCACCCCCTCGTACCTTGCGTCAAGCGGATTTACAACGACGTTTACGGATGCTGTTACAAGATCAAGAACAGTTGGCCCAAGGACGTGAAATTGCTAATGTCACCATGACCAATAGCATTGTGACCAGTTATAAACAAGGAGGAGCACCGAGCGTACAAACCTCGTCGTCCCGTGTTTCGCCGTGAGGATGAAAACCGTCGTGTCGTTATTGAATGGATCGAAACAGCATGGTCTTCCCTTCCCCCCGGAATTATTACAACGGATGGATTCCTTGTATGCTTTTTATCATCAACAATGGTGGTGTTATCGAAAAATGTTGAATCATTACAAGTGTATCAATGCCTTGTTCAATGGCATGGCCTTACTCCTGATGGCTGCAGGCATGATTGCCGGGCCGCTATTGGAAAATAGTACGTTGGTAGCCTGTTTGGCGGCCGTGGGGACCGTGGTCAAAGGATGGAATGATTTTAAACAATACCGATTTAAAGTGACCATGAGTCGATTTGCGTTTACCACCTATGCCAAAGCCTTGACCGAATTGAAAACCCATGTGCGGGGTATTCCCTTGGAGGATCTGGAACGATTTTTAATCAAGATGCAAACCTTGGATGATACCATTGTGGATTTCACCCCTCCGTTACCCAAACGATGTCTCCAAGATTACCATGGTCATTTTGTGTACCAACCTTTGGAAGCCCTATGCTATGTAGACGGATGTCCTCGTCCCTTGAGACCCAAAGATTATTGGATCCATAAAAAGCCGCTCCCTCCTAGTCCCACACTCTTAGAACCATGGCCGTCCAACGAAGACGACGACGACGCAGAAAAAGGAAACAAAGAGGAGGGGCTTTAATGCGTCGCAAACCCCGTTTGGTGGATAAAATTGCCCATGGCATGAGTATGTTTCTATCAGGCCCAGCGCCTGGGTTTGGACTGGCTTTAGGCAAATTAGGCGGTCAAGCCTTGAAAGGCATTACCGATAATGTACAACATTACCGTCGACAACGAGGTGGGGGTTGGTGGCAAGATTTTAAACGCAATACCCGTCAAGGCTATAAAGAGACGCGGGATGCCATCAAACAAGACAAAGCCCTGCAACGTCTATTGACGGGTCGACCATGGTGAGGAGGAGAAGACGACGACGCCGTCGTCAACGAGGCGGTTTTTTAAATCTATTGGTCCCTGCTATGGCAGGATTGGGGAAAGCCGTGGCCTTGGAAACGGATAAACGTATAAAACGCACGATTCAAAAAGCCAATCAACGGTATCGTCGTCGTCACCGATAAAGGATGCAACGTCTTCGGCGTCAATTACCGTTTTTACGGTCCATGTTACAAGAAGCCAATGGTACCAAACGTCAAGAGTTGTTACAACATGCCAATGCCGATCAAATCAATGCTGTGAGTGAACTGGTGTTGAACTTTTTAAAAAACAAGATTCCTGTGACCCCACCCATGCTGGCTAAACTTCAACCCTATAAAAAGGTACTACGTGATTTGGGACGTCGTCAACATTCCGTCAAAAAACGTCGTCAGTGGTTAATCCGACAAAAAGGACAAGGGTTGTTTCAAGGACTTCACGAGGTGTTATGTCAATGTGTTCGTTAACGTGTCAAGACATGGAAGCATAAATATCACCTGTTGTGACAGCTGTCGTGCATTGGAAGACCATGGACGAGGTGTACATGATTCCCCAAAAGGACTTGGAACAACTCATTCAATATTACAAAGGAGAACTCACCGACAATGCCTTGTTGAACAAAGCCGCAACGCTCGCCGCCCAAAAACATGTGTTATTAGCCAACCCTCAATTACCTCCAGCCCTGGTCAATGCTCAAACCAAACCGTTGAGTCAAGAATTAATCAAGTTAACCAAACGCATTCGTCAATTTCCCGGCGGGGTGGGGGTTGGTGCCCCGGGTGCCCCGGGTGGTCCACCAGGCGAAGAAGAAGAAGAAGCCGGGGATTTGGTGACGGGACCCGTCGAACAATGGTTGAAGCGCATGATAAAAGGAGGCCCGTCGGCTCCCAAACCCACCATTACCCCTGCTACCAGGGAAGGCGCGAGAGAACAGAGACCTTCTACCAGTCGAGGAGAAGAGATACCTTCCACCAGTCGAGGGGATATCCGATCGCGTTTAGAAGCCGTGCGAGAACGACGCAAGGCCTGGGAAAAGCATTTAACCGAAAGTGGTGCCGCGAAAGGCAAAGGCAAAGGCAAAGGCAAAGGCAAAGGCAAAGGCGTCTCCCGGGAAGTGCAACGATTAAAACCCTTACCCGGTTGGGAAGATTGGACCAAAACCAAACAGCCCCGACGGAGACGTTTGCAGTACGACAGTGAATAAACATGCCCGCCAAGAGGAGGAGAAGGGGTATTAAACGGAAACGCCCCCAACGAGGAGGGGCCTTGGATGTACAAAAATGGATTGCGAAAACTGGCAAAGAATTTCATTGGCCTGGCTATCAGTACATGGGCCCTGGCACGCATTTGGCCAAACGTCTGAAACGTGGGGATCCCGGGATCAATCGCTTGGACCAAATTGCTAAACAACACGACATTGATTACAGTCGTGCCAAGAATTTGCAAGATAAATGGAAAGCCGATACCAAGATGATCCAAGCCATTGATCGCTTACCCGGCAAGAAAAACAAGACGGAACGGGTGGTCAAGAAAATTATGCAAGCCAAGAAACGTTTAAAATTGTAAACATTTAATGACACCCCCAGTTACATGTTGAGTAAAATAAAAAATGAAAATGTCTCATTGGTATTGTTATTCTGTAGTTCGTGTTGAGTCTCAAACAGGATTTGCGAGACAGAACCCATTGTGATGTAGACAAAATTGATCCTGATAAAAACAATGTCACTGTCTCATTGGTTCATGAGTTGTCAAGTTCATTGTTCTGCCAAAAATACTAAGACGAGGGTTAAGACACCAAATCATAGATCAAATCCACGCCCTCGTCGGATGACATGTCATGAACGAGGTCTTCAGGGGGCAGCAATGCCTCCACATCAAAGTCCTCCACATCGTTCATGACCTGCTGCCAATCATCGGGTGACATGGAAAATAAGTCCTGCAAAAACGAAAGGTCATCCCAATCAGGGGGGTCCGCGACTTGCATGGTCCCCGAATCCAAATCAAGGAGAGTATGAGAGTCCGTGGGCGGTCCGTTTGTATCCACAGATTCCAGCGTCACAGGAACGGATTTCAAATAATCCGTCAGGGGGATGGTCAGTGTCAAAGGTCCTAAAGCCTCCAATTTCTCTCGAGTTCTCTTTTTTTCATTGTTTGCCACATGCTTTTGGTACCGTTCCCGACGCTTTTTATTGTAACGCCTATGGGACTCCGCCACACGCTCTGGATATCTTTGCCGGTAACGCCTTTGGGCCTCCGCCACGCGGGCTCGATGTCTTTCCCGGTAGCGCTTATGGGCTTCCGCCACACGGTCTGCATGCCTTTCCTGATAGCGCTTTCTGTTCTCCGCCTTGCGTTCCCGGTAGAGCCTTTGGGTCTCCGTTAGGAACTCTCGATGTGTTTCTCGGTACTTTTTTTTGTAGGCGGCCACTTTCTCTGGGTGTTCGGCCCGGTACCGTGCACATTTGGCCATGTCGCGTGCTCGTTTAGCCCTGAGGACTGCCAGTTCGTACTCGTCGTCAGTGTCGTCGTCGTGGGGGTCATAGTCGGTGTCGTCGTCGTCGTTGGTGTAGTCATCGTCGTCGCTTTGATGGTAGCTGACTGGGGGTCTGTGACGGCGGCTGCGGGTCTGTCTTGCGCGGGACATCGGGCGATGGTGGCGGTGCTGGGGGAGGTGTGGCAGGACGTTGAAACTCGTACCTCCAATAGGGACAGCAATAGTCCAGACCCTCAATGAACCAGTCACAGGTCAATTGGGGGTAACAATATTGGTGTAAACGAACGGCCTCTTCTGCTCGGCGTTTCTGCGCCTCGACTTTCTCCGGTTCCAGTTCTTTTAACCTTTTGGCAAACTCACCAAAGTCTTCCTCCTCCTCCAACTCCCTCTTCACTTTCCCCAAGATCTCCTCCACTTCTAAATCTAACTCAAATTCTTCAAAGGCTTCCAATAGCTTCTCATGACCAGAGTCCATTTTGAGATGGCTCACCTCGAGGGTCGATCTGTTTTATAGTCTCTCATTCGTTCCCGTGATGCACCATGGACCCTAACTAGAGAGGGGGGAGGGGGGTCCCCCCACCTCGTCCCACCCCTCCCTAGGGCACCCCCTGAGAGGGGGGCACCCTGTTTAGTGATTGGCTCCTTCCCCTCCCACGTGACATTTTGGTTCTCTATAAAAAACAGAGCCCCGATCTCCAGTGAGTTCATCTGATCATGTCCACTCGCCAAGAAGACGAAGCGGGACCTAGTGGCATCGACCCCCATGAGATGATGTCATTACTTGGACTAGAGATATCCGATTCAGAGCCAGAAGAGACGACAGCGAATTCCCCTGATGAGATGGCGGACAGTGATGAGATTTGTGAAGAGGCCTTAGATGACTTCGAACGCCAACGTGCCTTTCAAACCCATCTCCTTCAACAAACTGGGGGAGGTTTGGATACCCATACGGAGGGTGTCTTCGAGTTTGAACTCCAACCCTATGTCGATCGTTTAAGCAATCGTCTGGGAGTGCGTGAACGTCATTTCAATACCCAGTTACGCCAAAGAGGTAACTTGATTCCCAATCAGAACATTACCCAAGCTCTCCAAGAGGGGTTACGTCGCGCGGTGAATCAAGTGTTAACCACCACCACACCTGCCCTCCACGATCAAGATCGCCTGTACTTTACCATCGCCTCCAACAGACTCCATAATAATTTTCAGGGTTGGGGATTACGAGCAGGAGAATGGCGCCAAGGCGGGGAACGTGTCGAGGCTTTATTCCAACGTTTAGCCCAAGCCCTCAACAGCAATGAACAATTTGAAATGGACGACTCCTTTCAAGTCTCCATTACTCAAGTCCATCATGCCCCTCAAGGAACCGGTCGCCGACGCCAGGAGAAACCCGGACATCAACCTCTCCGAAATTTAATACCCAAGAAACGTTCCATTATCCAGATCCAAAACAGGGATGAACTCTGTTGTGCCAGAGCCCTCGTCACCGCCAAAGCCAAAGTGGACAATCACCCGAAAGAGAAAGCCATTCGACAAGGAAGGAAAATCCAAAAAGAACTCGCGTTGCTGCTTCATCACGAGGCCAACGTACCCTTCGGCCCTTGTGGCTATGATGCCTTGGCCCAATTCAGTACCACTCCTTCCCTGGCCGGTTACCAGATCCTGTTGGTGGATGCCGACCGTTCTTTTCACATCACGACCTTTGGTCCCCTTCAAGACAAACAATTGATCCTGTTGCACGAGAAAGGCCATTATGATGTCATTACCAAGTTGCCAGCCTTTTTCGGGGTAGGTTACGTCTGTGCCCATTGTTGGAAACCCTATGACAATGAGGGAAAGCATCGATGCAACAACAACAAACGTCATTGCAGGGCCTGTTGCCAAAAAGAGTGCCCTGATTTCCTGGAGGCGTACCCTCGAGGCCAGAAAGCCACTCAACGTTGTCAACAATGTCATAGGGACTTTTTTGGAGACACCTGTTTCCAAATGCATCTCGTCAAGGACCATGCCGGCAAACCCGTGACCAACCTAGATTCCTCCGTCTGCTTTCGGCGCCGTCGCTGTCCTAAATGTGGCAAGCAGGAAGTAGGATTAGACAAGATTGAAAAACATCAATGTGGGTATATTGATTGTCCCTCCTGTCATGAATACGTGGACGGTGAAACCCATCGCTGTTTCATCCAAATAGCCACTCAAGACAAGAAGAAAAGAAAGAGGAAACGGTCTGGAGGGCCTCGCGCCAAACGTAGGGTGGGTGTGGATGCCACACCCGAGGAGGAGGAGGAGGAAGACGACGACCTCCCACCCCTTCATGTCTTCTTTGATATTGAAGCCATGCAACCCCAGGAACGACACATCGCTAATCTCGTCGTGGCCGAAACCGAAGACGACGACCAACCCGTGTGTTTCCCTGGCAACCATTGCATCCGAGATTTCCTGGAATGGCTGGATACCTTGACACTCAACGATACCCGCCAAGTCAATGTCCTGGCCCATAACTTCCAAGGGTACGATGGTTACTTTATCATTCATCAATACTATGGTGACAACCGGATCGTTCAACAACTCCGGAACGGGTGTAAACTCTTGCAAGTCCAACATGACCGTATCCGCTTCATCGACTCATTGAGTTTCTTCCAGATGCCTCTGTCCGCGTTTCCCAAAACCTTTGGATTGACAGATGCCTGCAAAGGGTACTTCCCCCACAAGTTCAATCATCCAGATCATCAAAACTACGTAGGACCCATCCCGGCCCTCGATTACTACATGCCCGAAACCATGTCACCCGAAGGCAAGCAAGCCTTGGAAACCTGGCATCAAGACCAACGCGACAAAGTCTTTGACTTCAAGAAAGAACTGGTTAAGTACTGCAAATCCGATGTACGTCTCTTGAAAGAAGGATGCTTGACATTCAAACGATTGTTTGAAACGCTAACGGGCTTCAATCCCTTTGACCACATCACCATTGCTTCTGCCTGTAACCGCGATCTACGCATGAATCGTATGATCCCCAACAGTATTGCCAGTGAACCCGTGCGTGGTTGGAAGAACAACATCAACTATTCCAAGGTGGCCCTGGAATGGTTAACCTGGTGTGCCCAACAACAACAGACCATTCAACATGCCCGCAATGCCGGCGAGTATCGCATCCCTGGCACTAACTTCCATGTCGACGGTTTCGATGCCAGTACCAACACCGTCTACGAATTTCACGGGTGTTTCTGGCATGGGTGTCCTCGCTGTTTCCCCCTTCGTCACGAAAGCCATCTACGTCACTATGATCGAACCATGCAAGATGTCTACGAGACCACCCAGCAAAGGATCCAACAATTTAGAGAGCAAGGGTTCACTGTCGTGGAAATGTGGGAATGTGATTGGTCCCGTCTCAAAGACACCTCCTTGGACATCCGAACATACCTGGGGACCCTTGACTTCACAGAACCTTTGAACCCCCGTCACGCTTTCTGCGGGGGTCGTACCAATGCCGTGAAACTGTACCATCGCGTGACGCCCAGTCAACAAATACATTACATTGATGTCACCTCCTTGTACCCGTGGGTGAACAAGACCTGTGTCTACCCCAAAGGACATCCTCGTGTCATCTTCAATCCGGGTCACACCGACATCCGTCAGTACTTTGGCCTCGTCCAATGCAAAGTCCTGCCGCCACGTCACCTCTACCATCCTGTCCTGCCTTACCGTCATGACTCCAAACTCCTTTTTCCCCTCTGTGCTGCCTGTGTGGAACAAGAGATGCCCAAACGACCCTTAGAGAGATGTGCAGAATGTGTGCACACGGACGAACAGCGGGCCCTGACTGGAACATGGTGTAGCCCGGAATTATCTAAAGCGGTGGACTTGGGGTACGAAATCCAGTACATCTATGAGGTCTGGCATTTTGACGAGACGTGTGAAGGACTCTTCAAAGACTACGTCAACACCTGGTTGAAAATCAAGCAAGAAGCCAGTGGGTGGCCATCCTGGGTCGGTGAGGACGAAACCAAACGCCAGCAATACCTTCGAGAGTACTTCGAACATGAAGGCATTCAATTGGAGTACGCCAAAATCGAACACAACCCGGGGCTGCGTACCCTCGCTAAAATGATGCTCAATTCCATGTGGGGCAAGTTTGGACAACGTCTGAACAAGACCCAAGTCCAAACGTTTGATGACCCTCAAGCCTTCCACCGTTTCCTAAATACCAGTAGTTTGGAGGTACGTCACGTATCCGTTATCAATGACCAATTAGTGGAGGTGCATTACCAGTACCAAGACGAAGACATCCCTGTCTCACCTAACCTCAACATCTTTGTAGCCTGTTTCACTACCTGTTGGGCCCGGCTCCGACTTTATGAAGCGCTGGAGAAGCTAGGGGAACGTGTCCTCTACTACGACACGGACTCCGTCATCTACTGGACAGACGAGAATCAATCAACCCCGGTCTTGGGCGATTACCTCGGCGACTTTACGAGTGAATTAAAAGGCAACGATTACATCGTAGAATTTGTCTCAGGGGGTCCCAAGAACTATGGATACCAAACCCAGAATGGCCACGTTGAGTGCAAGGTGAGGGGGTTCCGCCTTAACAGTGAGGGCAAAACCCAATTGAATTACAACATCATGCGTCAGAATGTCCTCGACGAAATCCAGAAGCCACTTCTAGCACCCCGCAAAACCCAAGTCGTCAAAACGCACCAGATCGTGCGCGATCCCAAACACTACCAACTCTTCACCTTCCCCGAGTACAAACGTTACCAGCTCGTCTATGACAAGAGAGTCGTGGATCCTGTCACCTTCCAGACCTACCCTTATGGATACCAGTGAGAAATCAATCATATCAACGTCAACTACAACAATGGATCCGTGACAACAACCAATGGCGAAGAATAACTCGATGTCAAAAACAATGGTGGGGACCCTCTATTCAACATTAATGAATCTGTTGAAGGACCGAAGGAACTCAAAGGAATACTCAGGAAAACCCCTCCTCCTTATTGTAAACAAAAGTAGAACAATAAAAAAAGTATTTATTAATTTTGTGTTGTTTTCACTCCAAAGGACTACCCCCGTTCCAAAAATTGGACTTTGGACTTTGAGCCCGCGTTTTCTCAGCGGTTTTACTTCCCCTTGAGCCCACGATCGATTTTTCCTACTCGTCAGCGGTTTCCCCTTCCAAATCACGTGACTTCCGGTTGTATGAGCCCGCGATCCCTTTTTTCCTTACTGGTCAGCGGTTTCCCATTCTAAAAACACGTGACTTCCGGTTCCTGTCATGACGTCATCCTTACATCAAAACGAGGCCAAGTGGGCCTAGTGATCGTACATTACTACTGATGATGACCACAAAGATAACATCCTGTGTTATTCTCCTCGTGAGGACAAGTGGTCTATGTTTAAAGACACAGTACCCTCTAAGAATGGCATAGTTACGTCTTGTTGTGGTAAGCTGTATTTTTTATCCCATGAAGACAAGAGAATATTACTTTATGATCCATACGCCATCTGTTAGAGGTCATTGCCACTTGAAGAACAATGGAAGTTTCGTAAATTGTTTGTTAGAAATGAAGATGAAATTTACGCTTTTGTGGCTGAAACGAGACCTTGCCCAGAGTGCGTGTGAGATAAAAGACATTGGAGGAAACTTCATCCTCCCCTCAGGACTCTTCGTATTATTAAGAAAAAGCCCGAAGCGAACTCGTGGGATCGTGAATTGTCATTTGAGGAGGGCAGTATAGAAGGAATATGTGTTGTATTTAGCAACACGTTTGTTTATTTTATTGGCGGCACAGCACTAAGAAATGGACAGAAGAGGACCCTCGCTGATGCTGGCAGGTATGACATAATTTCAAACACGTGGCACAAAATAGCTGACATTCAAGAACCGAGACACGGTGCGCTCGGTGCTGCTGGGGACGGGAAAATTTTCATTGCTGGTGGGCACAACAACGGCACTATCGATTTAGAAAATTGTGAAGTATACCACGAAGCAACCAATGAATGGCATTTTATAGCAAGCTTAAGGGACACAGTCACATCAAGTGCATCTTTGTTGTATGTTGATAGCAAGTTGTATTTATTGAACGGTTTCTTATTAAGTTGGCGATATGAAAAGGACGGAATCATTGAATGCTACGATCCTGACAAAAATGAGTGGGAAGAAAAGACTCGAATACCTGCTGAAATGATACCCTCCTTACGGTCAGCGTATAAGGATAACTACTTGAGTTGCTGTTCAGCGAGGTTTTATAGAGGAAATGTTAACTTCTTTCAGAATGCCACAACTATTGAAGAGGCAAAGAGAGAGAGGGGCAAAGAGAAACGCAAATGCGCCGTCATGTGACTCTGTTTGCATTTATTTACTTATGTATTTATACTATTTTGTTGCCACGATGCAGACAAATTAGTAGGCTAAAAGAAAAAAAAAGCATAATAGGTTGGTGGAAGTTGAGTAAGTAAAACAATACTAGCAAAATAAACATAAAAATATAACAAAATTATAACAAAACAAAAGGAAAAAAGGACTCAAAAGAAACCTATAAAAGTTATAATTGTATTCATCGGTTAGCTGTCGTTAGGTCGAACCAGTTCAGTGGTAGCAATTTGTTGTTGTTAATATCGAGGATTCAAGGGCACTCACGAATTGAGAGATTATTAAAAAAAAGTGACGTGGAGGATTGTAAAAGTACCAGGGCGTTCCTTTTCGTCTTCGCTGTTTTTGTGGACTTGGGATGTTTTTCTTTGTTCCTCGAAGCTCACTGTTCGTTTGTCGGGACTGATATTAAAAGAAATTTAAGTTCTAGAATAACCGCAATAACCACAAACTTCACTTCCTCATTCTTTTTATTTTTTTTCAACCGATGTATATTATTATATTTCTATTACTATTTACATTGTTACCTTGTGACTGTATTAGACTCTTGAAACACGTTTACTGGATAATTGTCTTTTAGGAAGAAGAGGCAAGTGGAGCAAACGTTTCACTAAAACCATGCCATTGATTTTTAACATTAATTATAAAGTTAGTGTAATTACTTGTGACATGCAGCTCACAAAGAAGAAAAGAAACAAAAGAACATGCAAGACAAAAATAGCCTTAATGGAAAACAAGCCAACATCTTGTTTCTTTTTCTAGGACCAAAATGTCCAAAGGGCACTAACGTAAATAAGTACAAAACATCTTGATCAATTAAAAACAATATACAACGAGAGTGATGGATTGAGCAACGTTCTGATTAGGGGAGGCACGGAAGCCTCACTGTAAGTATTTGTACGTCCGAGGGTTAAAAGAATTAATTAAAGTTCTACAATAACTATATATTTTCTATTTCAGACTTTTTTCTTCATTCTTCTTTTTATTCTTACAACCTGTCTATGATTAATTACTATTTTTTCTTTGTGACCAAATTAAGTTCTTGAAAGACGTTTACTGTATATAGTCAGTCATAAAAATTGTTGTTGCCGTATTACTTGCATTAAACAACTGTCATCGATTTTTAACTGTACAGTTAGTCTAATTACTTTGCGACAGCTCACAAAAAGCCAAACAAACGAACAAAACAAACAAACAAAAAAGCACATTCAAGACAAAAAAATAAAGGAAAAGAAAAGACAGCCTGAATCAGTGGAAAACAAGCCCAGATTGTAGTTTATTTTGTTAGGCCTAAAATCTCTGAAGGCGTACCGCATTTTGATAAATACAGAGCAATATAACAAGAAGAGTTTATTGGGGAATGTATTGTTCTAATAGAAAGGACACAAGAGTTTGATTGCTGCTATTAAAAAAAAACACAATACCATGACAAACTTGTCGAATGCTTTCCACTAATCTAACTCAATTAAAGAAAAAAAACATCTCATACAAAACTATAGGCTTTCAAATGTCATTTACGTTCTAAAGAATGATGGTAAATGCTATAGATACGACCAAACTAAACAATTGACTGCAAAAAAGTGATAAATACTAAAGGAAAAACAAGAAACAAGTCTCCAACATTTCAGTACACAGTTACAAGTAAGTTCTTTAAGTTCTTTTAACTTCAAGGTGGTGCTGGTGAGACTAGGAAAAGTCAAAAGAAGACTTGCCGGAAAGTATATATTACATTTCTTGAAGGTCTTCCCGTTGTAGTAATTATCACAAAATATTACAAATGAGATGATACAATATGGAGTTCAAAGCCAAAGCATACGAAATGTTTATAAACACTCCAACAGGAGAGTTTAGACAGGTGGCCAACTAGACTTTCACCAATTTGGTACCAAAAGTCCCCAGGCTTATTGGTCAGCGGGCGGCGCCAGGAGAGATTCTGGGATAATGGCATTGTTACCGCAGGAATCCCAGCGGTTAGCGGTTCTTTAGTTTTGTTACAGTGAACAACCCAGAACAGCCAATCAAAAAAATTACATTGTTTGCCATTACCCGAGAGTCTCTCGTGGCGTCGTCCGCTGACCAAGAAGCCTGAGGACTCTGGGTACGAGATTGGACTTTCACAAGTCCTTTATGATTTTTTTTTCAGGCTAGTAAGCTCGTTTTAAAGCACTTTTTATACCTGTTTCGAATTCACCGGTGGAATTTTCGCTAGTGAAGTCAAACAAATTGACCAATCAGAACGCGAGAATAGAGCGTGACGTAATTCTTCAGTAAACTGAGACTTGGCTGGCGGATGCCATGTTGTTTTTGTCGTAGTCGCAGCTATGGAAGACCATTTAGCTTCGGCCTTCGAAAATTGGGGTACCAAGAGTCAAGAGAAGGCTAGAGAAAAGTTATTAAGGCTTTTCTCGACGGAAAAGACGTGTTTCTTTTACTCGCCAACGGGTTTGGAAGGGTCACAATGCTGCGAAATAGCTCCGTTCTTGTTCGAAGCCATTTGCGGAAACGCAATCGACTGCATCCTCTGTTTGCCTTGTGGTACCCCCTCTTGTATCACTGATGAAGGATCAAGTCTCGTCGTTCAGGAATCGAGGTATAGCAGCGGTGATGATCGGCCCAGAAAGTAGTGCAGCCGAAATGAAATTGATGAAGGCTTAAGTGTCAAAACCTTTCACCACTACTAAAGAGTATCGAAGACATCAAACTATTAACAATGTGGATACTTAGGACACGTTTTGGTGGGCTAATCCGAACTAGAAGACAACATACTATTACAGTTTTCTCAGTTTGGATAGGAGATTATGATTACTAAATAATTCGTTCAGTAATGTACCCACGATAACAAAAGGAACCGAATGCGGTTGGATCGTTTTGGTTTACTCCAAACAAAAAAAAATGCGTTCTTTTAGGGAGTTGGTATTCTGGATATTCCTAAACCGGAATAGGAATAGCCAGGATAGTCCCAAAGTAATGTGCCTGAGAATTCTTTTCATCTCTGCATACATTTTAAGACGCATCCGGCACTGAGGTGCAAACCTTGGCGTATTCGCGTTTAAGATCTCAAACACAAAGATGCTTAAAACTTGTGCAAGCAAACTTGTTGTCATTACAGAATAAGGCAAACTGAGAAAACTGAGCTGAGTAGCATGAAATACATAACTCACCAAAGTCAGTCTTTCGGTAGGTCCTGACTGCAGGATGCCCTATTTGTCATCGTTAGGAGCGAAAGAGATCTTTCGGCAGCTATCCTAGTTGCAAAGTTTATTTTATTTTTATTTAAATGCGTTTGCCACAAAAATGAGAGATACTTAACAAAAAGAATTCAATACGTAACACATAAAAAGAAAAAAAAGCCAAAGGTAAGGGGGGGGGGGGGTGGGGGGCAGAACTTTCGTCCCAATTGCGACCTAACTCCCTAAATCTAAGATACACTAAAATTACAAACAGTAGAAGGGTAATTAATTACAATAAGGAATTAAAACAGTTATGAAAATGGAGGATTGTAAGTTACACACTTCGACGAATAAAATAGGCTAGAGAGGCTTGAAGAAGTCACGTTGATTTTTAGCTAATATCTAAGCACGTTGTTGCTGATAGTGGCCTATCTGGAGACAGACTACAGTTCGTAATGCCCGGGCCAGGCAAGATGAGAGTCAACAATGGTCAAACTCTTTGAGAGCATAAGAGAGTCAACGAGAGTTCACGAATTAGAGGCCAAATGACAGCGAGAGTTTCAACTTCCGTCGATTGCTATTAAAATCTGAGGAGTTTCAGAATCTTTAAGATAGACTACCCAAGATTGACTCAGAGCGCATGTGAGTTTCAACTAATCCGAAGCTAAATGATAGCAACGCGATTTGAACTCTTGAAGAGGATTCCGTTTTTGTTTGGTCCATATAAAATTAAATCTGCAACCACGGGAAAACCACGGTACTCGTTAATCATGAAACTAATCACTGACTAATGAATTTTCCAACTTTATCATTATTATTATTTTTTATATGGCACCAAAAAGTGGGGGGGGGGGGCCCACCCCTCGCGCGGTCCCTGAATATAATGCAATACAGAGGCAGATATCCGGCATCATGTAATTACTTATAATTCAAATATAGGTGCATTCTAATAATTGTGTCGATTGATGCATAATGTATACTATTTACACGTAAGCATCACTGATTGAAATTACAGCGGCCGCCAGGTTATTCAGCAACTTTACAGACCCTTCAATTGAGATCAAAATTCAGTAGGATGGAAGGGTCACCAGAAGCCTCCTGTAATACTCCAAACACGACACAAGTCTTTGTTGCATAAGAAGCATCCGATCATCCTTTCGACGGTACTTTAGAAGTTGAAGACGGAAACCTATTCAAAGCTCATAAATATTTTCTATCAGTGGCAAGTCCTTTCTTTCAAAAGCTGTTCAACATCGACATGAGGGAGTCTAACGAAGGAGTAGTTCGCTTAGAAAAGATAACGGAGCTTGGTTTGAGAGATATGTTGGAGTTTATTTACACCGGTAGTGTTCATATATCGACTGAAGAAAATGCCCAAGAACTGATCGAGATGGGGGACTACTTACTTCTTCCGCATCTGAAAGCTTTCGCAGGAAGGGTTTAGTTGCAAATGTTGAACGTTTCAATGTGTATTTCAATGTACTACTCTGCAGAAAGATATCGATGCAAAGAACTAGTTTCCGACATCAAAAAGTTCATATTTGTAAATTTTACCACCATCGCAAAAACGGAACAGTTTTTGAGCCTCTCGAGTAAGGAAGTAAAAATGTGGATTTCAAGTGACGAGATAGATGTTAGTGCTGAAAAGGATGTGTTTGAGATCATAATAACGTGAACCAGTTTTAGAAAAAGCGAGCGAAAGAAATGTTTTACAGAGTTGTTTTGTGAAGTTCGACTTGTTTACGTTTCGCGTGACTACCTGCACACTGACGTCATGACAAATGATCTTGCGAATTGCAGTAATGATAGTTGCATGAATCTTGTGAAGGATGCTTTGAAGTTCATTAACTGTGAAAATAATCATCATTACTCTGTTACGCCAAGAAAGTCGCTTGAGATCCCTGTTATTGTAGTTTGTATGAAATATGGTTGCCATACTTATGATCAGGACATCTTGTGTTATTATCCTCGAGAAGACAAGTGGTCTACGTTCCTAACCTCGACACCATTAATGATTGACATGGTTACGTCTTGTCGTGGTAAGTTATATTTTTTATCCCAGGAAGACAAGAGAATATTACAGTATGACTTATATTCTACCATCTGGAGGTCATTGCCGCTCGAAGAACAAAGGACGTTTCACAAATTGTTTGTTAGAAATGAAGACGTAATTTACGCTTTTGTGTCTAAAACGAGACCTTGCCTAAGAGGAGACCTTGTTTTGCCTTCTTGGCTTGGTTCATTCCGACCGAGTCTACCCCCTCTTAGAACTCTTACTTTTATTAAGAAAAAGCCAGAGCCGAACTCGTGGGATTGTGTATTATCATTTGATGAGGATAACAGAGAAGAAGTTTGCGTGGTATGCAGCGAAAATTATATTTATTTTATTGGTGGTACGGCAGTACGAAACGGACAGAAGAGGATCCTGGTTGATGCTGACAGGTTTGACTTGATTTCAAACACGTGGTACAAAATAGTTGACCTTCAAGAACCGAGATACGATACGCACGGTGCTGCTGGTTACGGGAAAATTTTCATTGCAGGAGGGTGCATTGACAACGTTTATCTAGAAAGTTTTCAAGTGTACCACGAAGCAACCAACGAATGGCAGATCATAGGAACTTCGAAGTGGCCATCCGACTGGTTCTTAGGTTTGTTGAGTGTTAATAGCAAGTTGTATTTAGTGTACAGTTCCGTCTTCAGGTACCGATACGAGAAGGACGGTGTCATTGCTTGCTGTGATCTTGACAGAAATGAGTGGGAAAAGACGACTCCACCTCTTGAAATGATACGTAAACCGTGGACAGCAATTAGGTTAGGTGCAATTTGCTATTCAACGAGAGTTTATAAAGAATATCTTGACTTCTTTCAAAATGTCACAACTGACGAAGAGGCAGAGAGAGAGAGAGACAAAGAGAAACACAAATGCACCTTCATGTGACCTTGTTCACGTTTATTTATTTTGTTTATATATTTATTACTATTTAACAGACATGATATCCACAGATTAGTGAGCTAAAGGAAAAAAACAAGTGGCCATAAAGATGGGTGCCAGTGCGCAGCAGCCGCCCACTAGTTCACTGAACCACCTATAAATAAGTAAATAAATGCTGACAGAATAAATATAATACTATTACAGAAGTATTAACGAAAGAAAAAAAAAGAAGAATCAGAAGGAAGCTACAAATCATGAACAATCACTGAAAAGTTACGATTGTAGTCTTTGCTAGATGTCGTAAGGTCGAAACAGTTTGTAGCAATTTTGTTTTTCGTATTGTTAGTTAATATCGCACATGTACGGGGTCATATACGGGGTTGAGGGAATCCCCATATAAAAGTGATACGGATGATTGTAAAAAATCGAAAATTTTGTAGTTGTTGTTGTCGTTGTACTTGTTGTTGATGATGATGATGTTGTTGTTTTGTGGACTCATAATATTTCGTTTTTTTTTTGTATAATCTCACTGTTCTGAATTTTCCTGACCATCTAATGTAGTATAATAGGGTTTAAGTGGTTAGCCTTTTTTCCTTTGTTATCCTCGGACGCACAATAACGACATTTTTTTATCTCAAACTTTATTAGTTTAATATTTGCAGTTCTGCATGTATAGTGCCACTATTTCAGTACTCCTCTCTCGCGCGCAGTACTTGTAAAAAACTTTAACGACATCGTCGTCTACATTCCCCAAAAGTAATGATAGCTACATTTGAGGTTAAAACACCGATGTTTTCAATTGCTTTCTTGTTCTTAGTATCGCTGGGCCATTTTTTACGTGAGGAAACTTTCAAATTTTAATTTTAATTGACGCGGCACGAGCAAACATCTCTTTTTCAAAAACTTAGTGTTCCGCGCGTTTTTGTTTTTTGTTCCTTTAATTGCATTAGGAACAAACTAGGAACACACAATAAAGGAACTTTATTTGCTCAATAGGAACAAAAGTGAGCAAATTCGGAACAAACTGGTCCGTTAGCAGCAAACTGGAACACAAAGTTCCTTTTTATTTTAGTCAAAAGGAACAACTGGTTCCTCTTTTATCCTTTTAGGAACAAAAGGTCCTCTTTAAAATAGTCCGGATCTCCCCTCCTGTTCCTTTTGAAGTGATTGGGGAAAAAATGTTCCCAATCTTATTTCTCGCTTAACACAGTTAGGAACAAATTGTTCCTATTTACTGGTATATCCACTGCTGTTGGGAACGCCTTGTCCCTTTTCTGTTTAAATTGTTCCTATTCATGCCCCACAGGAACAGAATTGTTCCTAATCAAGGTGTTCTTATTTTCTCAAGACGAGTGTTATGTTCCGCACATAAATGGGAACAGGTTCCGAATTTGTTGATAAAGGAACAAGCGTTCCATTTTGCGCAAAGTGTAAACAGGAAAAGGGAACAAAAGTTCCTATTTAACGGTGGCTATCTGAAACTACTGTCTATCACCTCCTCGAGACAAATTTCTCAAAACATATCCTTCAACGAACAGGTTAAGTACGAGACTTGCCCGCTATAAGCTTAATCTCGTTAGGGCTGGCCCGTGCAAGATCAGGCTTGTGTCTTTGTTCCTTTTGATTGATTGTGTACCAAATACGGACAAGGGAACAATGGGGCAAGGGGCAAAACGTGTGGACAGAGAATAGTTAACAAATATCTCATTGGCGAATAGGATGATCTCTTGGGGACCCTTTTACTAGTATAAGTGCGTGCATTCTTTAGTTAGCAGTCAGCAAATGCATCGCCTAAACCAAAGAGACTTCACTTAGAAGAGGATGACTGTGATGGTCTTTTTCACTGTCCAGTGCAAATTTGTGACCACGATGGATTCACTACGTAAAGAGGCTGTAGAAAACACGTAACGAACAAACACGGTTGGTACTATTAATCCGACGAGAAGCCAGACAGTGCTCAAATCGATTTGCTTCATGTCGATCAAAACAACAAATGCGAAGCCATTGAGCAGAAGATTCCACCGCGTAAAAGCAGGGCAATTGCCTCTTTTGATCCTACAAACAACATTGCCACGACCTTTTTTTCGTGGCTAACTGGCAGTGGTGGGGGCTGTAAAAGTGATCGACAAGCACAACAGATCGTAAGCAAGTGCTTAAAGTTTCTTAAATTTTGTTGCGAAGACGAAGAGGAGCTGACGTTTGACATAGTGGACTTTAATTTATGTTCACCGAATCTCCTTTTCAAGTTTGTTGATACGATGCAGGATGATTGGTACCTGAGACACGCGGGACGCATAGGCTACTTAGATGCCATTGCAGAATTGGTGGATTATCGAAAGGTGAACGGAGCATCGGAATCAGTATTGAGAGGACTGGCTTCAACAGAAATTTACTTGAAAAAGGTGCGCAAAACCGTTTCCAAAATGATGCGGTTGCAGTGGACCAGTGAACTCGACATCGATGCCTTAGAAGCCAAGGGACACTGGGCCACTCTGGAAGAACTGTTGGAAGTCGTGGGGCGCTACTTGCCGCGCTACGAGAGCGTGCTGAAATCATGCAAGGAGAAACCGGGTGCTGTTTTGCCCATAGATTTATCTTTTGCTACCAAATTTTTGGCCGTCTATTTATTTATCAAGGTCAAGTGCTCGCGTCCCATGACATATCAGTACTTAACCGTGGAAATGGTGAACAAAGCCAAGACTAACGGTGGATTCATAGACCAGAAAATGTTCAAAACGGCTGGCAAATATGGCTTCGACTCTCTTTACCTGACTGAGACGAGCATGCAAATGCTGGATGGCTACATCAACCACATTCGCCCCCTACTCAGACTGACCTGCGACTTTGTATTAGTGACAAGAAATGGAGGGCAGCACAACAAGCTTGGAGAGCTAATGAGTAAACTGGTCGTCGATGCAACGGGCAAATACGTTCACCCGACTCGCTATCGACAGATTGTGGAGACCGCGAGATCCAGGCAGCTGAGCAGCGGGGCGCAGAGCACAATCTCCGGGGACCAGAAACATAGCTCTGTTGTTGCAAGGGTTCACTATCAGAAGCAGCGATCGCGCGAGGCGGCGAGTAAAGCACACGATATATTTGGAACGACTGCACGGGGAAAAGGGATCAGAGACAGAAATAGACGTGCGCTCGAGGCTTTCAGGCAATTCTGCATCTTCTGAAGATCAAAATGCTAGCAAAACGGATACTTCCTCTAACGACGAGGGAGAAACGATCGCAGAAACACCACCCGAGCGTCTTTCAGCTGTCCCGAGACTAAAGCGAGAAAATGCATTTATAGTGACAGATTTCCCGGCGAGAAAAAAGAGTCTGATGTTCACCCCTGCAGAAGACGGTTTCCTAAAAACAGGCATCGGGCGACACGGCAATGGTCAATGGAAAGCGATTCTCAGGGATCCCGAATTTCGTTTTCAAGAGGGAAGGACAGCCAACTCACTGCTGAGCCGTGCAGCGCGAAGATTCGCGTCACTTTCTAAGTTATCCTAGAACTTTACATTTACCCCAGAATAAAAAGACACCCTTGAAATAGAAATAACGACATAGGCAAGCAGCAACATGATTCAGTACATGACAAGCAACATTTTATTGTTGTTTTACGAAGAAATTATGAATATATGAAATTCATATATTTGGAATGAAGAAAGAAATGTAAAGAAGATCCTCGCAGTTATTAACGCAACTTATGCAGTTGCGAAAAGAAAGCCTGAAAAAATCAGGCTTACCGGGATTCGAACCCTGACCTCTGCGATACCGGTGCAGCGCTCTAACCAATTGAGCGAACAAGCCAACTGGGAGCTGGTCATCAAATTGGTTCGTAATATACCCGGGTATATTGCGAACCAATTTAATAACCAGCTCCCAGTTGGCTCTTTAGCTCAATTGGTTCGAGCGCTGCACTGGTATCGCAGAGGTCAGGGTTCGAATCCCGGCAAGCCTGATTTTTTCAGGCTTTCTTTTTGCAACTGCATATTAAGTTAAGTTAATAACTGCGAGGATCTTCTTTACATTTCTTAAATAAATTACTGTTGACTCGAGAAATGCTTGTTGATTTTGTTGCTTTGACAATGTTTTTTCGTACCCTGCTGGCTCGAGGAGGCACGCTTGCGCTTACTGGCTTCGGTGGTTGTGGTGCCGCCTGAACGTGCACTCGGATGCGACTGTCTAGCGCTTGAGCTTGGAACAGGCGTTACAAAAGTACTCTGCTCTTCTTCTTCTCCTTCTCCTTCTTCGACACCATCACCGTCACCGTTCCGATTGGCAAGTGGCAGTCTCTCCGCAACGCTCGTGACTAGGTGCTGTTGGCGCTGGTCCAGAAGGCTGAGAAGCGTGCACACCCTCTTCCGTTCCGCCACGGCCTCGGCAGTTCCAAAAGTCCCCCATACAATTATATATATATATATATATATATATATATATATATATATATATATATATATATATATATATATATATATATAATTGTATTAAGATACTTACAGTAAAAAAGAGAAGTATTATATCAAAGTAGTAAATTTCCGTGAAATCCGTGAACTCCGTATTTTCCGCTACTCTTTTAAGAGTCTTTTTCAGTTAGCAGTCAGTCAGGACTGCAAGTTATCTTCTTAAACATTCATGTCTCCGGGAAATCCGTGAAATCCGTATTCTCCGGTACTCTTTTTAAGAGTTTTACCGTGTATGAATTTCGCTAGCAGTCAATGCTTAATGCATTTCTTTTCCATTTCAAAGATCTTTTCCCCACACACGGAAAAGATGGATTCTACGGATTTAACGGTGAACCACCAAAGATCGTGATCAACCTTTGCTTTAATACGATTTTTGCAATCCAACACTGATTGTATAAACTCAACGGATATAACGGATATAACGGATATGCCGGAGACAAACTCACGTTGATATCATGAAACAAAATCGCTCTGGGTAAACCCTTGTTTGCTGATATAAATTTAAGGCTACAGTATAGGAACAAGCGTGCCTTTCCATGGCCGTTCCCCTTACGAGGAACGCTTATGCGGAAAATCGTCCAGATTTATTTGTAGTTCTTAGCAAAAGATCTGAGAATGTGTTTTTTAACTTTTTCCTGCATAAGACTACCAACAGATATAATTTTAGAAAGATTTTTGCAGTGCTTAGTGTTATTTTAAGGCTTCAAAAAAGGGGAACTGAATTTTTGGGAAACGATCATCACCACCACCACCACCACCACCACCATCATCATCATCATCATCATCATCATCATCATCATCATCATCATCATTATCATCATCACATCGTCGTCATCATTATCATCATCATCATCATCACTTATCTTGAAAGAGTACGGCTCGAAGTGCGAAGTTACATTTAAAGTAACGAGAGATATATTCTGACGATGACAGTTGACACTGTCGAATCCATGTCAAGATCAAATACCCCAAGGACGTAAGTGGATGCCACCAACCCCGCAACCCCTCCAATAAGGTTTTTCTTGAATGTTCCCAGGGTAATTTTTCATCTGCACCTGCCGTTTTTTTAGTGGCTGTGCACATTATTGCTTAGACACAATCCGATACAAGCTTAGTTAGAATCGGTTGCCATGGTTACGAGATATTAAGCCATGAGCAGCAAGTGGTCAAGCTATTTTTGAATAAAAATGTACGTTTTCACCTTTTTCAGCCGAAAAAAAGCACAAAATCTTGTCAACACTCAGCCAAGTGTTTAATTATGTCATATTCTGCAACTATGTGCTGCTCCAAAAAGTTTCAATTTCCGCCGTGTTTTGATAATTTCTAATCTTAGTCGACGACACAGGCCCTCAGCAGTGCCACAAATCGTATTATATTTCGTACCTTGTAGAGCACATCACAGGCTTTCTGTGGCACTTCTTGTTAATGCAGAGAAGATAAAGTACCGCTCTATTAAATGATTGTTTGTGTTATTGTCATATAGTTCCTATCATGGCAAAAAACTGTACTGGACTTGCCCTTCTGGTGTCCGCCTGCTGTAATTATGTTTTGCACACTATTTTATGCGAACAAAGCACAAAACCTTGTCACTAAGGGGGCAAGTGTTTAATTGTGTCATATTCTACATGCCTAGCACCAGACAGTTCAATTTCCGGCGTGTTTTGATCGTCGCGTGTTGCGTGCTGCGTGCCGCGTGTTGCGTGTTGTGTTCTTTTGTCACGGTGAAAACGAATAAGATTTAAAAACTAGAGTGCTAGCAGTCCCTTTATGTATAGTCGAGAGGGCGCGGAGGGCGAGATGGGGGAAAGTCTGTTCTCGTTGTTTTTTTCTCTTCGCTCCAGTCTCGCCGCACTGCTGATAGTTGGCGCTCTCGGTTTTCGCTCGCCCTCTCGGCTATCCAGAAAGGGACGGTTAGGCGTCTATTTAAAATCACAAGTTTTCAAAATTTTTCATGAAAGGTCAAGTATGGTAGTACGAGCAACATTTTTGGGAACGTTCGCAGATCAACCTTCCTATTTATGGAGATTATTTTCTTTCTTTCTTTCTTTTCTTTTTAACTTTTCACCATTCTTGGTGCAATTCATTAAATTCTGCCTGCTATCCCGCTATTAAGACCGTCTGAAATACAGTAGTCTAACAAATGTCTAGCGAGCTAAATATATTAGGGTGTTGGTAAAACCCGTGACGGTTAAAATTTGTAAGGTGCGTGATTTTCGCATCCCACGATGGATACGTGACGACCTGTGACGTGACAGCTTGGTTTGTATGAGGTCAAGCGTCCGTCTTGACATTCGTCGTTTCCTGTGACGATTTAATAATAGCTTTGAGTGATATTTCATCTATCCATGACGATTTACTGCGGATCCGTGAGGGTTAATGCCAGGGACTGTGAGTGACAAATCTTACATCCGTGATTTACTAGTCAGATACTAGAGTCAAATTCTTCAGTATTAAAGATGGAAGCGTCAGCAGAAGCCGCCTTTAATATTTCAAGCACGACGCAAGACTTTGCTCCACAAGAAACATCCGATTCTTCCTGTAATATTCCACGCACGAAACAAGTCTTTGATCCATGGCCAGAAGAAGTATCCAATCATCCTTTCGACGTTGCTTTAGAAGTCGAAGATGGAAAAGCACTCAAAGCACACAAATGTGTCCTATCAACAGCAAGTCCCTTCTTTCAAAAGCTGTTCAACAGCGATATGAGGGAGACTAACGAAAGGGTCGTTCGGCTAGAAATGCTAACAGAGCTTGGTTTGAGAGATATATTGGAGTTTATTTACACGGGTACTGTTCAGATATCGACTGAAGAAAATGCCCAAGAACTGATCCAGATGGCGGACTACTTACTTCTTCCGCATTTGAAAACTGTCGCAGGAAGAGTTTTGTTGCAAATGTTGAACACCTCAAACTGTATTTCAATGTATTATTTTTCAGAAAGATATCGATGTGAAGAACTAATTACCGAGATCAAAGACTTCATATTTGCAAATTTTACCACCGTAGCGAAAACGGAACAGTTTTTGAGCCTCTCGAGTAAGGAAGTTAAAATGTGGATTTCAAGTGACGAGATAGATGTTAGTGCTGAGGAAGATGTGTTTGACGTCATCAGAAAGTGGGCTGATTGTGAAAAAAGCGCGCGAAAGAAATGCTTTGCAGAGTTGTTTCGTGAAGTTCGACTTGTTTACGTTTCGCGTGACTACCTACACAGTGACATCGTGACAAATGATCTTGTGAATAGTAACGATAGTTGTATGGATCTTGTGAAGGAAGCTTTGAAGTTCATTGACTGTGAAAATAAACATCGTTACACCGTTTCGCCAAGAAAGTCGCTTGAGACCCCTGTTATTCTAGTCTGTAAGGAATATCCCGCTGGCCAGAAAGATGACATCCTGTGTTATTATCCTCGTGAAGACAAGTGGTCTATGTTTCAAAGCCCAATAACATCTAAGATTGACATGATTACGTCTTGTCGTGGTAAGCTATATTATTTATCAAAGGAAGACGAGAGAATATTACTTTATGATCCATACTCCGTCTGTTGGACGTCATTGCCACTTGAAGAACAATGGGAGTTTCGTAAATTGTTTGTTAGAAGTGAAGATGAGATTTACGCTTTGGCCAGACATAGGGACAGTAGTTCACTTCATCTCCCGCCTTGTATCATTAAAAAGAAGCCTGAATCAAGCTCATGGAATTGTGTAGCGTCATTTGATGTAGGTGTAAGAGAAGGAATGTGTGTTGTATATAGCGACAAGTTTATTTATTTTATTGGTGGTATAGCGGTAAGAGTCACACCGATGATGACCCTAGCTGCTGTTGACAGGTATGACTTGATTTCAAACACGTGGGACAAAATAGCTGACATTCAAGAACGGAGATCCAAAGCTTACGGTGCTGCTGGGCACGGAAAAATTTTCATTGCTGGTGGATACAACGGCACCATCGATTTAGAAAGTTGTGAAGTGTACCACGAAGCAACAAACGAATGGCATTTTATAGCAAGTTTGATGAAGTCATCGTCTTGTCTCTCAGCTTTGTTGTGTGTTGATAGCAACTTGTATGCATTGAAGAGTTCCTCTTTCAGCTATGGACTCAAAAAGAACGGTGTATTTGCTCGCTATGATCCTGACAGAGATGAGTGGGAAGAGAAGACCCCTTTACCTCTGATAATGATACGCGGAAAGTGGATAGAGATTTTGCATGGTGCAATTTGCTGTTCAGTGAGAGTTTATAAAGAATGTCTTAACTTCTTTTGAAATGCCACAAATAACGGAGAGGCAACGAGAGAGAAAGACAAAGAGAAACGCAAGTTCGCTGCCAAGTGAACTTGCTCCCGTCTATTTATTTTGCTTTCATATGTTTTACTTTTTAGCAGTCATAATACTGACAAATAAATTAGTGACCTTAAAAACAAACAAACAAACAAACAAAGAGCCACACTGATTAGTGTAATTGGGCAACACCCGCTAACGGCGAACCACCTAAAAGTGAGTGAAACAATGCTGACAGAATAAATGTCATAACATTACAGTAATTTTAACGAAAGAAAAAGAGAGACTCGGAAGAGCTACAAACCGTGAAAAATCGCTGAAAAGTTATAACTGTAGTCATCCTTTAGGTGTCGTTAATGTCTAAACAGTCTGTAGCGATTTCGCTCTTGTAATTGCTAATATCGAATGCTGAAGGCGACATACAGCGTTGAAGAATACCCATATAAAAGTGACACGGACGATTGTACAAGTACCAAAATCTTGTTGTTGTTGTTGCTGTTGCTGTCGACTCAGGATATGTTCCCTTGTTCATCTAAGCTTACTGCTCTGAAATTTCCTGACCATCGAGTATAGTAATATAGGGTTTAAAAAGGGAGTCTTTTTTCCTTTGTTACTTTTTACCTTGCAATCTTTTATTTAATTTTGTTACCCTTGATGTACTGTTTACTTCCTTAAAAACAAATAATTAAAAAAAGAAGCTCACTGTTTGCTTCTCGGAACTGATATTAACCCTCGGACGTACAGTAACATTTTTTATTCAACTTTGTTTCTATTCTTTGTGATTGTAGTTATGCATATATAGCGTGCTATCATTTTATTATTTCCCTCGCGCGTGCAGGAAAAAAAGCAGTCATTTTGCAGCTGCGCGCATATCCCTTAGACACATTTTGGGTAGACTCCGTTGTTATGGCTGCGAGATATGACGTCACAAGTAGCAGGCGGTCAAGTCATTTTTGAATAAAAACGTGCTTTTTCCCTTTTTGAGGTGAAATAAAACACAAAATGTCGACAAAAGCAGCGAAGTGTTTAATTATGTCATGTTCTTCATAACATAACCATTGGGTGACGTCACAGCTCATAAAACATAACTCCTCTTGCAGAGAACAATGCAAATTTGTTTGCATTCTAATTATAGTGTCGATTGCTGCATAATTTATACTATATCTGACGTAAACATCACTGGTTGATATTACAGCGACCGTGAGATTAGTCAGCAACTTTAATAAAACCCATAAATTGAGATCCAAAATTCAGTAGGATGGAATAGTCATCAGAAGCCGCCTGTAATATTTCAAGCACGACACAAGTCTTCGTTCCACAAGAAACATCCGCTCATCCTTTCGACGTTACTTTAGTAGTCAAAGATGGAAAAGCATTCAAAGCTCATAAATGTGTTCTATGAGCGGCAAGTCTTTTCTTTCAAAAGCTGTTCAACAGCGACATGAGGGAGGCTAATAAAGAAGTAGTTCGGCTAGAAATGCTAACAGAGCCTGGTTTGAGATATAATGGTGTCAGCGGCCAGCGTAAAAGTATGACTTGAGTTGCTGTTCAGCGAGAGTTTATAGAGGATGTGTTAACTTCTTTCAAAATGCCGCAACTAATGAAGAGGCAAAGAGAAACGCAAGTGCACAGTCATGTGACCTTGTTCACGTTTATATATTATTTTTTTATTTGTTTATTTATTTGCTCACTATGTTGTGGCAATGATGGAGTTAATATAGTTAAACCAAAAGAAAACTAACCATAATTAGCGGGTCGGCACTAGTTTTTTTTTCTTTTTTGCTTTCCTTTTTTTTCCCTCTTTTGTATTTTGTTGCTGTGGTTGTCACTGTTGTAGTGTGATTGCAAATTAAAAAAAAAACCATAATGGATGGATGAGAGTTGAGTAATAAACAATACTAGCAAAATAAACATAAAATATTACAAAAATGACGACAAAAGAAAAGAAAAGCTATAAAAGTTATGATTACAACCATCGGTTAGGTGTCGTTAGGTCGAACCAGTTTGTAGCCACTTCTTGTTGTTCAGTAAATATCGCGGATTCAAGGGCACTTACGAATTGAGAGAGTTAAAAAAAGTTGACGTGGAGGATTGTAAAAGTACCAGAACCTCCCTTTTGTTGTCGGTTTCGTAGTCGTCGTCGCTGTTTTTGTCGACTTGAGATGTTTTTCTTTGTTCCTCGAAGCTCACTGTTCGTTTGTCGGGACTGATATTAAAAGAAATTTAAGTTCTAGAATAACCGCATTAACCACAAACTTTATTTCATCATTGTTTTTAATTTTTTTAAAACCGATTTATATCATTTCTATTGCTATTTACAAGGTTGATTGTGACTATATTAAACTCTTGAAACACGTTCATTGGATAATTGTCTTTTAGGATGAAGAGGCACGCCAAGTGAAGCAAACGTTTCACTAAAACAATGCCATTGATTTTTAATTACAACGTTAGTGTAATTACTTTGCGAAAGCTCACAAAGAAGCAAGCAAACAAAAGAACCTTCAAGACAAACAAACAGCCTAAATGGAAACAAGCCAACATCTTGTTTCTTTTTCAAGGACGAAAATGTCCAAAGGGCACTAATATAATACAAGGCATTTGGAAAAATTCAAAACAATATAAAAAAAAGTGGTGGATTGAGGAATGTTCTTATTAGGAGGGGTACAAAAGTGTCACTGCAATTGTCTCAAAGAACATACAATACCATGAAAAACTTCTCAAACCCCTTCTTGTTAACTAAGTCGACCAAAGGAAAAACAATTCAACCGACCCACGTACAAAACTATGTACATTCAAATCTCACGTTTGCTCTAAACAACGGTCTCAGACGCTATAAATACGGCAAGTTGTTATTAAAGAGTTTTATTATATTCATTGTTGTCGACTGAAGACATCTTTATGCCACCATAGGATTTCCAAAGCCGACCCTTTGCTGTGTTTGATGAATCTCGTCGAGCAGTTTTTCGTCTCGTAAATTTAACTGAGAAAGAAAACCAACAAATTAACTTTGTGTCCCAAGAACAAATTCATTAACAGAAAATTGCAAAGAACTAAAATGTGTTGCAAGTTTTCGAATTCCCATGAAAACTCCTCCAGTTTCCAACGAATATTTCAATTTCAGGCGTTATTCTTCATACAAGTTTGGATACTCCATTCAAATCCTTGGTGCACACGTGACTCCGATTGACTGTAAGACGAAATATTTACCCCACTGGTTCGATAAAAACGAGATTACGAAAACAAACAGATAAGAAAAAAAAATAAATATAAAAAAATAAAAACATATACAAAGAAAAGCGCCTTGAAGTTGCTTCGTACCTTTAGGGCATACTTGTAGGACTGCTCTGCTTCCAGCTGCCGTCCATTCTACAGTAAGAGATGATTTAACAATTACGATTTGTTTGTGAACAGGGAGTGCGTATATTATTTCTTACATTAACACTACAAAGGCACAGTCTGAAAAACAGGCAGTGCCGGATGTGAAAACACGAGTTGAGCAGATTCCAGTACTACGACATACACAGTTTTTCCGTAAATCCCCTACCCTTGCAAGTTGTTCTCCGAGAAAATAGCTCCTCTATGGCACCATATCATCTCAAAACTTACATAGAAGTAACAAACAAACAAACGAACGAACAAACGAATGGTTAGTTAGCCACTTTTCCAACAACTGTCATAAAGAAAATAGAAACCACTTAAATTGGCCAAACCGCATCAAGTTGACGTTTCAATACGACTTGTGTTAGGCGAGGGAAAACGGTCGGTTAAAATTGAATGGTTGGATGGAAAACGTAGAGCATATATCCTATGACTGGTTTCAACAGATTACACAAGTGTTTTCAACTCATTGCAGAGCCCGGTAAACTCAAAACCGAAGTGAACCTGCTCCATCGACTAACTACTGGTCCTAACAAAAATGACTTGGCTCACCACAAGGCTTGGACGTTAGTAGCCTGAGAAAACAGCCGACGTTTCGCGAGGTCGCCACTTGAGCCCTCGCAAAACGACGTCATCAGTATGGAATTTCTGCGCTCGTTACTCAGACGTCGTTTTGCGAGGGCTCAAGTGGCGACCTCGCGAAAAGACGGCTGTTTAGTCAGGCTAGGTGGTTAGAGCATCCGACTAAACTCCCAAGCTTGGCTCCTGTTGGCAGTTTAGACCCTTTCCGTTGACTTTCACGATCTTGACCAAATAACTATGACATTTTAGATAAAATCCTCTCCAATCCTTACCTCTAAACAGACGAGGGACAGGTAAGCCCAAACTTCAGCATCCTTGTTGTTTAATATGTTTGCTTCAGATAAAGCGTCCTCAGCATCAGCCACATCTCCTAGCTACAAAAGTTAGAATCACTGATTTATGTCTAGTTTCTTCTTGAGTTTACAATGAAGAACAAAGCAAGGCGGTCACTGATAACCACAAGGAAATAACAATAATAATAACAACAACAACAACAAAAAAAAGATCAGTACAAATGTTAGTTGTAAACGTGGAATGTCGAGGTGAAAAAATTTCACTCCTAAATATACACCTTATGAGACCTCTTTTCAACTTCTTTTCAATTTACGCCTCTGTCAGTCAAGTTATTTAACAATTATCCTGCGAAATCGCGCGGAATATCACCTGATACTTAGCCGACGAGGCCGTAGGCCGAGTTGGCTAAATCAGGGGATATTCCGCAAGATTGAGCAGGATAATTGTTTTATTATTCAACAAATTCCATCGACTACCATTTTCAGAACGCGAAAAACTACGGCTCTATGATGAAAACGCTAAAAGCTAGCAACACATAAGCTTAATAAAAATCAAAATAGAACTTCAAGAAATCGAAGTTTACTACCGTTCACTTAAAAAGACTTATTTACAAACTCATGTTTGGAAATGACAAAAGTCAAAAAAATATTGCTACCTTACCGAGAATAAGTCCTCTTCCTGTGAATAAAAATCTTTTAAACTTTAGTCTTTACAACTTTCCGTGAGCAAGTGTGCTGCTTCATTCGCAATAGCATTTTCTTGGCTGAGTTCTCATTATGAAAATTCCAAGTCAACCTCTGGATATCTTTGTGAGCTGAAGCAAATACTTGTTGACTTTTTGAGAGCATTTCTTTGTGGAAAGTTTCTTCCAGGGAGTTAAAATTTCCGGAGAACACTGCTAAAACTGCCTCGCTTTTCAAAATGACCGCCAAACAAGCAATGAAAGAAAATCTGCAGTGCACTTCCAAATATGGTCATTTACGTATATCGCAGGATATCTGTCATGTACGGATGACAGATATTGAGGGCTTCCTTACCATATATGGGCATAGTGACAATTTGTTGAATAATAACTTGGGTTAGTTGACGATTTTAAGTTTCAAAATATGGCCAAACCCAAATGTAAGCAAAAGAAAATGTTATTATACAGAACTTCCCACCGTGTCTTCAGCTAATGCGTATCACCTTGTAGTGGCGATGAAGCGTGTGTTTTAACCCTTTAAGCGCTAACAGTGACGAAACTGTAATTCCTCTTTACATCATTACTAATCGTTCAAACATTCAAGTGATGAGAATAAAGGAAGCGATCATCAAAGATTAGATGTCTTGATATTTGGATAAATTCCTCTTAGTAGTTCCACAATACATGTATGGAGAACAGTAAGGAGAATATGCATTTTTATATTAGGGCTTAAGGACGGTGCCTCCTTTTGTTACTGGGCATACGTTCTGCGCATCTCGTGTCTGGTCCGAGATATTCCAGTTTCTTACGGAATTCACTTACTCTAAATACAAAGGTATTTTTGCGCGGTGTATGACTATGTGGGAAAAGTAGGTCCTAGCAAGGGCTATCAGAATCCAAAAAGAAAATTGGGGCAACCACGCATTTTTCAGAGATAATTGGGCTTAAATTTGGAAAGAAATTGCCGTACATTCTTTGTACTTAAAAGCATTTTCGAATTATAATTGCTTAATTAGCTCTGAAAAGTGCGTGGTTACCACACTTTTCTTTTTAGATTCCAATAAGCCTTGCTAAGATCTGCTTTTTCCCCATTGACATAACCTTTGCAAAAATACCTCTGTATTAGGAGGCACCTTCCTTAAAAGGTAAATGATCCCAAGAGCTACGGCGGATGGGACCTTGGTCCCTGGCCTGGGCCAACAAAAACACCCAGTGAAATACCCCTTTACGCTGTCATGGCACGTTTAAGTTAAGAGCCTTTAAATGTGCCATATGAAACAGTAAGGAATAAGTTAGTAAGTACTTACTCTGTAGCACGCAATTCCAACTCCAAGCCACGAGACGCTGGATGGTGAACGAATACAGGCCTTGAGGAATGTCGTCTTTGCTTTATCAAACTGAAAAATAACATCAAAAGCTGATAAACGCCAAAGAAAAACAGCAACATGTTTCAAACCGTTTTGAGATACAAGCAAAGTTTTCGGCAACGCTTGTTAAGTCAAGGAAAAAAGAATCCTTGTCGTTAGAATAATAGGGCCTTTTGCTCCTATTTTTAGAACTAAAAACGTTTATAGGTACAGCCTGGTGTTTCCTTTTCCCCATGATCTTTCTCTTACGTTTTTATTTGTTCTTACAAAGACCTTAAATAGACGTGTGTAACAACATTTCACAACGACCAGAAAGTCAAAACGAAATAAGCTAAGGAAGACAACAAGTACAACATTCTCAAAAATTAAATGGCTTTTCACCGACAATGGTGACAAGGAAAGGATGGAAACGCGTGAAGGACTAAGCATAACGGGCACTAAACTTACTTCTCCCTTCTCCAAGTAGATCGAAGCCAGTCTCAGATAAATGGCGTGCATATCTGAGGCTTCGGTCGTGTAGGCCAGTGTTCTCTCATAGCAGTCCTGGGCCTCCTCGGTTCTGCCTGTCAGATAATGGAGATGTCCCATCAAACCCCAGGCTTCCGGGTTCTGTTAAACAAAGATAAAATGTTAATGGGTACATCAAAGGAAATTCCGGTATTTTGGGTATATCTCGTGCGGTTGTTCTAACGTTCTGGAAAATCGGAACAGCCTGAAAATACTGTTCCATTCGAAAAACTTTCAGTTTCAAGTAGCTCTCTGTCGTAAATTTCTGGAAATTTCCGTCCAAAACTGAATGGAACGGTTCGGTCAAACTGGGCTGGTGTAACCAACCGAAAAACGTGCGGATTTACTGTTCCATTTGCCACCTGAAATTTTTGAATTCGCAAACCGTAATTTTTGGTCGTATGAAAAGCGCCCCATGGCTATGAAGCCTATACATGACCACTGCATTCACGGCTTAACGCCTTTAACCAGGGGGAAGTGGGGGGGGGAGGGGTACTCCCTATAGTGGGCTGTACGTGGAGGCTCCACCCGAAAGGGGTGCCCTTTTTAAGCTCACAGTATTCTAAAGGGTAGGGGAGATTGTTATTCTAGTATATGATAGGGGCGATAAAATGGGCTGCTGAGTAAAAGAGATAGGAGCTAAAGTTAAATAGATTAAAGGGTGTCAAATGTTGACAAAAATAGCGACCCGCAACACACGAAAACTCAGGGCCCTTAGTAACTCACCCAGAGCAACTGCAAACCCATATAAAAACGGCCTGAGGTTTAAAAAGGGGGGTGCTACTGGGGTAAAAATTAGTATATTAAAGGGCAAGGGTTTAAGCCCCGGGGGGGAGCCTCCCCGTGTAAAACTTTATTGAGTAGCCCCCCTCCTCCAGGGGGCCTCTACGAAGTGTACAACTGCACAACTGTAGTCCATATACACGGCCAACAAGTTTCTATATTTAAATCCTACCGTGTATAAATGAAATTACTTCACTTTACTTTATTCTGTTCCAAACCTGATACGTGCAAAGTTGTAAGACACGTCACCTCTGAGCTAGTTTGAAGACAGGTAAATGAGAATAAGAACTTTGAGTAGTTCTACCTCGTGCTTCAGTACGATGGCTTGTTGGAGATTTTCGTCTGCTTCTATAAAAGACTTTTGCTGAATCTTCAGTCTTCCCAGCAGAACGAAGTAATCTGCCCCAGGCTCCCCATTAGCTGCCACAAGCTCGTGCGCCAAAGCCGCGTCAGTTAACTGACGAAAAAATCAATATCAATCAGTCAATCGATCGATAGATAGATAGATAGATAGATAGATAGATAGATAGATAGATAGATAGATAGATAGATAGATAGATAGATAGATAGATAGATAGATAGATAGATAGATAGATAGATAGATAGATAGATAAATAGATAGATAGATAGATAAAATCACTCGCAATTTCACACGGTTTTGAAAATGTATATGTGGGCTCTTTTAGGAAGAAGAAGGTTGACGAACAACCTTGTTCTCTTACTTTACCTGCAAGGCATTCACCTCCAGTAGGAAATTTGCCGTCTGCAAGAAAATACTGGCATTTGGCTTCACTGCCGCTGGCTTATCCTTCGGTGGTACCGTGTGCTCAGGTTCTTGAGTCGGGGATTGACGGTGGGAACTACCAGCGCTAGGAATACGTGAACCCTGCTTGGAAGCCACGTGCGTAGAGGACTGGGTAGGAGGTTTGGACCCAGGCTTCCCGACGGGCGTGGCTGAGCTGATCACGACTGAGGGAGGGAGAGCTGCTGAAGGCTCTACGGATGCTTCGCCAGTACCTGTTGCCGTCTCCTCACGTGCAGCATGGTCGACTATTGAAACGAAAAAAAGGGAGGTGTAACTATAACAACAGTAAAGACAACAACAGAAACAACAATAGCAACAACAACAACAACAACAACAGTCAAACCTATTTGACACTGACATAGAGTGTGTTCATGGCGGCCATGTTAGAGGAGCAAAACAATAAAATCTACTTGCATAAAAATACAACTTTTTTCCCAGTGGAAACGAATTCTACTGTTTTCTCCTCCTCGGGGAGTGGGAGGGGAGCGAAAGTACGCCTGCACACAACCATTGTTTGTCTGGGGAACCTGTTCGTCCACAGACGGGGTTTCTGATAGGCGCGGTTGGTTGCATATCGATTGATACATGCCAATCAGTAGCATATCTTTCTTCCGGTCGTTGCTCGAAGACATTCCTTGAATCAATAAACACTAGTCCCAACCCTCTACTCTTTGGGCATCAAAGATGACGGCTTATAAAATCGCAAGCGCTGCTTTCGGACGCCAAAAAAAAAAAAGAAAAAACTTTTTCAGAGATAATTGAGCTGAATTTAAAGTAAGGAAATGGCATACGTTGTTCTGTATTTTCTGTTAGATCTTTTTTAGCCAATGACGTCACGTTAGTGACTAATGCTGTTGCCTAGAAAATGAACGCTGTTTGTCCTCAACTGCCGCCATATTGAAAGCCGAGAAGTCCCTGGGGACGAGGTTGGTGTGAGGCCGGGGGGTATATTCTGTGAGATGTTGGGAGGGCGTGTACCACCGGTACACTGAAACCCTTACCTCAACAGCGGCACATACCCTTACAGCTTATACGGTGGGAGTACGTCCGGGCTTTGAAGTGTTCTGCATTCGCGAGTCTGGATATACTTCGAGTACTTGAGGTCTGGCAGGATTTTATTCGCGTTGTAGTCCTGCGTTTACTAAGCCGAAGTAACAATTTCCATAGCAGCAAACACAAGACGGACTCGTCAATTTGAGATTAAGCATGAATAGAACGTCGTGGCCGAAACGAACCAACTCGACTTATTTCGCGAATTGTTGTGTTCTGCTGCGAAGCAGAAACACTTTGTAAACCGAAAAGGTGTGAACCATAACTTGTAATGTGAAGTGACAAAAGAAAAATCGGAAGTACCGTAAATTCCGGCCGATTTAGACCCACATGAAAAACCTTCTCACCACCAGCTTCTACCGCATGTATCGCTCGAAGATATTTCAAGATATTTTATTCCCTAATTAAAACAAAAACAGCGAAAGAAACAACATTGAAAGCCCAAGTTTGTAACGGTAGTGAAAAGACTTGAGTAAAACAGCCTAAAATACCTCGGGTTATCTCTAGGTAACATTTGCAGTGTCACTTTTGTGTGCGTAAACATGAAATTTATAGTTCAAAGCGTGTTGAACAAATTTGCATAGTTGCAGCGTCTTTTCACCGTCTTTGAAACTTCGGAATGTAACGCAACGCTCAAAACATCTCGAACCCAAAGCAAGATTAACAACAAAGCATTCTAATAGAGACCTATTGAATTTTGAAAGCGTGATGAATTTTGTTTAGGTTTAGGGTTTTGTTTTTGAAAAGGTAGAAAAAGGTAGGCGGAAATTAAATGTTGAAATTTGTCATCAAAAAGTTTATATTAGCAGCTTCGCAAAGACTGGCGTTGTAACTTTATTTTCATTGGGTGTCAGTAAAACGCGGGGTCGGGGTCGGGGTCGGGGTCCATTGTTCTTTTGTTTCGTTTTCTGTTATCTTGCCCTAACCAAAACATAAAACCGAAAACGAAACAAAAGAACAATGGACCCCGACCCCGACCCCGACCCCGCGTTTTACTGACACCCATTTTCATTTGTTGTGACTATCGGTTCAGCAGTGGCCTTTGTTGTCTTTGTTTACTTTTATAACACACTTGCTAATTTCCCGGTATGCTGTCTATACTCTCTTGTTGTATTTATGAAACTAAAGCCAGTTACAGGTAATTTTTTTTCTGAATTCATGTTTGTACAACAACGCCAAACGCCAAACATAGCAGAGCTAGTGGCTTATGGTTTCTTCCGTCCACAACAATAGTTTCTTCGCCAGTTCCAGGAAAAAAAACTCGATCCAGGCGCGAGGTCACGTGCAAAGAAATGAGTACAGAAATTACTACCGTAACGCAGCCGGGATAGTCCGGGCCTGCTAAGAGAGTGGTTCTGGTTAGAAGTATTATCTAGTTTTCCTACGGCTTTCACGACTTGAAAACATAAAAAATTTAAGAAACCGATACGTTGGAATATGTTGTCTTTGAAGAAAAGGGAAATGAAGAGCTTTATTTACTTTGCGTGCAATTTGAATGTCACACTATAATTAATTTCACGTAGCACGCTGCTCGTTACCCAGTTTGTATGATAACTGATTATGCTGATTCCTTGCTCTGGCGAAGACGTGTTTAATTAACCGCAAGCGGGGAAGGGAAGGCATGGTTGAGGGAGTTAGGGTACGGGTGGGACCACAATGCAGTGCTGTAAGACCCAAAGGTTTCACCATATTGCGGAACAAAACGTCATTGACTCTGCACGCATTGTGTGCCTATGTTTAGAATTGCGGTCGCTTAATTTTCTCTGAAAAATGCCAGGTTACCCACAATTTTGTTTTTGGATTCCAACAGCTAATGCTAAGATCTGCTTTTCCCCCATAGTTATAACCTGTGCAAAAATACAGAGGACGGAGGCACCGTCCTCAAAAAAACTTACCATGAACCTCCGGTAGTCTGGTGGCATCGGAAGCACCAGTCCCAGGCGCCTCTTCACCGACAGCTTCCTCGGCACCAGGCTCCTTAACAGCGCCGTCAACCTCGGCTGGTACGTCAATGGGTTCTGCGAGCACAACAGACGACGGCATTGCTACATTTAAGCGGTTAGCTTCAAGGAACGCACGCTCAGCTCCAATGTCGCTTTGTATGCTGTCATAGTATAATCCTGCGGGAAAGGAAAGAGGTATTGATCAAACACGTGGGAATAAATAGGTAACAAAGCACTCAGAAGTAAGACCATTTCTTATTTGTTTATTTTATTTTGCGATAGGATGGAATTTTTTCCTACAGCGTCAACGTAAGACACCTAATGTAATAACCCTGTAATGAAAATAAGAAGGAAGAAAAATGTACTTTACGGTGTGGAAGGGTTGAAACGACTATCGCTACAGGAAAAACCCGCGTGTCAGAACCTAGTGGTTTAAGAACCTGCTGGCAGAAATTTGCCATTTTAATACCCAAAAATATAAGAACCTGTTTAGCCACGCAAGATCAAGCAGGTTCTTATACATGGGTTACATTTAAATTATGATAAACATTTGCAACTCTTGTTATAGAGATAACACTACATATACATTCTGTAATCAGTTTTGTTAGACTTATCATAATACAGCTGTGAATAAATACTGTATATTTAAGCACCAAACCCAAGTTTATTAATTTTTGTGGTAATCAACAATTACATCTGCCTAAATTGCCAATAAACAACCCTAAAATACAAGAACCTATTTTGCCAGACTCCAAAAAATGTAGGTTCTTACACGCGGGTTTTTACTGCATTTACAATGATACGGTATCTTAGTTTTTAAAAGTGATCATTCACGTTTCCCTGAAATTGCTCCCGCATTAGCTGCAAAAATATCACACATGTGCTCGTTTTCTGACAAAGGCATAATCTAGGCTATTTTCCAAGGTCGGCGGTTTACTTTCTTTTGTCGTTAAACTTTGCATTTTAAGGCGGTTCCTCCTTTTGCTACTGTACATGCATTCTTTACGTCTTGGGAAGGTGCTACCTCCTAATACAAACGTAGTTTAGCGCAGTTTATGAATGTGCGGGAAAAGCAGATCTTAGCAAGGACCGCTGGAGTCCAAAACGAAAATTTGGAATAATTGCGCGTGTTAGAGATAACTCAGAGCTTAGAAATAGAAAGAAAATGCCATACATTTCTATGTATTTTAAAGTTTTTTTTAAAATTATATTTGCCTAATTACCCTTAGTTACCAACAATTTTCTTTTTGCATTCCAATAGCTCCTGCTATGACCCGCTTTTCTCGCATAGTCATAAATCGTGCAAAAATACCTCTGTATTTGGAGATACCATCCTTAAAGCGAATGCTATTTGAAAATTTGTTGCTCAACCGGCAATTGTTAAACGATGTTGTGACTTGTTGCCTGGCAGTTCGATAAGTTGCCTGACGTTTTCTTTTTCCGTTAAACATGCTAAAAGATGTACCATAACGTTGAATGACCTATTACAACATTCAGCATGGCTTAGTACACTTCAGCATTTGCTGAAAGGCAGTATAGCGTTAACTGGGACCACAGCTATAGTAAAGTAGCTGTGAAGTTAACATTACGATTTTGTCAGTCCTTTACGTCATATTTACCCAGCATGGTCCACGCAATAACGTTCTTGCTCTCAGCACATGTAGCCGCCTCAAAAAACGTCTCGGCTTCTTCATATCTCTCTGTCATTAGAGCCATGCAACCGTACATCAGGAGACTGGGGAGAGAAAGCCGACAAGACAAATTTAGATCAAACGCGGTCACAGATTTTCCAAGGACGTACTTTTTCCGTGTAACGCAAGCTTTTCCGTCGGTTCGTACCACCTCTTTAAAGTTAAATCTTAAAATGTTCTAGTGGATCAATGTTCATATATTAAATTCAAGAATAAAACTGCTCATATCATCAAGCACGCGTCTTATAGGTTCTAAAACAATCTGTTGAGCGGTTTTTAAGATTTTCGCAAAAGCGCTCAAATTAAAAATTTACCACAAAATTTCCATGCCAATGATCATAGAAAAACAACTCGTTCTCGAGATCGAAAACACCAATGTTAATACAACTTTCTTGGCGTCAAATAAGACACATTTTAGCATTTTTTCTAGCCATTTCATCAAAGCATCGACTATTTTTCGGTTTATTTATTTTACGATGCAAAAAATTAACGTTTAAAACGCTTTTGCGATTTATTCCAAATCAAACATACAGAAGTTTTTTATTCTTGTAAATTTGTTTTGCCTTACATCATATGTTAAGATGTTGGAGATAAGATGTTGCTTTTCAAAGTGAAATCTAGATCGCACAAAATTTAAATTTTACTGTTTTCGAGGATTTTTGTATAACGATATAAAGGTTCAAATGAGGCCTAACACTACTGTAAAAATTGAAGTCTGAAATCCAAGCTTTCGCCGATCAACGGCATCATCAGGGATAAGAAAAATATTCCGCGTAGGCCTATATACCAATGTAAAGTAACAACAACAACAAGCTTTATTACCAAATAGAAAAAGGAAAAAAAGTTAAACTTTACAATATAATATATTAATACAAAAAGAGGTAATGTTTACTCAGGATAACTATAAAGCTAATCGAGCTGAGTAAAACTAAGTGATGTTTAAGTACAGAGGTAGGTTGGCACTAAAGCTTGGTGAAAGCAATTAATTAGTCAATTGAAAAAAGACGAAAAGAAGAAATAAAGAAAATAAATAAATAAATAAATAAAGATAAATAAATAAAATAAATAAACAACTACCAGTTGAAAACTCATGAACAGTAAGACTGTAAGATGTTTAGCTTGACTTTGTTTTTAAACGTTTTAAACGTTTAAAAACAAAGTGTAAAAAAGCGTAAGGATGTGTAAAAAGCGTAAGAATGCAGCAAGTATGTAAAATGTAAAAACAACAATTGTTTATCGTTGTCATAGAAATATCCATTGTTACAAAATGCAAACCACACTAAAGTTCAATCTAAGGGCAACTACTGGTGCACATTTCACGTCGATCCGTCAAGTAGAAGACTGTTTAGAAGCGATTGTAAGAGCTAGGTGCGCATGCGGTCCCCCAAAAATCTGTATCGAAACACCTTAAGTTTACTCATCAGGCCCCGGTTCCTGGAAAGGCGATTAGCGCTAATCAAGGGTTAAATCTCGCTAATCGAGGATAAAAATTTATCCCTCGGTTAGATTCTGTTCCTGAAAGCACGATTAGCGTTAATCTGGGGATAAACGACGGGTTAAATTTAATCCACCTAGCGAGGTCGATTAACTCACTAATCGGGGGAAAACCGTGATCAAAACTAACAAAATGGCAGACTTATTGTTCCCATTAATTGTACCGCAAATGCGCGAAAGAAGGTTTCGTCAACAAGAATTTTCCCTTGACGAATTTTCTGACGAAGAACTTCGCTCCAGATATCGTTTTGGCAGCCAATCTATAGAATATTTAACAGAAATTATCGGAGATGACCTGCAGCGACAGACGAAGCGTAATCACGCAATCACTCCGACACTGCAAATTCTTGTCGCCCTACGTTTTCTTGCCAGTGGGAGCTTCTTACAGGTCATTGGTGACACCTTTGGTCTTCCAAAGTCTACCGTTTCGAGAATAGTAACGGATGTGACCCTGGCTCTTGCCCACAAGCAGAGCGAATTTATCGTGTGGCCGTCAGACCCCGTCGAAATGCACGAAGTGAAGAGAGGTTTTTTCGATAAAGGAGGCTTCCCAGGAGTTGTTGGATGCATCGACGGGACCCATGTCAGGATTCAGGGGCCAAACAGGAATGAAAATGATTACGTCAATAGAAAGGGATATCATTCGATAAACGTCCAAGCAGTGTGCAACCACAAAGGTAGGAAAACGAAGCGCCATTTAATGAGCTCCTGCTTCCATAGCTGCGAAATGTTAAACAATAAATCGGCAACTATCAAGGTCTTCTCCAAAGTTTAAGTGGGAGCGCCGCATAATGCTGACCTTGCCACCGGCTACTTGGATTTGTTGACTCATGAAAGGTCAGGGAAAACTTGTAGGCAAAAACACATAAAGGCGCACACAAAAACAACAAAAACACAATGCTGACCGCAGCGGAAACAGCGAAGTTGACTTATTTTTCTCGGCTGCACGGGGTTGTTTTCTTGTCGTGTACGGGTTTGTTTTCGAAAGTCAGATATTGGTAATTGGTAAGAAATTATATAGCACGTTTTCTAAATTTAAATTTGCTGTATGTTTTTTCAGGGATGTTTACCAACATCGTAGCTAGATGGCCTGGAAGCACACATGATAGTTTTGTGTTCAATAACTCCCGAATTGGACAGAGGCTGGAGGCTCAGTCTTTCTCACTGGAAAAGGGTTTACTCCTGGGAGATAGTGGGTACCCTTGTAAACCGTATCTGATGACCCCCTACCTCAACCCAGCAACAGCAAAACAAGAAGCATACAACAAGGCCCATACAACTACCAGGGTGGCCATTGAACAAGCCTTTGGCTGGTGGAAACGCAGGTTTCATGTGCTTCACTCTGAAGTACGGATGAAACCTGAAAAGACTTGCATAGTGATAGGTGCATGTGCTGTACTTCATAACATTGCAATACAGAGAAATGAGCCCATTGATTGTGATGCACGAAATGTCGATGACCAGCCAGACGTTGCTGCATATTGTGGCCCTGAAAATGGAAAGGCCATCAGAGACCATATATGTAACACCCTTTTTTAAATTTCCCTTGATGCAGATTTAAAAAAAAAAGTTATCAGTAATTCATTATTGCCACCAAAATAAACAAGTATGCTTTCACCTAAGTATGCCCACCCCTCTCCCCCCCTCCCTACCCCAACTTTCCCCCTTCCAGTCTGGGGCATTAGCATTTTGCAAAAGGAAAAAACTCAAATGATCATTGTGGGACAAAAGTGTCAAATTCTGGCTCATATGAAAGTATCTAAAGAATTGAGAAGTGCTTTCCCTAAGTAGATTTCGTTGGTGGTTTGCACGGTGGCTATGGTGGGATTCAAAGCAATGAATTTTTCATCCTCTAGAGTCTTTAGGAAGAAAACTATATTATTTAATGTTATTGATTTCTATTGTTTCTGAACACCATAACAGCTACCATACAAACACATTTATATCCTCTTTTGACCTCAACAAAGCAAGCTTTGCTGAACTTATCACCAGTAGTGAAGCCAAGATTACTAGTGCAAAAATGCCTCGGGATACATTAGGTGTAGGCTAATCCCAGTGCTCGACACTAACTTTTTTGGATACTAGGCAATGGGCTAGTGAGTAACGGAAATCACTAGCCCACAAGGAAGAGCCACTAGCCCATACCCCCCCCCCAAAAAAAAAAACAGAAAAAAGTCCACTTAAGGAAATAGGTCTCCTTTCCTTTCTCCTCCTCCCCTGAAACACCCTTCTCTTTCTCCAGTGACACTTAGTAAGAAAAGGCTAATGATATATTAAAAAAATAAAAAAATGAACACTTACTCTGTCGTCTTTGTTTTCTTTATTAATATAAAAGTCATCTTGTTACTTTTAGAGATGAGCACAGTCTCAAGTCTAAGACACAATGTTTTCTTTTAAATTTAAATAATCAACAATTCAATGACTTTAGCAGTGACTTCATTGAAGTACTAGAGTTCATGGCAACTGCCAGCATGTTGTGAACACAACAAGAATGATTCGCAAAGTGACATTTTCAAAGTGTTCAGTTGCATGAACAGTGAGTCTACTCTGCATCTCTTCTATTCTGATCCATGTACTCTGGTCTTCTCCTTCTTTCACCTGAAGCTAACCAGTGTGCAACTGCTCTTGTCGCATCATATTCTCCATGGCTTGGGCCATTGATCGCAATGTGCATCAGAGCACTAACTGTTGGGACCTCAAGGCTTGCTCTGTGGTCCGTCATGATTCTGTTTAAGCAGCTGTTGCCTCTTTCAACACAAGCAGTCTGGACTGGAATAATTAAACACAGTTCTACCACCATGAGCATATTTGGAAATTCATTCCCAAAAGCTGTAAATACATGACACCAAAAGTGCTGAATGCTTTGTTCCCTCAACTGAGGCCTTCTGTACACTAACAGTTTTAGTTCAAGCCATTCATCCAGACAGGCTTGTTCATCAAAATTAAGCCTTGTGAGAAGAGCTTGGAAATGGTGAATTACGTCAGTTAGCTTGTTCTCACCAAAGATGAGGAGATCTTGTCTCTCTCTTGGCCACAACAGGGGGTTGCTGAGATCTGCTGCTCCACGGAGGACAGGATCCTCCTGGAAATTGGAAAATCTCTTGTGAAAGTATTCCTTGGCAGATGTGATAAGTCCTGATTTGATGGACATAAAGGAAGCATCATCTCCATTCACTCTCTTGAGATGAGTTTCTTTGAACATGTTGTCATCAGTAATCTCCGCACAAAATGATCTAACATGCTCACCAGGCCTGAGGTTCATAGCATCTAAAGCTCCACAGAGGGTGTCAATTTTAAGCTGTACAGCTGAGACAGTCACATCATCTCTTTGAAAAAGTAAAGATACCTTGCTAACTTCTTTGACAACATCCAGCAAAAGGTGCATGAACTTCAAGAATTTAAAACTCTTTAATTTCTTGGAGTAGTTAGTGGCCCTTCCTTGCATTTCAGCACTACTGTCTTTTGCCTGAGAAGCATGTTCAAAATGGAGAACAATGATCTTGTAGTTCTTGCAGAGCAGTACCTCTAGAGCTCGATGCAAGTGGGGCACCCATCTAGAACCATCAGCCTTGGTGCATTTGTAGGCCTTCTCATCCATTGATTCAGCCAAGTCTTTCAACTCTTTTAGTGCCTTGCGGGAATACTTGTAATACTTCCACATGCCTTGCAACATTTCTTTCACTTCTCGGAAGAGGGGGATAGCCTTAAGTGTGTCTTGTAATCCTAGTTCTAGGTTATGTGCAATGCAATGGACACTAATAAGGCTTGGGATATCTCGTTTTAAGATACCAAACACTCCACCATGCTGTCCCACCATCACAGAGGCTCCATCTGTTCCAAGGCAGGCAGTTTTATTCTTCCAATTCTGGTCTTTCTCATCCATGGCTAACGTGATAGCTTCTGTAATCCCTTGAGCTTTGCCATTTGGACATTCTTTCAAGGCAACAAAGGTGTTGACTGCTTTACCATTTTCTAACAACCTAACATAAACATCAAGAACTTCTCTGGTACCAACATCAGTCGCACCATCAGCCATGATACTGATAAATCTTGCACTTGTCAGTGTTTGAGACAAATCACAATTAAACTGCTCTGCAATAGCTCTGATAAAGTTTTTACATGCTTTATCGTTGTGGTAGGTTTGCCCTAATTTCACTCCATGTTTTGCCTCTAAAGAAGCAATATTTTCAAATACAGTGAATGGAAGTTCAAGTTTGGCGACAAAATAGGCTATATCGAACAACTTTTCCATCTTCATTTGCACTTCCTCTGATACAGCAGCAAGTGCTCTCGGAAGTGGAGCTTGTTGAGGATTGAGTCGAAACACAGAGGCTTTTGTAGCTTGTACGTGGGGTATGGAACTTTCATGACTTTTTATGGAATCCAAACGGAAATTTTCTGTTCCTGTGACGAAGGCCGAGGTCGGATTTGCTAGTCGCTCAGCACTATTGTTAGAGTCCAAACACGTTCCACAAAACATTTTACCTTCCATGAACTTCAGCCACGGGTAAGTTTGTTTCCAACTTGGTTGAAAAATTCTGCATTTTTTTTTCTCTTCGTGTGGTGTCTTGTCGTCTGTTGAAGAATGCGACTCTGGCTGGGGATTATGAGCCTCGGAAGGACGTTTTCTCGAAGACTGTGGTGTGTTGAAATAGCTTGAAATCTTCTTCATTGCAGAGAGACTGTAACAGGTCGCGCACGAAAAAATCAAAGATGGCGGACCAAGCGTGGCTCTATCCCAGGTCCTTTTTGAGTGACATGGAAGCGAGGATGAAAGGCCTTTGCCAAGATGGCGTCCGGTTTTCAAGTTGAACGTACGATTCCGCATCGATATGGTCCGAAATGGATTGCAAGTCCTCTGGTTTAAATTACTCAAGCTATGGAAAATAGCTCCTGATGAAGCTTTCTAAAAGAACTTTGCAAGTTTTAGAGTTTTTGTAAAAAAAAAAATTTCATAAAACTTACTAGTCTTGGGGCTAGTAGGATCGAATTTTTACTAGCCCAGCCTGATGTTTTACTAGCCCAGCCTGAAGTTTTACTAGCCCTGGGCTAGTGTACTAGCGTTAGTGTCGAGCACTGAATCCCCAAGGTTCTGACATGAGAATAAGCTGTACACATGAGGAAGGGGTGCAAATGAAGTGGGCATTTTTAGTATTTTATTCACAGTTCATTGACCCTGTTCACAGCATTGTTATACCTCTTTAAGTGAAAGAAAGTTATTCAAATTTAAGAGACAATCATTAAATATTTTTCCATATATTTACATACACAAGTTCCATATTCCAAGTTAATAGTTCATTGTAAAGATCCCAGTATAAAGTAAATCTTGACAAAATTATATAGCATACACAGGCATGAATACAGCCAGAGAAAGAAACCACCACTGCCATAACAGCTGTTGGCCGGCATTTAATTCAGACCCCAAACTTCAAATAAGTCAAACTCTCAATGCATAATTTACGTGAATGTATTTCTGAATATCACAGGAACAGTCATGTATAAAACCTTATGAGTGATGTAACATTGAATTACCTTTACATGCAGACAATACTGCCAGCTAAACAGGCTAAGCAAAAGAAAAAAATAAATAAGAAACTACTCAGCATATGGCTGAAAGCTTGGCATTGTAAACAAGAGAATACAAACACAGCCTCTCAAAACATTGTGTACACAGCTGGTGAGCTTTCAGGGGACGACTTCACTTTCTGCTGCAGCAGCTGCACCTGCAGCTCGAGCTTTTTTCTCTTTAACACCATGTTTTCTTTCTGGTTGACCAGACACTCATACTGTAGTTGCAACAGATCCTCGTTGCTGACTCGCTTCTTTCTGTGGATCTTTCTCGAGATTTCTTCAGTGTTCACAGCTGGCTTCTTTCTTGGTCTTGACGGGCCAGGCTGAGATGTTTCATTGCCGACATCTTCAAGTTCACATTGCTGAGAGTATTCCTCTGCAAAATATTTGAATCATAATTACAAGATCAGTTGTGAGGAATTCCTTCCTTGCTCTTAATGGGAACAAAATCTGCTAGCAATAAACTACCTACTACCTGATTCCTCATATTCTCTTTTACAGTGATTTCTTGACAAAAATGATTTCACTGAATCTATTTCAAAGAACCGAACTTAGATGTTATAAAAGTCCAAAAGGTATCTTACAGTAAATGAAAAATAATTCAAGTTCATTTCACAAGATCGACAAGGTTATTGATTAGAGCTCAAGAAGGTCAATAGGAACACAGAAATTGATCAGTAGCAAGCTGTTGATGCATTTTGTTTAAAATAGGTGTGTTCGATGAGTAGAAAGTCAACAATGATCATGGTCAACATGGAAATTAATAGTCACCGTTCGAAAATCCACATCATAAGCTTATATAAACTTACTTTTTTGGTGGAAACCAACTGGAGGAAAGATAGTAACACTTCACTAGAGAGCTCAAATACCACTTCTCGAGGCAAAAAGGCAAAGTATAACTTACAAACGCTCGTCTTTTTATGTCGATCCGTATCATGCTCCACGGCCGCATGCAAAAAACAACAATAACATGGCGGACAACCATCACATGACCTTCATCAATAAAACAATTATGTACTCACCCGCCCCTCCGTCGTCGCCACCAGCCTCAAATCCCTGCAGCCCGGAAAATGCAGGCGTACCTTCCAAAAGCTCAATTAATTTCTCACTAGACTGTGAGGGTGGCTTTGGTGGTGGTCCGCCGCCAGTTTTTTTGGACTCTCGTCGGAAAGTGTTGAATTCCTTTTTAGCGTCGGAGTAAAGATTCTTCCATTTATCTTTGACTTCTTGTACGGAACGACTCGCCTGGCCCACCGCGTTTACTTCCCTTGTGATTTCCTCCCACATTTCCTTTTTTGCTTTGTTCGTTATATTATTCGTCAGTTTTGACTGAATTACGTTAAGATTTTTCCCCACATATTCTGTAATAATGGCAATTTCGCTGACGGAAAAATTTGGTTTCCTTTTCCTCGCCTTTGGCTCAACTTCTACTACTTCATTCTCCACCATTTTCTTGCCGAATTTTTTTCCGGCACCTTCGCGCTCGACCTTCTTTTTTCGCGCCATGAATTAAAAAAACTGGTTTAACTGGTTTATTCTGACACTAATCCAAGATTAGTTAACCCAGGGATAAAACTGCTTTTCAGGAACACCTTTTTATCCCTGGATTAGTTATTCTAGGGATAAGGAATTTAATCGTGGATTAACTGCTAATCGGGGGATAGTTTAATCGGCTTTCCAGGAACCGGGGCCAGAGCCTTAAATTGGCGATCTTGTTTATTTGATCAGGTTTTCAAGCAATAGTTACATGTTTTTTCTCACAAGTATTCTTTCAGTTTTAGGTATTCCCTTAGTTTTGGAGAGAGAAAGAACACGGGAATTTCAAAAGCCCCCTGTTTCACCTCTCACGGAAACTAAGTTCTTCCTTAAAGGGTCGATTGCCATACTTTAAATATGGATTTTATTTTAACCCTATTCTGCTGGGGGGGGGGGGGGGGGGGGGCGGGGGCACATTGTGCCCGCGCAGACTTAAACGAGCTATAACTTTCAAACGGCTAGACGAATAATCACCAAATCTCGTGACTTTTCCTAAAATTTATTAGAGAAAATTTTCCTGTGTCAATGACGTGTCCATGACGATTGACGTTTCCATAGCAACCGTCTACTCAGAAGTGTATTTTGACTATTTTCAGTCTTTTTTCAGTTTTTTTTTTCAGGTTTTCCCCCTTCGTTTGTAAGAAGATAATTTTTTACTTTTGTGTGCTTGTTTTGACTAAGTATGTTTCTGAGAGCAAAATCATGTATTTTTGGGTGACTTCATTGTCAGCTGTATGACTGCAGATTTGGGATTCAAGATGGCGGCCTCAAATTCAAAATGGCGGGTTTGTGACGTTTTGTGACGTCACAACACGTCATAATTAACACCTCATAACCCCAATCTGTCAAGCTAATGACGTGCTACAAAAGGTGCCAAGTTTCATCGTAAGAGCTTTAATACTTTTCGAGATCTATCTTTTTCGAGATCTATCTTTGTGCGGGGGGCAAAGGCTCAGAAACTCAGAAACTCAAAAAAAGGGCTCAGAAACTCAAAAAAAGCCCAGGCAGAATAGGGTTAAGCTTTAAAAGATACGTATGCTAAACCAAGCTTATCTTCTCTAGTTTTTGACTATATTCTAACACCACTGTTAATTGAATAAAGAAGAAATTCACTTTTTTTCTACCCACCCAGGCACATGTTTCTGAGCGATGGCTATAGTCTCCTTGAAACACTCCTCCGCCTAAAAGAAGAAAGCAAGCGTACGTAAACACAAACAAGGTCCTTCTGAGGTACCAGTTTTTCTTCCTGTTCTTCTTGTTTATTTATTTATTTATTATTTATTTACTGTGTAGTCTAGAAAATGTCCATACTCCCCCCACAACAGGTTTTTTATTTTGCACCCTCCCTCCCCCCAAGAAATTCCAGTTTAGCTTCATACATTGCTTCCAAAATTTTGGGTTTTAAGACCCCCTCCCAATAGGAATTTCCAACGACCTTTCATGGCGTGGGTATGGATTTTCTCTGGAACTACGCATTGTTGAAGGACGATCAAATATTCAGTTTCACACAAGCGTGAGACAAATAAAAAATATCAGTCCCCGCCTGGAAACGAACCCATGACCTCCCGCACACCGGTCGGGCGCTCTAACCACTGGGCTTCTGGAAGACTCGTGGCAAGCGAGGTCATATTTACTGAGTCTGTTGTAACACGCGTCCTGCATATTGCTAGGATCAGCAATGTCGAAAGCACCGTGTGTGATAATAAAAAGAAAGATGGTAAGTTTTTTAAATCTTGGAAAGAAATGAGAAAGATGGAATATTCCGTTGTCACGAGCGTGACACGCCCTGTCTGGCGCTCTAACCACTGAGCTACTGGGAGACTCGTGGCGCGTTAGGACGTATTTAGTAAGTTCGCCATGACAGGCATCCTGTATACCGCTAGGAACAGCAATGTCGAAAGTGCCGTGTGCGGTGAAAAATGAAGAATGATGGTAAATGTTTGAGCTCAGTGAAGAAATAAGGAAGATGGAATAATCAGTATATCACAAGCGTGGGACCTAGTATGCGCACGAGGAAAATGCACCAGTGTACGCGCAGCGAAGTTTAAGAGGAAAATAGCGATTGTGTTGCAATGTACGTTTCTCACCTTTCCATAGTCACCAATGAGTAAACAGAACGCTCCGTAATCGAACCAGTGATCAGGATCATTCTTGTTACGAGATAAACGCTGGTTGCAGAAAGATAACAATTATCGTTAATAAAATTACTACATATCAGCGGTGTACAATTGAGCGCCGGAAAATCAAAATTAAAAATTACTCTGACCAATTACAGCAGTCGTAAACAAAACAATGAACCAATCAGAACTCGAAGCAAATACATGGACCCGGCGCCAATCGCGGGAAAACGCGTACGACCAAGTCACGATTGATTTTGGTTGTTTTACCTCTGCACTAATTGCTCGAGAAAGCGGCCGAATTTTGTTTAACCAATCACAGGGCGAATTAAAGCAAAGTTTATTGAATACGGTTATTGGTATACGGTTATTCTGGAACGAAATAACCTTGAAGGATGTATTGCCTTGAACCGAAACTGAAAATCAGTAGAATTACCTCTTGATAGTACTTGGCGGCCAGCTCAAAATTCTGGTTTACCTGTAGGACAAACAGTGACAGGTAAAAAAGCGATCGTACACTAACATGAGCCGGTCAATGTGAAATACTTTATCTAGGGTGAATTATTCAGTGGGGGCCACCAGTCAGTCATTAATCTGACGATAATGATTCATGATACAACCTCATACGATGACTAGATATAGCCAATCAACATAAATAAAGCAAATTAAGGACAATTAAGGACAACTGACGCAATTAAGCAAACTACGGACAATTTAGAGACAATTGAAGAGACTGAAGCAAATTAAAGATTGTACCTCCTTTTGCTAGTGCACACACGTTCTGCGCATCACGGGATGGCCCGAGAAACGCGAGTTTTTAGGACTTTTTCTCTTAGTACAAAAGTATTTTTGCGCGGGTGTATGACTATTGACAGTGATTACTTCCACAACTTCCCGAAGACACTTTGTTTGCCCCCCAATTTTGCAGAAACTATTGTTTTCAGTTTCTCTTGGGAACATGCACGTTCCCAAGAGAAATTGAGAATAGTTCTCAATTTCTAACAACAACGTGTATTATTGGAGATGCGAAAGTGGTCAGTAGGGGATAAGCATATCTTAACAAGAGCTACTGGGATCCAAAAAGAAAATTGGGGGGTAACCACGCATTTTTCTGAGAGAATTAAACTTCGATATGAAAAAAATGCAATCACTGTTTGTTATTTTTAAAGCTTTTTAGAATTACTGTTGCTTGATTATCTCTAAAAATGTGTGGTTATTCCCAATTTTCTTTTTGGATTCCAATAGCCCTTGCTAGGATCTACTTTTTTCGCATAGTCATAATTTGTCCAAAAATACTCTTCTACCACCCTTAAGAAAGAAAAGCTCCAGTGTCATTCCACACCAGAGCAACAAAAACAAACGAACGCGAGCAGAATACGCTCTCATAAAATTATCTGTCGTACAATAATAAACAATTATTGGACGAGGCTGAGCAAAATACCGTGATTTGTCAGTGGCGAGCAGATCAATTATTTGCCGATGCCGAAGGCAGAGGCAAATAATTGATCTGCGAGACACTGACAAATCACGATATTTTGCGAAATCGAGTTCAATAATTGTTTTATCATTCAACAAGACAATGTGTTTATGCATTTAACCAGCACGCTTGCTTCACAATTATTTATTCCTACACCAAGTGCGCGCTTTCATTTCGTTCAAAACTTTAATATTCTGCACAAAAATAACAAAATAAGTCAATTCCGCTTTCGCCAATAATTAATTGCTTTAAAACGAATACATTAACTGATTTGCCAAAAGTACAACGTTCAAAAGGAAGATTCACACTTTTTTCTTCAAATGTTTTAGTCAAAAATCGCAGAAGTTCCGCACTTTAATGGCTTACTTGCTCGCGTTTAAGTTTGAGCTCTGAACAGGTGACTCAACTGCGCACGAGCAGAATTATTCGCAGCAAAACAACTTCGCACCGTAATGCGCATGAGCAAACAATTATTCGTAGGCAGTTATTTGCAGTGACGTAGTGGTCTCTCGGCCAATTAAAACGCCGGATAAAACAACGTGAACGATAATCTACAATGTTCAGTACCTCAGCTTCCCTCGCAAAGTGCTTGAGAGTTGCAGTGTCCGTCACTGGTGGCGGCTCCTCTGGCGTCTCCTCTTCGGTGAGAAACTGAAAGCGTAAACAGGACAAAGTAAATAATTCCGACCAATTCACGACTGGGCTTTTTTCTTCTAAACAGGTTATGTGCTCTTCTAGATCTTTATGTTGATCAGACATAATGTAAATTTGGTCCAGCATCCGCCAGTTTGTATAACCAATCACAGAGTGAAGTACAGCAAAACCGAAGCAAAGTCGAATTGTCGAAAAGTAACAAGTAAATCAACGTGACGCTAAATTACCTTGTTTAAGGCAGCATGCATCTGGTCAATAAGAAAAACGTACAGCTCGCTGAGGAATGCTTGAAGTTTCTCTTTATCGACAAAAGCTGTGGTGTGTAAATACTTCTCCCTCACAATCTTAATAACACTATTCTGTGGATCAAAAACAAATCATCAGTCATGAGCGAAACCTTAATGTATTTGCATGGGCAAGTTTTGAATAAGTATAACTGAAAGCAGCCGCCCTAAAGTACAGTTGGCACAGAGAGCAGTTTCCAAATTTCCCCACATTTGTACGACAAAAAAAAAAAAAGAATTTCACTCACTAAATGCAAGTCACAGATATTAGCGACCTCAAACTGATATTATTCTTTCAGCCTTCGTCACGAATATTTCAGTGTTTACAAAACATCAATTTTCCCTGACACAGAAAAAAAAACCTGAAAATTTCCCTGACTTTGGAATTTTGTTTTTTTTTTGGTTTTCCCTGACTATTTCCTGACCTGAGTCAACCCTGCAAAGGTAATCCTTTTAGCTCTGCAGTAGCCTTCCACGCAGTCGTTTTTAGAGGAGTCAAATCACTCCCCTAAAAACGACTGCGGTGGGAGGCTAGCTCTGCAGCAGCAACCCCTTAGAAACCAAGAAACTGCTCCTTTGTTCTAGTCTCCGAGATAATGGGGAAAGCACGAATTGAGAAACGAGCGCGAAAAACGCGTGGGGGCTGGGATCAGACGAGTTACCTCCCAGATCCCGCACGTCTACTCTTATTTTCTCGTTCCCATTCTAATGTTCGTGCCCGTCCTACCATCTGAGAGCCTGGAACAGGCTAGGACCACGGCAGAGACCAACGTCGTTGAAATCAGTTGAGGTTATTTGGCTAACGACAAGAGCGTGAGTTATAACTCCGATGAAAAATAAAATAAAATAAAAAACAAAACAAAACAAAACAAAACAAAACAAAACAAAAACAAAAACAAAAAACAAACAAACAACCAAAAAAACCTTCAGAGCCAGACATAAGAGCCCACAAGAGATCATGCGTTCAAACTCTCGGCTATACTTACTCCAGCTTGACGACAGCGCGTACCGCAAATGTTACATAACAAACAAAAGCAAGAATTTCATAGCTTTCATTCTCGTTTGTTTCCTGTATTAAGATTGACTTACAAAAGAAGACCTTGCTAGAAGTCGATCGCTTTAACTCTGCGATGAAGGGAATGTCTTGATGCACTTATTTCATGAGTGAGAGGCACGCATTAGACATTGCGAATGCGTGTAAAAAAGAGAATGGAAGTGGGAGGCGGAAATAAGTCACCATTTTAATATGAAATCCTAGGTTCTGCGCATTTCCTGCCCTTCTTCAAAAGGATTGAAACGAGCGATGAGGAGAACGCATTGGCGGGCAAGAGGTCTACTTTGTTACCATGGGCGTACCATTCGGGAAGGTGTGCGATTACCTTTAGCTGCTCCTTAAATGCGAAGTATTTTCCAGACGTATTCAGCTCGTAGAGAAACTTTTGTCTCCTAAACAAAAAGAAACAGTATAGCGCTGAAGCAGACTAGAATTGCTGCATAAGGGCAGGAAAAAGTCTAAGACCGCGAAAGCAACTCAAGATAATCTATCTCTAATAATGATGGACTAATCATTTGGTATAAACTATATACACGGTCACAAGTATCGTTTACTGAAATAGTTCGACCTGATCTAACTAATTAAAATAAACAATGTACGTTTCTGTTTATGTTTAGTTTTATCACTCTTGGCACTCTGTGGAAAATCTGTTTGCGTTGTTCCAAAATCTATATAAAAATATATATGTGCATACGTCTATGTATATGCACAGTGTGGATGTACATGAATATGTACAAGAAGTGGTTGCTAAGGCTTTCTTTCCACAACAGCAGGCTAATGACAGAAAAGCGACAATTTTGGTTAACACCCTCCTGCGCTTCTCCCCATTTGGATCTCCTACAGGCGTTTCACGAGAATGTCGGCAATCAAAACTTAACGTTTCGTCAAGACAAGTTCATGTATCGTTCCCGATCCCTCAGGATAAGCAAACAAACAAACAAAAAACTATAGACCTTTTTACCGATACAGCAGCAATATCGATTTTGCCCCCTGGGCATCCCATAATACTGGATTGATTTTATTATTGTGATAATGCTGCATTATCACCACAAAAGAATAAATAAAATTCAATGAATACTATGGGATGCCTAGAGGGAAAATCAAATATGGCCTCTGTATCGGTAAAAAGGTCTATTACACACCTTTGATCCATGGCATCATTTGATTGTGGAAGATTCCCCTTCATCAAATCATCGCCGTACATTTGCCTGCAACACAAACATAATGGTTTTGCAGACATCTTAATTAAAATAAAGTAGAATCCCGAGTACTTTTATAGGAGGGAAAACTTACAAGAAACTGTACGCGATCAAAATGACCTGTGATAACCATTCTATGTACTCACTGTCCGACTTACTATAGCACAAAATAACTCCACCCATCCATATCGGCCTATGCTGATTGAAAAGTCCAGAAATAAGTTCAAGACACCAACAAATACAACTGGAACATATCGGAACAATTTGGACTAAGCGGGAACAGCTGATTTCAAGTCGAGACTGTTGTAAACAAGACGGAACTGAACTCGGAAAATGATCGGAAAAGGTCGGCATAACGGTCTGGAATTTGACGGAGCCGAGCCTAAAACTATCGATAACGAGGTTTTAAGAACGTCATCAGTTTTCGTTTGCCCCTAAGTGGGGAATTGGGCCGCATGCTTTCTCCTTCCAGGCTTTTCTATCCTTCGCTGCAGACGCTGTCCTTCTCCCATTCTCCATATCTCTCGCTGTCTTACCAACTGAGAACATTGTTCTTACATTCCAACATCCCAACATCTACGGGAAAAATATTGGTGACACCTGCTAACCTTACTGGGACCCATTACCAGCGCTTAGTCACCTTTTAAGAACAAGGGCGGTTCCTTGGCGACAATCTGACGTAACCAAATGGTGGCTATTTTAATTGCACAATAAAAAAAACGGAAATTTTTCTCTTGGGTTCCTTGGATTAGCTGCCACTGTCCAAAACCAACAAACCTGAACTCCTCGAGCAAGGAATTTGCCACTGTTGTCAGCTGAGTGTGGAAATCCTCCACAGCCTGTTGAAAAAAAAAAAAAAGTAGTATGAGGATTTTAGCGTTGTATTCTCAAGATAAGTATACAAAATCTAACACAATTTTTCGTAAGGGAACCTGTAAAAATCCTCCATGATCCTTGACTTGTCAGAGTTTTCCCGACGCTACAGCCTTCCAAAGATGATGATGATGATGATTATGATGATGATGATGATGATAATGGTGATGATATTTATACAGGATAACCCGTCAGTGTAATAAGATCTTCGGAAGGCCAAGGCAAAAATGTTTACAAGGTAATGGAAGCTGGAAATGATACTGACTTCTTGCGTTTCTCGGCTATGTGAATTAAGCGTAGGTTCCACTGTCACTGTAAACAAGTAGAATCCTTTTCCAAACATTCATTTGGCCCAAATGAAGCGATCTGGCGTTACCTTTTTTGATCCTCCTGTTTTGCGAGCAAATACAGGCCTTGGGGGAATGTATTCTGCAACCCTATAAGAAAGTAAAAGAATAATAGCACTTTTTTAGCAGTAGATTCCATGCAAGTCCTTGACACACAAACATCGATTTAAAATTTACAAATGCTGATTTTTGAGAAGACAGGAATTAAAAACGAAGAACTCGAGGGGAAAAAAATGTATTGCTTAGTAATATCCCTAATAACGAAGGCAGGGCGATATAACGTGTACGATGTTCGAAACGACTTTGATTCTGATTGGTTGAAACGAAATTCCTTTGTGTTTCAACCAATCAGAAGCACTACCTAGACCTGGATAATGACGCGTCATCAGTATGGAATTTCTGCGCTGGTTACTCAGACGTCGTTTTGCGAGGGCTCAAGTGGCGACCTCGCGAAACGTCAGCTGTTTTCTCAGGCTACTGCATCATGTGACGGCTTAAAGTAAATGCAAGTGGTGTGTAACAACTTACTTTCTTGCAAGTGATGATGGTGGCCTCTTAGGTACCAGTGGTTTGTCAAGCACAAACTCTAACGTGATAAACGTCCGAGCTTCCAGGTATTGCTGTGTTGAAAGAAAGAAGAGAGAAAAGCTATTTTAACTACCAGAATTTTCGAACGCTCAAACTTCAAAAAACAACTACAACAACAACAACGAAATAACATAAAAAAAAAATAAACAAAAATTCATGTAAGCGCAAACATTTTTTAAACGTCATGTAGTCCTTTTTCCTCTAACCTCTCTTTTAAAAAAAGAGAAGTTCTAGGAACAAGGATTACATGACGTTTCGACGACTCTTCAACTGTTTAACTGTCAGCTTATCCACGGTCACGGAATAATAAGTACGAGAGAGACGACTGATGGAAAATGTTTGCACTGAAATGCTGTACCCTGCTAAAGCGACTAGGAGCATTACGACTCCCTCTGGATGGGATGCTAGTCCATCACAGGATACCCAGCATAAAGTGGCTAGAAGCATTGCGACTTCCTCTGGACGGGATGCTCGTCCATTAAAGGGTACCCAGTATAAAGTGACCAGGAGTATCACTACTCCCCCTGTCCATCTCAGGATACCCAACATAAAGTTACCAGAAGCATTACGACTCCCTCTGGATGGGGTGCTAGTCCATCGCAGGATACCCAGCATAAAGTGACTAGAAGCATTATTACTCCCCCTGGATGGGATACTAGTCCACTGTAGGGTTACCCCTAGAATTTGCTATGTTTTTGTAACGGTTCGCTGGAAACCCATATATTTACTTAGGCAAGTGGATAGAGACGATGTGAATAATGGTTTCTTTGCTAAGGAAACAGAATGTCACAACGCAGACCAGACGCGAACCAACAATCTTTCGATCGAAAGTCCGATCTAAATACTCAAACGCGCTAATCACTACTCTGCCGCGATTCAACACTCGTGCCTCTACAGGAGTGGCATATATAACTGGACTGCCTAGTACCTGTCCCTCCAGATTCTTGGCTTCATTGGCTTCTCCTTCAGCTGATACGTCGGGCTTCAGAACTGCACCTGATGGCTATAAGCAAACCATGTATTTAGAACTAGAACCAGTTTGTACAGCATAATAAACAGTGTCACAGGAAAATTGTTTCAGTACAACTGTAGCTCTCAATTGAATGGTCACACGTTAGAAGTTCATCCACAGAGCCAAAGTTAGTGCCACATCGTACAGCATAATAAACGGTACCACATGAAAGTACTGCTCAGTAGCTTTTATTTGAATGGTCACACTTTAGGATTGTATCCACAGAGCTAAAGTTAGAACCACCTTGTACAGCATAATAAACAACACCACAGGAAAGTACTGCTCAGTAGCTTTCATTTGAATGGTCACACTTTAGGATTTCATCCACAGACTCAAAACTTAGAACCGCCTTGTACAACATAACAAACAGCACCACAGGAAAGCTCTTTTCAAAAGCTTTTATTGTAGTGGTCACAGTTTACAATTTAACCCACAAACTCACCAGTCTCAATGAGAACCACCTTATACAGCGTATTTAACAGCATCGGAGGAAAACACTGTTCTTTAGCTCTTATTCCAAAAGTTACCCTTTCCTACCTTTGTTTTTGCATCTGCTTTGCCTTGTTTGGAAGGTGGAGGAGCCTTCTGAGCCATGGCTGAGGCGAGAGTCCGGCTCATTCCGCTAGCCACTCTGGCAGCCTCCTCTGCTAAGGCTCCTTTACGTTTGGTTTTCTCGTAAACTTCATTCTCGATGTACGGCTTCACTAGATAAGCACCTCTTATTCTGCAATCAAAAGAATGGAACCAAGATGAATTCAAATGATAAACGCATCTCAATTAACAAATAGAAAATACAAGCTATTAAAGCTGCCAACCCCACACGAAGAATCATCGGTCTGCTAAAAGTATATTTCAAATTATTTTTAATATGGCGACACTGGTCCGAAAAATTGAATAGTGCAAATTTTCTTTAATTATATTGACTGAATAATATAACTGCAAAAGTCCGAAAAATTTTGCAAAAGTATATGTAGAAGCAACTGTCCGTCAATTAAGTCTAGCCTCAAAAGGTAGTTTTACGTTTCGTATTTGTCCCATTTGTTTACCGATAACAGGTGTGTAACGCTTACAATATACTCATGATTTGCGAAAGAACTACAATGATCATTATAAATCTTTACTGAAATGTGTTATTGGGATCTCACGTTTGTTCATCCATTTCTTTCACCTACGATCTCTTTGTTCATATTACCTCTTGTGTTATTGTTGTTGTTTTTTTTCTTTTCCATTTTTCTTTATAGCACAAGCAGCATGAAAGATTCGTATCAAGAAGTTCCTCCGGTAGTCCGGTAGTACATACAGAAGAATGTAATGCTCGTCCTTCTTATACAATGAAAAAAAGAAACCCTTTTAGCCGTAAGTTAGCCGTAACTGGGTCAATATTTGTTACATAACTATGAATTTTTGCCACCAAGAGGGTAGTGTGAAGATCTGCCTATTGAAAGCACAAAATCTCTTTCCCCTCCCCTGCAATATTTGATATGGTGGGCAACACCCATAACTTCACCCTTTTACGCTTATATGATGTACGAAATTCACTCATCAATAGCTTTTAAAGTGTGTATCATATACATGGACATCGAGTTTGCAGTTCCAGATCTGGAGAAGAGTGGCGCTTGCCTTTGGGCAAGAAACGTAGTTGAGTTAGTTTGGGCAAGAAACTTAGTTGGATTTGTGGGCACGGAGATGGATCACCGGTTGGTGCACGAAATAGTACGTGGAATATAAGGCAGTGTGTTGCTTTTATCACTGAGGCAACCGCTATACACCTTATTCCAAAATGGCGAAAAATACACTATTCTTTTGTCTCTATGTTAACTGGTCCTTGTTGCCTAGGTTTAAGCCAAATATTCCTTTGAATTCTGCACATGGGATCGAGGCAACAAGGGCCAATTAACAAGCATATTTTCCGCCACTTTGAAATAAGGTGTATTTCCTCTGTGGTACATTTACAAGAATGCACAATGACCTTTTCACTCCAGGGTAGAGTAGGGGCGCCATGTTGACATAAGCCACTCCGTGGTAAGATATCGGGATGTCCTCCTCCAATGAGCCCTGTTTTCCTTTTGCCTTAGCCGCCTGTTGGACAGGGGTCCTCATTATCTCGACAGGCCAGTAACGATTCTGAGCGATCTTGTTCTGTAAACTAGAATGAAGAAAGGAACGTAAGATAGTACCTAGCTAGTCTACCGCACAAGAGGCCCCGGTACTGCAAAGGTCAATTCAGCAAGAAAAGTTAACGATAGCCTACATAGCAAGCAGTTCCGTTGCGCGTTGGAAGCGTTTGTGACTTTCTGGCCGCGCTAAAGTTGGTGGGCGATTTTCTGACTTGTACCCAGTCGCTACTTAGTTGTTCTAGGGGCGAGAGAAGATTGGATACGAGAGTGGACTAGCGCACGTGGGAAGTATTGGGAAGGGCCGAAGGGCGCTTGCAAATTCGCCTATTCCAGACTTCCCCCGTCTTTTTCTCCCGTTCAATTCCCGAATCTGTAGCCTGAATTTCAGCCGCCTCCTCTGGTCGCTCACTCCCGAGAGAGACGTCTGGCTACCGCCATTTTGTAGGCATTCCTCGCAATTTGAATGATTAATAAAATAATTTATGAATAGTTGAGAATCAACAAATCAACGCCACTGTCTGGTTTTTGGACAGTGACCTCGTTAGACGGGATAAGCCGATCATTGATTCAGACCTCTCTCTCGGGAGTGAACGACCAGAGGAGGCGGCTGAAATTCAGGCTATTCCCGAATCTTAAATAGCGACTGGCTAAGAGTAAGGGCGGCTTCATTGTTCTCGTTGTATGTTTTAAAAAGCTAAATTAAAGCTCAATGTGGAAACGAAGGGTCAGACAGAAAGTGAACACTTTTTCTTGGAAAAATCTTTGACAATTAATTATTTACAAGTCCACGGACTCAAAGTTGAACCTATTGCTGGATCATCGAAAAATCGCCGCCTTTTTCACTGTTTGGCTTGTTTACTATGAAATAAGTGTCATCTAAGTGGTATCCTGGAAATATCGAGGTAACAATTTTAATAGATCTAGATTTGCAGGTGGAACGACGTTTTTGCTCCCTAACTAATCAGGACGATGAGTCGCTGTACCTGTATAATCTAGTTAAGCTAGTATTGCTACAAGTAGTGATCAGAAAACCTTTTCATCATTCAAATTGAAGACGTTCACTCTGACATTCAGTGCATTTGGATTTTTACATTCTTAGTTCCACTTTGACGTACAACAATAAAAGCTAGATTTTGAGCGGGCTACAGGGCAGAATGTTCAGTCACCAATTAAACTTGAGGCGCGTTTCTTGAATGAATGAAGGAACACAATGGGCAGAATGAAAAGGTTGTCATTCACTCGGCAATAACAAGTTAATCGCAGACCAAAACAACAGCGCATCCGAGGCAAGTTTAAATTCTCCCAACCGGTCTAAGGATAGGTTCGATTTCCGCCGCTCTCTCTGGTTCGGGGACTTAGCTTCCTAGCCGAAGGAAGAAAACCCGCGGTCACTTTTCAGTCCATTTTTGGAACGATTGTTTTTATCTTGTTTTATATTCCAGTAATCACTGATCATTTCAATTTTGCCTATTTTCATTCCAGAAGAAACCAAGAAAAAGCGCCCTTGGTTTGTTAGTAGTTGAGTAACAAGAACTAGTAAAAACAAGTCGACTTCAACTAATGTTTGTTGATTTAAATCCCTGCCATTTATATTTATTCCTTACACTTAGTTTTAAATGAGCCCTACACCGATATAGCCCAAGGAGAATTTTACCTTTCAGCAGCCTCTGCGCTTAAGAAGCATCGTCGTTCTGCATTCCAGGTGACATGGTTCTTCTCAATGACAGCTTCTTGGCGGAAAGCAACGTCTTCTTTGTCTCTAAGATCGCCATCTTCATCTTCAAATGGCAACTCTTCAATGGTACTGAAAAGAGTCAGATATGCAGAGAATTAAGGTGCTTCTAATTTTTGAGTCTGTGGATGAAATCCTATGGTGTGACCATTCAAATGAATCCTCTTCAGCAGTACTTTCGCATTGTACTATTTATATTTGAGTATTTTACAAAATGAAATTTGGGATTTGTCTTGAATTTTGATCTTAGGCAGTCTTGGGAGTAAAAGGCTTAGCCCAGATGAGCACAGATGAACACAACTGTATGCTTTTACAAGTGGTGGTGGAGGAATAAACATGAACAATATGTACATGTATATAAGCTTATTATTAAAATCGCTTTTATAAAAAATAATAAATAAATAAATAAGTAAATAAATAAATAAATAAATAAATAAAAACATGATTGACATGAAATTCACATCATTTACCTGTCAGTTATGTACAAGCAGGACCCAGAGGCACTCGGGGCAGCAGTCCATTTGCGATGGTTTGTAGTTTCCTAATAAGGTTAAAAAATGAAAAATAAATAAATAAAAACGAAAGGAAGATTTGCCACAAAACTTGAAGGTGATGCAACAACTAAACTCGGGGCGAGCCAATAAAACGATTATGGGCCGCGCCGGCAGCATTTTGTTGGTTTCATTTCACAAATTAAAAAGGCAGAGGAAATAACCGTCGTGAAACATTTAAACATTTATAAACTTTTTCTCTGCTTGATTGTAGTAACTGGTATTCCAGTTTATGACACAAATAAAACCAACGAGTTAAATTTTGCAGAGAAAATCCGAAAGTTTGAAAAGACGCTAAATAGTTGGAAGAGAAGAAATCTAACTTTAGGGGAAAATAAACTTTAGGGGAAAATAAACATTGTTAAAACTTTCGGACTTTCTAAAGCTTTTCTAAATTAATCTACAATACGTCTGTTATTGTTATCCCAGAAAATTTTACCAATGAAATTGAGAGACTAATTTTCAACGTTTTTTGGGATGGAAAACCCGCAAAGATCAAAAAAAAAAATCAACTATAACTGGTGGGAGAAAACATGGCGGACTCAAGATGACCGACTTTAACATTATGAATAAAGCTTTAAAGGTTGCTTGGATACCGCGTTTGCAAACCAGGACTGACGCATCCTGGAAGATCATCCCTGAGGTCGCGTTGGCAAATTATGGAGGACTGTCTTTTCTGACACACTGCAACTACGATATTAATTCTCTGCAATTTAACCACCTCCCGAGCTTCTATCGTGAAGTCTTGAAACATTGGCAAAGCACAAAACAGGCCTTTCAAAGGGATACATCTCCCCACAACGAAATAATTTGGAACAACCGCAACATAAAAATTGATGGTAAAGCAGCCTTTTATAAAAACTGGTTTGAAATAGACTCAAAAAAATATTGTACGTATTCAAGATCTCCTTCCCAACGACGGTAATTTCCTTTCTTTTAAACAATTTTCCGAAAAATTTCATCTTGAAACGCCCTTCACTTTTTATTTCGGATTAATCAATGCCATTCCGACTATTAAAGCAATTAGCAATAAAAAGAACGCCCCGGCAAGCATCGGAAAACGCAAATAACATAAACATATTCTCCACTAAAAACGTCTACTCTGTCATGTTAAAAAACGTCTTTTTACCCCCCACCGCGGAAAGCAAAATTTTAAGGCACGGTTTTACCCGAGAAAACATAAACAGAGTTTATGAATTACCCTCCCAGATAAAAAATGACATAAAGATATCAACGTTTCAATATAAGATTATTCACAATATTCTTCCAACAAAAGTTAGTCTCTTTAAAGACAAAATATCCGATAATGACATATGCCCTCAATGCCTCACTGACAGACATTCTTTAGATCACATGTTTTTACATTGCTCTAACTTTATCTTTTTGGAGTTCATTTCAAAACTGGTGGGTCAGTAAAACTAAAGAAAACATTACATTATCAAACAGCATGATTCTATATGGAATTTTCAATAACAGGAAGCACATGTACTCTTTAAACTACACGCTTCTTATCGCGAAGTACTCGAGCCTGCATAGCAAGCGTTTCCGTAAGGTTTTCCGCACGTTCAAGGCATCTTTTGTTTTTTAGCCGCGCGAAAATTGGGGCGAGCGCAAAAAAGTGCGCCCACCCCAACTTTCCCGCGGCCAAAAAAGCGAAAAGTGCATCGAACGTGCAGAAAGCCTTACCGAAACGCTTGCTACGCAGGCTAGAAGTACTCCATATACAGTAAATGCTTGCACGATGAAAAACTCTGTTTCGACAGCTTTCTATCACTCTTAATGGAAAAAGTAAATATACAAAGAGAAATTGCTATTCAAAATAACAAACTTACTACGTTTAATGAAATATATGGAAATCTTTTGTAAATTTTCTTCTGTTTTTTTTTTCTTTCAAATGATCTTTCTTCTTATTTTATTTTATTTTATTTACCGTGTGTATATTCTTTAAATACTAATTTTGTTGTTCCTTTTTTTTGGTAATTTTAGTATGGTAATAAATTTCTGCTGTGTACGTAAAATCAATTGCAATTCACATATATACCTTGTAATATCTTGTAAAACGCCTCTGTTGTACGTACATTGTATAGGTAACTGTTACTTTTTCATGTAATTTTTTTAAAAACCCTTTAATTACAACTAAAAAGTTTTACTCGTGCGATTTACTAGATCTCAACCGGGCTTGATAAATACTTATATCATCCTGAAATTTAAATTTCGCGGAGTAACCAAAAAATTGTGGTCTACAGCTAAAATTTTCGCGATTCTTTCAATACGAACGAAAGCCACAAAAATTTGTTCAATACCTTTTTATGAAACGAGTGGAATGATCTTCGCAGTGCGTAGCAATTGAAGCAATTGCTTTTTAGCCTGAAAAAAAGAATTCAAGGCTATTCAAACCCAAGACCTCCGCAATACCGGTGCGTTGCTCTACCAACTGAGCTACGAAGCCTTGAGATGTTGGGAGCAGGTCAATTTTGGTTCATCCCTGTGGAATGGATGACGTAATGAATATATGACAGACATATATGAACTGCGGTATATTCATGAAGTGAGTGGAACGATCTTCGCAGTGCGTAGCAATTTAAGCAATTGCTTTTGTAGAGCAATTGCTTTTGCATTTGGTAGATCATATACAGGTAAGCTGAGAACTCTTACCTACAAGCTGAGCCAATCCAATGAGTTTCCAGTTAAGCCAGGTTTGACCTAGTGTATGTTTTACTTCTGATAATAATTAAACAAGAATCATACCGACCTGTATTAAATACATAAAATGATAAAGGAACTCTTGAGCTCACCTTTTCACCTGGACCACGAAGGGTGCCATTGGATAAGACTACCGTGTTCTCCTTCTGTAACAGCAGCAACAAAAACAAAATCAGATGTGTTTGGAAGTGATCTTAACCTGAACGGCCATTTAAAAACAAAATAATAAATAATAAAAAAACCTCCCTGGCTCCTGATTCTCACCTTTTCCTTGGCAACTCCCCAAAACAACTTTACTTTTAGAAAACTGATTGCATATATTTCTTTTATGGCTTCTCACAAATGCTTTTCAATTACACTTTCTTGCGTTATCCTGCGGTACTGTCTCCTCTTGATCCCCACCCTTCTCCACCCAGCTCTCCTACATTTTTGTTTTGCCTTTTTTTTTGGGGGGGGGGGGTGGGGTGGGGTGGGGGAAACAAAAATAATTGACTTCACTCCATATTTTTTAAATGTATTTTTATTGGCATTTTTCCTTTTTATCGGTTTTATCCATCATAGATTCGTTTTATTAATTTTAACTAGTATGTTGTGAAGCGCTTTTGATCATTTCTACGTTAAAAGGCGCTATAGCAAATTAATAAATTATTATTATTATCATATGATGGAGTCCAGGTGACATCTTTCCTCTAATGCATTACTTACAGAAATATTGTCTGTGGCTTCCTCATTAAGTGCCTGTGATTAAAGCCAGTCTTACAGATACATGTCACTGTCCAGCTGTTAGAAGTTCAGTTTGAAGCACATCTGTCTATTCATACATGTACAGCTGTACTTTAAACTGGACTACAACAGAACTCCTAGCAGGCATTCAGAGAACCTGCCCTTATTACCTTACTACCACAAACCACATTGGGAAGGCTTTTCTGTGTTATTTAAAATATTTAATGATTTTTAAACATAATGCATCAAGTACTGTATGATACCAATACCATTCAATAGAATGTGTTTATGGTACTGCCTGATAACAATACCCTTACAAAGGTTCAGGTCACATACTGTTTTAGTCTTTGTTCTTTCTGGGGTCAATTTAATAAAACATTTACAAGTGTAATTTTAAACAAGACCACAGCGTGTAACTATTGTTTCAGAGGCTGTAAACAATAGCTACACTTGTAAATTACACTTATAAATGTTTTATGAAATTGACCCCTGGTATCATACAGCACCCGACACTTTGCTTTGTAACAGGAATCATACAGTACCAGATACATTGTAAAATACAGGTTTACATGACTACTTTATAGACTTCTCACCTCATTAGACAAGGGAACAGGTAAGCTAGCAGTGTAGTTAAACTGCTGAGCCATCTGAATCTGCCACACCTCTGGTACAGAAAATGCGCTGTCCACATGAACACTCAACAGATTGCTGCATATCAATCAATACAAAACAAAAACAAATTTAATAAAAAGAAAAGCAGGTTACATGTGCAAAGAAAGGATTTATATCTCATTGTTCTCCTCACAGGCAATGGGACCTAATGCTTACGCTACCACCACACTTATTCAGTGCCATGCTACTTAATATATTGCACTAGACCAAGTGCTACTTTTCAAATTGACATTGAGAAGGCTGCCATGATGGAAAACCTGTGATCAGGTGTTCTTTTCTTTTATGTCAACCTGTGTTTTTTTAACGCATGCAGAAGTCGGCAGCAACTTTTGCGCACATTTAAAAACAAAATAAAAAAGGACACCTGATCGCAGGTTACCATAACACCTGTTAGTTGGCTGAGCATGCTTCATGAGACATTGATGTTACAAGTGATCTTAGTGGTTTTCACGGTGAACTGGTTACATGTAAATGTACTCAAAAAAACAAAAAACAAAAACAAAGAACAACAACAGATTATTCTTGTAGGTGCAGTCCAAATTGTCACATGTATGTGACTCACAACTATGTACATTATTTTCTTAAATTATGATAGCTCTGCATTGGACCCACCATCAACTACAATGAATTCAACACAGTCAACAGAAGATTAAACAAACCTGCTGTTCAACTGTGTTTCTGTGAGAAGAGGCTGCGATACAGAGACTTGAACCTCAATTTCAGGCTAACACAGTAAAAGAAAAATGCAACTTGAAAATTAATACATGTTACTATTGCACAAATACTGTATGTAGTTTGTTCTTTTTTTGTCTTTCTGGACCTGTTCTCCTTGCAAATCTCATAAAAGCTGCCTTACTACATTTGAAACAACATTTCAGACAAACATGTAATAACCAGAGGCCTGACCAGAGGGACATGAGTTAGATCAGTGGGACTTGCCACTGAGACAAGTCTGGGGACCAGTCTCAGTCCAAGTCCTGTTTAACACATGAGTGGGCTGGTTGCAGGGAATTGCTAGATAAGATTATGTTGTGATGACATATTAGTCCCTATTGTAGCTTGTGCATACACACATTAGGGGACTTGTTGCTGAGGGACAGTGCAATTTGGCTTTTCGTCACTTTTTTTAAAATTTACTTGTATTTGTTTATTCATTATCGGCCACTATTAAACTAGTGTTGCATGAATACTTTACATAAAGGAGCATACACTGTACAACCACATTGTAAGTATATTGTAAGCAGAGCTGCAGCCAGTATGAGGCAAACTGAGGCACTTCCCTCAGTCATTTTTTTTTTTCATTTTCTTGGTCATTTTTTTCGTTTAACACCCTAAATACCTAGGAAGAGAATTTAACTATGGACATTGCCTCAGTCACATTTTTTTTTCTGGCTACAGCCCTGGCAAGTATTTGTAATTAAGCACTGTAAGTGCAGCTGTATAGTAACATTATTGTGGAGTAGAGAAAAAATGTACCTTTGTTCAAAAGTCTTGTCAACAAAACAAACAAATTAAAGAAACAAACATATTCCGGGACAAGTCCCCAGAAAATAGTCCCTTGAGTAATTCAAAGCAGTTGGAATTCATGGGACAACCCAGGTAAAATTTTTGTTGGGATCCCACCTGGGATCCCACCGGGAATCCCGGGTGGGATCCCAACTGGGATCCCAGGGTGGGATTTTGGAACGGGATCCCGAGTGCATCCCGGGTGGGATCCCAATAGAAAATCCCAACAAATAGAAATTTTTCAGAGATGCTTGTTGTAGGGTGGGATCCCGGGTGGGATCCCGGGTGGGAATGGGATCCCGGGTAGGAATGGGATCCCAGGTGGAAATGGGATCCCAGGTGGGATCCCACCTGGGAATTTCTGGTTCAGGAATCTTACATTTAGTCAGCTTGTTTAAGGCTGAGGATACCAGGTGGGATGCAATTCTGCATGAGCTCAAGAGTCCTCAACAGGGCAATTGCTGAGGTTGTGTAAGTACAAGGTCTACGTCAGACTTAATTGAGCCACTAAAATGACAATCACTGTTCAGACTGGATTAACCTTGGATGTTTTAATTTAAAGAGCCAGTGTCACCCAAAGTGCTTTGCGCGCCAAGGTACATTTTTCATATATGAAAAATATGGCATTTTCTTTGTTGTAAAGTCTGATTTGTATCTTCTTCCATCGCTGCCGTTAGCGATCCGAAAGCACTAGCGTGAATTTTGACTTCACATTTAAGTGTCGCCGTATCGATTTCGTTGTATATTTCCGAATTCTGAAGAGTGTTTTTGTAGTGGAGAAGGAGATCTTTAAATTGAATGCCTCGTAGGGTTCAGAAAAGTTGAGGCGACTGTATTATTCGCAAGTAGGCAGTTTTAAATAAGCACCACACTGACAACCCTTGCATCAGGAGCCTGGCCAGACTGGTGAAAGCCGAGAAGGATAAAAAAACCGGGGAACCATGGTCAGGCGGCCAGCCTGGCCTGGCCTGGCCGTGGCAGACTGGGGCCAAAGCCGGGCTTGAAAACCTTGTTGAGCCAGGTCACAGGCCAGACTGCCTGGGCAAAATACACCAAGGCCAGCCTGGCCAGTGACAAAAGTAAGACAACTGTGGCTGCCAAGATCAGCTGAAGTAACCAGGAAATTAATTACTGGTAGATTAGTAAGTTGCCAGGCAAATTGTGCAGACATTACTATTAATAAAATTGAATGCCATTTCAAAAATAATATCAGAATAACATTTACTACAATGATTTATTATGCATGGTTGCACGTCAAACATTGCGAGTTTTTCATTCAGTTATAACAGCACCTTCTTAGTAATGGTTATATACAATGTATAATACAACGTTATAATAAATAGAATCTCGTTCAGAAAGGAATAGCGCCTAAGAATCAAAAAATAATAAACTCAAAAAAATTGGTTTGACTTATTTTTCCGTATTTACTCGATTAAACGCCGTGGTGTTTATTAAATTTTTAGCGTTTCCGATGCGGTGTTTATTCAAGGGCGGCGTTTATTTGAGGGCGGCGTTTATTTGAGGGCGGCGTTTATTCGAGGGCGGCGTTTATTTCAAAATCATATTTCTTAAATCACTGACAACAATTAAAGTAAATCATTTTGTAGATATTATGTAAAACAGAAACAATTTTAAAGTTCTCAACATCTCGCTTTTTGGCTAAGATAGAGTCGTAATTGGCTAGCTTGTGATATGTACAACGTTAAGGGAATTTCAATGTCACTGTCCCCTTCGTGATCTGAGTCCAAGAGCTGTAATGTAGGATAATCCTCGAATAAACGCCATATTTTTCTGATTGGGTGCGGCATTTTATTCGAGGGTGGCGTTTATTGGTAATTTTGCTTCCATCTGCGGCATTTAATTGAGGGCGGAGTTTAATCGAGTAAATACGGGGTACATGTATTTGCTCTTTTCATTCTTCTAAAACAAGGTTTCACATTGTCTAGCAAACCAATGCAATCAGGAATCGGTTCAACTGACTAAAACATCCAGGAAATTGCAATATTGGTGGATTACAATCTATATTAGTTACTGCACAAAGAACTGCTGACACCATAAACTTACACGTATATGTGTTATGGAAATACAGAGCTATAAGCTTTTAAGCTTATTAATTCATTTGAATGTCCAGAGCAATCAAATGTCAACTATTTAGATTGGTCACTATTTTAAATGTCAAGCTACATTTGAACATTGTGTTCTGTAATTATGAGTCAGACAATGCAAAAGAAAATGGCATCAAAAGAATTTAGTGCCATGTTTAAGCAACTTAGCTTATTAAGAACCAGCATTGGTGACTTGAGATTGCTCTGCTGTTTGAGTGTCAGTCTCCCTCAGCTGAAGTCACTGAACAATGTGTTGAATACAGTCAATATCTACAACAAAACAGAAATGATTGGTCAAAACCAGCTTATCTGAATGATGCTGCATTTAAAACATGCTTAAAGAGCAATATTCTTTTAAATTATACTACTCTAACAGTCCACAAGCTGTAAGCTGAAGTTTCATTTACCTCAAACATTTCACAATTTGGGAGATCCTTTGAGCATTTAAACAAGGACCCAAATCCTTTGTCATTCTTAGTTTAACTTTGAAAAAATGTACACAAGCCTGGTAGAAAAAAGTATCCAGATTTAAGCTCAAGCTTAAATAAAGGAAGTCAGTCTGCCTGCTTCAGATCCTCAAACATTTGCAAACATTTAGCTGCTTAACTCAGAAGCACATGGTTGATCTTTACTTAACATAATCATTAATTTTGAATCCAATATTTCAAAATTATCATTTGCCTTCAACTTACCTCAGCCTAAAGGGTAGCTGATCCACGTTTTGCTGCTCTGATTCTTCATTTCAAGCTCAAAAGAGGCAAACATTTCAAGCCACGAACTGAACACAAAAAATGGCGCCGAAACCGTCGCCGAAACCGAAAAAAACGGTCACTATCTGAGCCCGCAGTGGTCTAGCTGCTGACCGAAACAACCCAATTTGTTTCCAGGCTCCTCAGAAATGTGTTCTGAAATTCAAGATGGCGGTTGCTCTAATGAACCACGTTATCAACAAACTCCGCTTTCTTTCCTATTTTAAAAGCTAACATTATGCAAGAAAATGATGAAAAATCATTTTTTGACTTGTACAGTGGCTCAAAAGAAATTGACGTCTTGGAGAAGTTTGGAATTTGGCCTGTTATTCTGAAAAAGGTGTTATGCATTGTGTCATTGCATTGACCACATCAAACGTTACACGTGTTGTCTCCCATTGCAAACTTATGCAGGCAATCAACAGGTAAACTGCTTTTTCTGAGTACAGGATTTTGATTTATTTATCTTGAAATAGTGCCTCATTTTCACAATTTTCAAGCAGAAAAAGAAATATCCTTACAGCGTAATTCTTGCTCAATCTGTTCAAAGCTGTGTTTGATAGCTGTTTATACCTCAAGATGCAACGCGTGACTGGACACAATGTTTTTAATAGCAGTTTTAGTGTAGGAATTTCAAGTTTACAACACATTCAAGAAGTCGATCATTAAAAATTTCTCAGTTCCAGATCTTTTAAGGTAAAGTCAGTGACCTCGTTTGTGAATCATTTTAATATATGACTGGCTGAAGTCAATCAGTTTTAATTGTAACTTCAGAGACATTTGAAATGCCAACAATAAAACATCTTAAGTAATGACCTCTAGTAGAGTTTCTTTGATGTCTCGATCTTATGACGGGATTAGCAAAAACAACCAATAACTTTCACTCCATGAGAAAAATGCTAGGCTTCTCACAACTACTTTTCAATGCCAGAAAACCCAAGGAAGCCTGGCTAACATCTTAGTGGCCAGAAAAGCCAAGTTTTTTTTTTTTGGCCAAGGCTGCCGAGAAAGTCTGGCCTTGGAACTAACTTGAATCCCACATTTCCCGCCTGAGATTCTGACACATCCACTTGGGATCCTGCTTGTCCCACCTGGGATCCCACTATTTCCGCCTGGGATCCCACTTATCCCACCTGGGATTCCGATATCCCACCCGGGATCCCGATATCCCACCCGGGATCCCAATTTCCCCCACCTGGGATCCCAACAACCCCACCTGGGATCCCGACTACCACACCCGGGATCCCGGTTATCCCATCCGGGATCCCAGCTATCCCACCTGGGATCCCGGATTTTATTTTACATGGGAAGTTGTAGGGACCTGGTCCCTGTGACTTGACCATTGTGGATGAAAAGTTCACACGACAGGGTTTCACTACTGAGATTTTGATAAAGCCACTAATATTAGGCAATACCAGAACATGTTCTGTGGTGGCTGTTTCAGCAGGAATAGTGACAGGATGAACAAACTGCACGACACTGAACTTTGTTTCTCCTGTTAAAACAAGCAAACAAACAAACAAAATCAAGCTAAGTAAGTGCTAAAACTGCAGCCACTGTACTTTAATTTATAGGAAAACATCTCCGATCTTGCTGTACAATTCAATCTAAAAGTGCAAGGCAGACATAGACCATACCAGATACAGTGTAAGGCATACCTCACAGGTCGCTTGCTATAGCTTTATATAATCGCGAAAGTGTAAAGAAAATTAAGGGCAAAACTTGGTCTTTGCCAACCAGCTGAGTCATTGACAAGTGTTTGTAATTAGCACAGCCTTGAAATATGTGTACATGTAATCATTTCTAAGAAAATTAAAATAATAATAATAATAATAATAATAATAATAATAATAATAATAATAATAGTAAAATTAAATAAGATAGAAAACTAGTCCTGACAGCCAAGAAACCACTTTCAGAGATTTTAAGCATGAAAAGTACATTAATTTTTTAAACTTTAAAAAAGTACATATCTGTTTGTTTTAATTATTTCCTCACCATGAAGCAAAGGAAGCAAATCAATGCAGGATTGACCCAGAACATTGATTTTCTCTTCTTTTCCTTTCTTGTCCTTGGGTAGGACCTCAATCACAGTGACTGCAAAATAATCAAGTTATTTTGAATAAATATATGTACCCTGTATAGTGTAAGTGAAAACACATACACAATCACACCTACACTGTATTTAACTCTTAGTTTTTAAGATGTGGAACATGGGTATGGTATACTCAAACCACTATTTATAAAAGTTGCCCACATTGGTGGTCCACATTGGTGGGGATTGGCACTAATGGTGCTGTGGTGAGAGCACTCCCCTCCCACCAACGTGGCTCTGGTTTGATTCCGGAGTCGACAACATATACATGTACAGTATGATGTTGGTTCTCCCCAAAGCTCTGTGAGGTTTTCCTCTGGACACTCGGGATTTCCATTCTCCTCAAAAACCAACATTTCCAAATTCCATTTTGATCTGAATACAGTGGACGAAGAGCCACCTCTTGGATGTGCCACCCAGGCAATGCCAGTTTCCATAATTATAAATTTTATTACACTAATTATTGCTAACCCTTGAGTGTGGTAGCAAGAAATAACTAGGAGCATTACTATTCCCCTACTACAGTAGTTTACCAGTACTGGTTTAGGGACATCTGCATGGGAAAAAAATTATGGAGAAACATTTCTCATCAAAGGAAACAATTTGATAGAAGATGCACAATGATCATGATTAATGGAAAACAAACTAGGAGCATTACTATTCCCCTACTACAGTAGTTTACCAGTACTGGTTTAGGGACATCTGCATGGGAAAAAAATTATGGAGAAACATTTCTCATCAAAGGAAACAATTTGATAGAAGATGCACAATGATCATGATTAATGGAAAACAAAACACTTGACTCCGATGATGACTTCCTCTCAGGTTACCAAAATGTCAGTCAACGTCAATCACAAACAGGCCTTCTCAGACTGCACTCACCCAGACAATCATACTTCACTGAATTATAATGCAAGGACCAGGTGCAAACTATTTACAAAATGCTGGGAGTTTACCTACAGGTGGAACTGACTTGTATGACAGTGGGGACGAAGGGGCAAGGGAGGGCACCACTCTGAAATTAATATCTCATATCCAATAAACACCTCCTATAATGTATCTACTGAGTTACATGTAAATGCCTCCTCCGACAACTGTCTGAGTAAGGCAAGCAAATCCGGTATCACTGACTTTGATACTGACACTGAGCCAACGAGGAAACGAAAGGTAATAAACAATGATTTGGACACTGCTGTTGGTATCATCAGTTATGTTGTTAAATATTTGGTTTTTCACACTCACTGTGTAGCACACTATGGTTTTCAAAAAGGAGGATGCTTTTCATTACACTTGTTTGTGCAAATTTAATTAATACCCCTGACTCTGATTATGCCCCATATCTATAAAAATCCACAATCCAAATCTATACATCCATATCTATAAAATCCACAAAATTTAATGAATACCCTACGGCTAGGCATTTATTAGATCATTTACACATGTGAAATCTACCAACCTGTTACAGGTTTGTACGCTACAGAATCCAACGAGGAGGCATCATCAAAAGTGCAATCAAAGGAGGCACTAAAATTGTACTCTGTGCTGTGAGTTTCTGTGTTGGCTTCAACTTTAGGTGATTCCCCAAGTAGGCTGGCCCCAAACTCGAGTCTTACTAATGAGTTTAAAGAATCACCTTTTGATCCTTTCTGAAAAATAAATACGATGTAATGGCATTTTATTTGTGCAATCATATAATTCCTGGAAAATGTAAAGGGAACCCAAACACTGTATTAACTATATCATAATCATTTAATAAAAATAGTTATTTACCTGCGTTCCTGTGTCTTCATGGAAACTTAAAACATAATTGTCGCATCCTACAATGTATTTACTGCACACCAAACAAGATAGCATTTGAAACTGGAAAGGTAAACCGTCTTCGCTCTAATTCAAATCTGTTCAAAAATGACTCATAAAGACACAGGAACACAGGCAAATAACAATATGTTTTATTAAATGATTATAATATACAATTAGTTAATACAGCATTTGGGTACCCTGTGGCAAATACCTCACACAACAGAAATAAGCTGCAAACAACATGTGTACATTTAAAACAAATTGGGCTCTACCATGGTGTAAGAACCTGTACAATTCACAAATGATGTAAGACAAAGAAAAAAATACACAATAGCTTTTAATAATTACAGACAAACTGGAAAACATTCTCAGATTTTACACCGAGGTACTAATCCAAACATTGTACAAACTCATCTGTTTCATGACGGACAGGGATGCAGGTGACATAAATGAAACTATGCTAGTGAAATGTCAGTCTTTATTCCAATTCCCCTATGCTGATCTCCATCTCTCAACAATCTGAGCGTTAAATTTGGCATGTACACATGTACTGTTAATGCAATTGTATTGTAAACTTAGAGAAAGCTTTCATTACTAAATCAACGCTTGAGGCAAACCACTAAATAAACACGCTATTTTGTTGTGTAATGGCAGCAGAGCTCCATGATCACATGTACTCTCAAAAGCCTGCTTCTCTCACTAAATGAAAATTATTAAGGGACGCCATCGGACGTGTCAATTGACAACAGTCGTTTTAGCTTTCGACTAAATCGTTCAGTGTGATTGTGAAAAAGAGCTGTACAAACCTTCGTGCGAGGTCCTCAGACAGAGATCGAAGAGAGGACAATACTGTTAACTTGCATAAACCACAACAGACTGCGTAAGACTTCAGTGCAGCCCGATTGCTACTGTACGCTTCGCTATCGACTGTAGCGTTAATAAACTTACCAGATTTTTGCATCGCACCACTGTTATAGAAACGGATTCTGGTGCTCTAATGCTCGCTGCCTCTTCTTCGTTTGCCATTTCGGGGGTATTTACCATGAAAAGGAGTTGTATAAATGTTACACGTATGTTTTACAGACGATATTCACCGCCAGCGCCGCTGTGGAAAACAGCCGCCATATTGACTTTTTCAGTTTTCACAGTTACTATGACAACTGCCGCCTCGGTTCTAAGCCGCTGGCTTCTGTTCCTGCAGGCTTCATAAAAGAAAACCGAAATGTACTGGCGCTCAGCTTTTTGCTTGCATTTAAAATCTAGGGAGGGCTTACAAATAATAATAATAATAATAATAATAATAATAATAATAATAATAATAATAATAATAATAATAATAATGTGCAAGAAGGCATTAAACAAAAAGAAAAAAACATCATGAGCAGCTGATCAACAAAAATACTTACTTTGCTGCCTAAAAACCGGCAGAGGAATTCAGACTGATTTTTTTTTCTCTACCAAGATCCATATCTGATAAGGGGGGCAAATCCACATGCACTGCTGCCGAGACACTCTTGGATTCAAGATTTCAATTCAACATGAAGAGCAATGATGCCACAGTGTGACTACACGAGCAGACTGCCAAAAAGAAATTTAGAAAAAAAAAAAACACAAGGCTTATTTTCACAGCGACGGATTCGGAGTCGTAAGCGGAATCGTAAGAGCGCTTATAACCTGGTGAAAATCAAAAATCGGCTGGAGTATAATCTTTGAATGTTGTCCTTCAATAGCATTTTTATAAAAATTTAAAGGTTCAAATGAGGCCTAACACTATTGTAAAAATTAAAATCTAAAATCCAAGCTTTCGCTGATCAACGGCATCATTGACACTGGAGACAAACGTTTTCTGATGATGCCGTTGATCGGCGAAAGCTTGGATTTTAGATTTTAATTTTTACAATGGTGTTAAGCCTCAATTGAACCCTTAGATTTTTTAAAAATCGGAGTCGTAAGCGGAGTCATAAGCCCGCTCAACGGAATCGGAGTCAGAAGAATCAGAACGTTGCCATTTTCTTCCGACTCAACTTACCATCTAATGAAAACCAGATTGCCCGGAGTCGGAAGCAGAAGCGGAAGGATAAACCAATCACAGTGCTCGTTAAACGCTGTGTGATTGGTTTAGTTCTTCCGCTTCTCCTTTGACTCCGACAGCCTATTTTCACTAGATCGTAAGCAACGGATTCGTAAGCGGAATCGGAACATTGTTTTTACTAGATCAAAACGCTCTGCGCTTCTGATTACGACTCCGACTCTGACTCCGTCGCTAGTGAAAACCAGCCTTTAAAAGTCGAGATGAAAACAATAAAATTAGTTACAAATTATCCTTCACCAGTTTATATTTTGAAGTCCGCAATGTGTTCAAAACTTTCGACTTCCAGGAACATGTTCCAAAATTTTGTCTTGGTGGCCTTGGTTCTTGTGGTCGCACTGCAAATGGTGTAGGACGAAGTTTGATTCACCAACTAAGCAGTTACTATCTGCATACAAAGTCTTCACTTTTTTATATATATCGGCCTCCTTAAAATATTCGGATTTGTGATACAATCCGGATAGTTTTGACCCGGGATTCGCCTTTTGTGAGTATACGTGAAAACGAATTCGGTACTTCAATTCATCTGACTCGTAATTTTGGCTCTAGTAAACGTAGCCTTGATCACGGGCATTATCCACGCTACAAGGCCTAACATTTCATATGACCTACTTGTTCTTCCCAGAACGACTCACCTCCTACTTGTTGATGATTCGGTTTCCCGTGAGCTTTTGAACGTGAAGTACAGCCGCTATTGATACAAAATCAAACTCCGTGGCACAAATTACCGTGTAGAAACGACCTGCTCCTGTCAGGGGCCTCGTAGATTTGTTCGGTATAGCCGTGAGAATCGGTAACCCAAGTTAGTCGGTATCCTATGAACACTTTGTACTCAGATAGTAATTAACTGCTCAGTTGGTGAGAATCGAACATACTTATTATCCTTTTCCCCGACTCATTTGTCTTGTTCTACCCACTCCTCTATTCACCCCTACCCATCCCTACTCTCCCCTGCTAACTCTTCCCCCCCCAGACCCATATCCCCTAGGCTTTCCCTATTCTACGATCAGGTGTCTACTATAACCTGAGCGAAACCTTGATTAACGTTGAGGTAAGTCTCTGCCAATTCGTGTCACTTCATGTACTTCATGTGTAAAGGAGGACGGTAGGGGGGGGGGGGGGGAGGGAGGCGAGGTGTGGGGTTACCAAATCTGCGATCAAGTGGGATTTAAGAGGCTAAGAACTTTATTTATGTGTCAAACATTTAGGGTTTTTTAATTTTAATTTTATTAGTGACACACAAAATGAATTAAAACATTCAAAATAAGAAAAGAATAAAGCTGCGTTCACACAAACACCGAAACATGCGTTTTTTTGCATTGAGTGTCCGTTTCAAACACGTTTAAAACTGAATCTCCACTGTCGCGTAACGTTTATTGCAAGTGGACGCAAATTTAAAATATATGGTTTATCGTGCATTAATAAAATTCAAAACGATGTGTAAACGTAAACAATGAAAGCGGTGCAACGTTTTACGTTTGTTGAAGCTGCTTACGAATCGTCTCTAAGTTTGTTTACGTACACTAAGCGAGTAGAGTTTACCTCTACTCTTAATTGGGTGGTTTAAAAGGGACCGCGCGAGGGGTGGCCTGTGGGGGCTCTAGCCCTCCCCCCCCCACTTTTTCGTAACATTGAAAAAATTATAAAAAGATTATAATTAGAATTAGAATTATAATTCGAATTATAATTGTAATTATAATTACAATTAGAATGATTGAAATGGAAAATTCATTAGTCAGTGATTGGTTTCAAGGTTAACCAGTACCGTGGTTTTCCTGTGGTTTCAGATTTAATTTCATATGAACCAAACAAAAACGAAATACCCTTCAAGAGTTCAAATTCGCCTTGCTACCACTTGGCTTCGGATTGGTTGAAACTCACGTGCTCTCTCGGGGAGTCTAGCTTGAAGAGTTAAATTAAAATCGACGGAAGTTGGAACTCTCGCTGTCGTTTGGCCTCTAATTCGTGAACTCTCACTGACTCTTTAATGCTCTTAAAGAGTTTGACTTCTGTTGACTCTCGTTCTTGCCTGGCCCGGGCATTTCGAACTGTAGTCTGTCTTCAGATAGGATTATCGGCAACAACGTGCTTAGATATTTGCTGAAAACCAACGTGACTTCTTCAAGCCTCTCTGTGCATGTAGACTTTGCAACTAGGATAACTGCCAAGAGATCTCTTTCGCTCCTAACGATGCAGTCAGGATATACCGACAGACTGACTTTGGTGAACTATATATTTCATCATACTCAGCTCAGTTTCCCTTATACTGTAATGACAACAAGTTTACTTGCACAAGTTTTAAGAAAAACATTTTTGAGTTTGAGATTTTGCAAATACGTCGAGGTTTGCACCTTGCCAGATACCCTATATATATACGTCTTAAAATGTGTGCAGAGATGAAAGAAGAGGCTCAGGTACATCACTTTAGGACTATCGTGGCTATTCCTATTCCAATTCAGGAACATCCAGAATACCGACTCCTTAAAAGAACGCAAGTTTTTCTATTCTGAGTAAACCAAAAACGTTCCAACTGCATTCCGTTCATTTTGTTGTCGTGGCTAATTTTCTGAGCAAAAGGAATCATCATTTCCAAACTGAGAAAGCTGTAATAGTATATTGTCTTCTATTCCGGATTAGGTCACCAAAACGTGTCCTAAGTATCGACATTGTTAATCACTGGTAGGTCGAATAGTATGATGTCTTTGATACTCTTTAGTATAGCTTTGATTCGTTACTAATACTGGTCCACATGATGGATAAAAACTGACAACTTTTAACACTTTTGGCCGCCCTAGAGCCATTGTTAGTCACTAAAGAGGACAAAAATTTCGTGTCAGGCTGTCATTCCACGCCTCTCCCCCTCCCTCACACGTGACTGAGCGAACGGGTTACAGCCCCCACTTTAATTTAAAATAGGCCGCGCGGTCCCTGTTAAACCTCATTTGTCAAGCCATTCGGTTACTCCAATCCTCTCCGCCCTCCGCCAACATACTTGACGTGTTTCGTCTGGCTTGGATCCCAACTTTTTCATATGGTGGTTTTTATTGTGCTCAGAATGAACATGTTTGTACACAGCTGCGAAAATTGCAAAAATTCGTCAAGTCAGTGAAAACCAGTAGAAGAGGGGATTAAGAGGCCCCCGACGAGGTTGGGGGGGGGGGGGGGGGGGCAACGAGAGCCGCGACTATTTTTCGCTTTCGCGAAAAATCGTCCACCTTGCGATTTATGCATGACAAAATCGAGAATTTCGCAGACGAGTGCAAACCTGGTGGGCGTTTCTCGGAAGTCCCGAAAACGGCTGGGCCCTGGTAAGTCATTTCCAAAACTTTGAACAAAAACTTTTCAAACTTTCTAACATGTCTTTAAGATGAGAAACGTCTCACTTATACCAAAGTTTCGTGCTTGAAAACGTTTTTGTTTTCAAGACACAGTGTGACTTATCGTGCCCGAAATCGACCCGAAAAGTTTCGGGCCTTTCGAGAAACGTACGCCTGGACATAAGTGAGCAGTGGCCTGGTGTGACCACTCTTCATAGTGAAACACGTTTCACTAGTGATCAGGATAAACCTGTGTCGGCCTGATGTGAACGCAGCGTAAGGTAATAATTAACGTTATAATAAGGACAAAAATTAAAATGTAAACATCTATATCACGCAGCTATGAACTACGATGAAAAAAAGGTTGTGAATTAAATTGTAAATTATATCTACCTACAAGAACTTTGATAACATTGGATACCATTTTATGATCTACTAAAGTTCTATAAAGCTCTATTGATATCTCGTTCGATTGGATAGCCCAAAACGTTCGAGTCCTATTACGGGTATTTCAAATAATCCTTATCCGTGTGATCAAGTCTACAAACTTTCTTCGCTCAAAATAATGTACTCAAAAATATATTCATCTATTGTTATCTTAAAAAAAAATAGTCTGTTATATTTAAGCACAGACACAGAGAATAATTATGAACAAATATGTCGAGGACAATTCGAAAATGTGGTTTTAGCGACTGAGGATCTACAAAAAGCCATCAGCTGCTAGCATAGCCTGCGCCGCAGACGGAATATGACCGTCGGTAATATTATTACCGAGGGTCATATTCCGTCTGCGGCGCAGGCTACAATTACCATTACAACCGGTACAATCGGTCATGTCTTGTGAGTCTTATCAAAATCTCTAACTGTGACCATTCAAATGAAAGCTAGTGAGCAGTACTTCCCTGTGGTGCTAATACTCATGCTGTAAAGGTGAGTCTGTGAATGAAATCCTAAAGTGTGACCATTCAAATGAAAGCTACTGAGCAGTACCTTCCTATGGTGCTGTTTGTTGTCCTGTAGAGGTGGCTCTATCTGTTGAGTCGGTGGATGAAATCTTGAAGTGTGACCATTCAAATGAAAGCTACTGAGCAGTTCTTTCCTATGGTGTGGTTTATTATGCTGTGCAGGTTCGTTCCATCTTGCTGACAGTACAAGGTGGTTCTACATTATGTTAAAAACTACTTGGCAGTATTTTCCTTAGCCTGAGAAAACAGCCGACGCTTCGCGAGGTCGCCACTTGAGCCCTCGCAAAACGACGTCTAAGTAACGAGCGCAGAAATTCCATACTGATGACGCGTCACTTCCCAGATCTAGGTAGGGCTTCTGATTGGTTGAAACGAAATTCCCTCGCGTCAGGCTATATTTTCTTATGTATATCTTTGCTTAAAACTGAGATGTTTTTCATTGTCGGTACCTGAGCACTCTTGCGGGTTAAACGCGTTCAAAAATGACTTGAACTCTTAGCGATCACCGACATTGTATAGTAGTCAGTCAAACCTCTTGCTAGCGATCGTCCATAACGACAGAGGGAGTGGTCTTGGGGGAGGGTCTCCTGTGGCCATTTTAGGGGTGGGACAGATGACCGCGTCACTTTTTTGCCAAAGAAAAAAGGGACCGGAGCAGGAATTTCTCCGCCTACCATAATTCTAATCTGGGCCTCCATCGATCTCAAACGTAGAAATTCTGTAAAATGGACCCAAATCGTCGTCACGTTCAAGATGTGGACGCTAATGCGATAAAATAGGTAAAAGAACTTTAATCTTGTGTGCAAAGCTTGCATTACGTTGCACGCCAAACACACAACACTGAGTAGGTGGATTATTTTTAGCCCCTGAGGCTAAAATTTTTTAATGAGCTAGTCTTCGGTTATAGCTGATGTGCTACCAGTCGACATTCTGGGACAAAAGTTATACTACTAACCTTTGGTCTGATCTATATCTTTCGGAAATCTGTTTACTTTACGTGGGTAGATTAAACTATGATGTTGCTCATCAAACGAAACAAAAATTAACAGTCCATCTGTTGGATAAACTATTGCGTGCGGCGAGCGATCTATCACACCTGAAAACAATTTTACATGACAAATCATTAAAGGGTGCCTTAAAGGGTATGAAAACGCCCTTTCAAAAAGTTCCAACGTTTTGAATACACTTGTACTTACTTTCTTAGATTGTGATAATTGATTCAAGGATTTTCTTTCACTACTAACTAGTCTTCGGTTACAGCTTATGTGCTACCAGTCGAGATTCTGGGACACAAATTATACCTCTAACCTTTGGTTAGGTCTATATCTTTCAGAAATCTCTTTACTTTTCGTGGGTCGATCCAACTTGGATGTTGCTCATCAACCAAAACAAAAATTAACCGTCCATCTGTTGGACAATCTATTGGGTGCGGTGAGCGATCTATCATGCCTGAAAACTATTTTACCTGACAAAAACATTGAAAGTAAGTAAATCTCTTAAGAACTAACCACAACTCTTGTATTTTCAATGTTTCTCATTCTCGTGGATTCTTTCGTGCTTCCTGCAATAAACCTTCTGGATAAACCGCTTATCACAGTACTTGCACTTGAAAGGTGTTTCTCCTGTATGTATTCGTTCATGCCGCTTGCACGTTGTCATTTGGCTGAAGGCCTTTCCACAATGCTTGCATTTGTGAGGCTTTTCTCCTGTGTGGACTCGTTCATGCACCTTGCAATTCGAAAGATCAGTAAAGCGCTTGTCGCAATAGTTGCACTTATGAGCTTTTGTTCCCGTGTGTCTTCTCTCGTGAATCTTGACGGCCGATGGTTCCTTAAAGAACTTATCACAATAACTACACTTAAAAGGTCTCAACCCTGAGTGTTTGCGCTCGTGTGTTTTACAGTTCGCAGGCTGATTGAAACGCTTGTCACAGTGCTTGCACTTGTAAGGTTTTTCTCCCGTATGCATCCACACATGTCGCTTGGAACTTGATAAATCCCTAAAAGCCTTGTCGCAAACCTTGCACTTATATGGTTTTTCTCCGGTATGTGTTCGCTCATGTCGCCTACGAAGTGATGAATCACTGAACTTCCTGTCGCAGTACGTGCACTTAAAAGGTTTTTCTCCTGTATGTGTTCGTTCATGCAGCCTACAATGCGCTGGCGTGCTAAAGTACTTTTCACAGTGTTTGCACTTATGAGGTCTAGGGATTTTCTCTCCCGTGTGGAGTCGTTCATGTCGCTTACAAGACGCTCCATGGGTAAAGCTCTGATCACAGTACTGGCACTTGTAAGGTTTTTCCCCCGTATGCAGACGTTCATGTACCTTGCAGTTTGATAAATCTCTAAACCACTTATCACAGTAATTGCACTTATGAGGCTTCTCTCCTGTGTGGAGCCGTTCATGTACTTTACAAGGTTGTGAATGGCTAAAGCTCTTATCGCAATGACTGCACTTATATTTTTTCTCCCCTGTGTGTATTCGCCTGTGTGAATTAAGAGCTGAACGATCAGCAAAGGCCTTGTCGCATTGCGTACACTTATGGGGCTTCCTTCCTGTGTGTAATATTTCATGTTGCCTGCGGTTCGACGAGGAAGCAAAACATTTATCACAATGATGGCAGGCATAAGGTTTCTCTCCTCTGTGTCTTCGTTCATGTTCTTTCCAATCTGCTGACTGGCAAAAGCGATGACCGCAGTACTTGCACTTATAAGGTTTTTCCCCTGTGTGAGTTCGTTCGTGTAACTGCAAATTTGTACAGTTGGAGAAGCGCTTGTCACAGTAGTTGCATGGATAGGGTCTTTCTCCTGTATGAGTCCTTTCGTGGGCCTTTAAGCCTGATGAACCAACGAAACTCTTATCGCAGAAATTACACTTATAAGGTTTCTCACCTGTGTGTCTTCTCACGTGTTCCCTTAGATTGTGTGGCTCTTTAAATCTTTTGTTACAAAAGCTGCACTTGTGTCGCTTGGTTTTGGTAGTGCGTGTACGCTTTTTTTGTTTGCGTTTTTTTGGTGGCATGTTGCGATTAGCACCAGTAACGCACTTGGTTCTTTTTCATTGTTTTCTGTATCAGGTAAGACCCTAGGTCTCCTAAAAGAAAAGATTGTATTGAGTGATTTCAGAGCTACCATTTGTGTTTAATGTAGTACTGTAAAATCGTACATTATACAAACGAAATATCTCAGTAACAAATGGCAAACGCTCAGTGTGCAACAATAGAGTTATAGATTTACGTGGGAGGTCAAAAAACCTCCCAAGTGCATCCACAACTCGATGGCTGCACAGCTATGGTGTTTGCCATTTGTTTTACAACATTAGTACAGGTAATTTTTTTAGATACAACTGCGCCTGCAAAAAAGTTTCTGTCTGACGCAAATTGTATGTGTGCAATACTTGGGCAATCATCTAGAAAAACGCTGAGAAAACTTTCAACAACTTGGTTCGAGAAATGGGACGTGCCACACTGTTAATAACCTTTACCCTGAGAGGAGAAGGGTTGCACGTAGTCCGTAAAGGTAACTTGAGGAAAACAGGTAAAAAGGTCAGCAAAACTCTCGCGAGATAATTGTAAAATTTGCCCTGTTGATCTCACATGCCACAATGCGTTACATTAGCATGCGCCCAAGAAGTAGGCATTCATCACCGCAAAATCCAGGGGCAAACGGTTAACGGTTAATTAACTAATCAGGGCGCACGCCGGTCGAAATTGCCCGTCGTAACCACTGTCAGGAGTATCCTGGGACCTTCAGGGTAAAAGCTGGAGAAAAATATGACAGGAAAAGTAAATTCTTGCCAAAATCAGTATTTTTCAGGTTATAACCTTCCCACAGACAGGAGATCTCGTGGTTGTGGATCCTTTTTTCCTTGCTTGTTGTTGTTGTTTTTTTGTTTGTTTTTTAAGTGGAAAAAATGTTTTAATTTTTTTTTCTGTAAGGAGACTTCTGTTAATCAACAATGAAGTTTGTTCTGATTCGACAACTTTTTTTCTCTTTCCTTCTCTCTTCTCACGACTTCTCAATTAAATCTTGTCAGGCTGGCAATCGAAAGCATCTTCTTTTCTATCACTCACTCTAAACGTTGAACCTATTATCTGGTCAATCAATCAATCAATCATAGCCGAGATACGTAACGAATTTCGTCTATATAGTCAACGTAAAAAACTTTAGGTTCTTATTAATAAACAACAAGCTCTGTAAGATTCAATGCAGCATACATTTCGTTCAATTCTACGTATATAAAAATTGATGAATTCAAAGAATCTGTAACTGCTTGTATAACCATATGGTCAGCGCAGACCAGCTAAAGTAATAACCCATTCATTATTTTTTGTAGGAAATCACGCAATCAAAAACGAGACATAACTATATGGTTTTTAACTTTGGGCTGTTACTGTGCTATATTCTTCGCTAGTTAAGCTACGTTGAGCACTCTTAAGGTGACTCTCTTGACTGTGTAGACTTCCAGGCGTAGTCAACCGATAAACCGATAACCGATAACAAATAGCAATCGAAATCATTCTTCGATTGACATCGATTTCCGATACCACTCGATAGGAATCGATAAAGAAAAAAAGTTGTGAGTCCAATTAATATAGATTTCCGATGGAAATCGATAACGATTGGTCTATCGATTAGCATCGATTATTATAGATTTTTATCAGAAACTATTTTTGTCAATTATTGCAAGTTAAACATTGACACGATGTTGTTTTTACGGTTTTATTGAGTCATTCAATCGTGGATATGCAATAGTCTTGCAAACATCAACAAGCTTATACTAAACGAACAAGAACAACAACAGAAATAATTTGGTCTTTTTATCGATGTTAACCTTCAGTGCGGTTCATAAAAGAAGAAGTTGTTGCGGCTTAAGTAGCGGTGTGCAACCCTCCAGTCTCGCTATAGCAACGACAGAAATATGAAGCAAAATATACCACAAAACCAGTGTTTTTATAATTTCAGTTTATTGCATTAAGAAAGAGACGTAATAATAAATCGCAGAGTAAGCAAGAAATTAAAAACAATCCAGTAGCACAGAAGTAATCACTTTCGCTCCATAAATATTGATCAGGAACAACACATGTAAAAGAAGAAGTAACTCTCTGTGTTTTTCGTCGTCATAAAACAAAGGCTTGACTCGCGAATTGTGATATATAAACCTCGATTATTATGGGTTGTTGTCGATATCGTCAATCGATAAGAATCAATGATAATTTTTCTGTGAGTTCGATTGTTATCGATTACCGATTTCAATCGATATCAATCGGCGATTGATATCAATTGTATCGATTTCCGATATCGATTTCTATCGATTGACTACGCCTGGAGACTTCTTGATTTCACGGACGCTGCCTTAAGCACTCCAAATTCCATAAACGTTACTCTTCTGTGGATAATCTTCGAATACCATTACATCAAAGTAGAATGTTAAAATGTCTTTCATCATCTCTTCTTAAAGGTACAAGTCATTCTATTCGTGTTTCCTGTCTTTGCTTGTCAAAACAAACGTTTCTATCTATCTCTTGAATAACAATCGCCAATGGATAGCATGCGCGCAGACGTCTCCTGTTTCCTTTGCTTTAAAAAATAGGAGACGTCTGCGTGCAGGTTACAAGTGGACAAAAGACGGAAAAGGTGTATGATCCAATGGAGAATTCCACGTTAACACATTTCAGTGTGGGTATATGAATCTTTGCTACGCACTTCACTGCCTCAAAGTGAAAATACGTACCAACGATCAAAGAAAAACCACTGGTTGAACAGCGAGAAGGTTCCATTCCTACCATAGGTACATGGAAGTAAAGTTTATAGAATTTTGGTCCACATTGGATAAACGCGAACGGTTCAACCAGAAGTCACACAAAAACCTAAGATCTTGACCGAGGTAGGAGGAAGGTGTTACCCCCCCCCCCCCGGCATAAGTTATACACGTTTGTGTGCCTCAAAGTGGATGATATAGTGTTTAAGGGGGAAATATACCTGGATGCCCTTTTTCCTCAACGTTTTAGCTTTTTTTTTAAAATTATCTCCATGAGATTTCATTCAATCCAAAAATTGCTATCAGAGGATCATAGTGCGAGTTCCCATAAATCTGAGAGAATTTTTTCACGATTTTTAAATTAAACGTAAAGAAGGAGAAGGGGAGAGGAAAATTAATGAATTTTAAGAAAATTGAAAATTGTTAAAAATTAAAGGTGAGTTAAAATTAAATTTTAAAGTTAATAATTAATAGAGATACCAAAACAGGCCACAAACAACCCCAAGTGCTCTTGCGTGGTGGTGGCCTGTCTGGGAGTGTGTACAAAAATTTAATCCTTCTTTTATTTCTTTCTTAAATCTTATCCTGTTTCCTCAAAATTCTTGGTATTCCCCCTTAAGCTCAAGAGGCAGATCTAAGAGGAGGGTTGAGGGGGCTGCAACCCCCCCTTTGGGAAGTTTCTGAACTTGTCTGACTCCTGGTGTCTATCACTTTTTCATCACAGAAATAATAGCATATTGTTGTTTTATATGCAACTGCCGATTAACTGATTGTCAACCCGCCCTTTGAAAGAATCCTGGATCCGCCCCTGCACAGAGCATGTTTTGCCCATTCCATCACCAATGTAATTAGCATGCTAGCTCAACTATGCATGTTTGGCCTCCTGGCCTTTAAGAGGGTATGAAAGATCATGTATTTTGGACTCAAATAAGAGTTATTACCATACTGAGTTATCTGGCTGCAGACATAACAAAATATTCCAAGGAGCTCCCATCCTCCCCCACCCCCCCCCCCCCCACCCCAGTATTTGACCAAGGCCGGCAAACAATAGCGCAGAAATGTGTTGAAACACTAAGAAGGTGTGACCTAGGATCAAACCAGCCATGCCTCCAGAGTATTTCTTGGTAAGGAAAACAACAAGTGAAAACACCCTGGAAACAGCAGATTTTATGACCCTTAAATTTCCCAGACGTGAATGCATTGGGTTGGTGTTGGTCTAGTGGCCAAAACCGAAATTCGACAAGTTAGCTGCACCTGTGTATCCAACTTGCAAAATAAAGCTGTTTTCGGATTTGACCACAAGGCTACATTTGAAGATTTCAAGGTGACAGCATCCGATAAAATTAGGTAACTGGTATGATTTATGACACCTCATTCCAACTCTGGGGATTATGTTGCAGTGAATAATGCTACTATGGAAACAACAGCTGGCTGGGCTGGCCCTGATTCAAAACTAATTTGAATTATATTTTCAGTTAAATCCACTCATCCCATGCAAACCACGGAAACTTGCCCTGATTATGATACATTTACATAACCCTATACATAATTTGCCAAAAAATAGGTGTGAATTTGGAACAGTCACAGTCAAAGTTTTTTTTCTAACAGTCATCTCAGCATTTCTATTTTCCTCTTGTTTGACTTTCCACCAGCAAAACAGAACACAAAAAAAAATATGTTGCAACATTCTGAAAACATTGAAGGGAATTGATTGCATCGAGAAAGCATTATGGCAATTATAATACCATTATTATTTTGATTAAATTAATACCTGGTTTTAAAAATACGGTAGGCTCGAGCAAATGCCCGGTCCACACAATCAAATTCTAAATAAATGCCCCTGGCACTTCCTTGAGGTAATGGGTGTTTATTCGAGATCTGGTATTTATTTGAAACTGAACCTTTATGTTAGTGATTCCCATTAACAAAATTTTAAATCCCTTAATTGGCTCACTAGCATTCATGAGCAGATCAATTAAAACATTAGGTGTCCAATCATTATGATTCTTTTCTGCAGGTTAGACACAGGCTTAAATAAACTCACTGCAAGAAACATTTTCATGAAACTGTCTTAGGCAATTTTACGCATGTGCCACAGGGAAAGCACACAAACTGTGAGACTGACTGCAGTATTTTATTCTATTTTTGTATAGCGAACGTACGGAAACACTGAAAAGAATCAAGTTAAAGCAAAGTCGTTCAAGATATTTCTATTTAACTAAAAGATAATATTGTAATGTACCAACGATCAAGGAAAAACCACTGGGTGAACAGCGAGAAGGTGCCATTCCCACCATAGGTACATGGAAGTAAAGTTTATAGGATTTTGGTCCACATTGGATAAACGCGAACGGTTCAACCAGAGGTCTTACAAAAACCTAAGATCTTGACCGAGGTAGGAGGAAGGTGTTACTCTCCTGCGTAAGCTATACACGTTTGTGTGCCTCAAAGTGGATGATGTAGTGTTTAAGGGGGGAATATACCTGGATGCCTTTTTTCCCCAACGTTTTAGTTTTTTTTTTAATTATCTCCATGAGATTTCATTCAATCCAAAAATGCTATCAGAGGATCATAGTGCGAGTTCCCATAAATCTGAGAGAATTTTTTCACGATTTTTAAATTAAACGTAAAGAGTGAGTTAAAATTAAATTTTAAAGTTAATAATTAATAGACAGATACCAAAACAAGTGCTCTTGCGTGGTGCTCTTGCGTGCTCAAGCCCCAAGTGCTCTTGCGTGGTGGTGGTCTGTCTGGGAGTGTGTACAAAAATTTAATCCCTCTTTTATTTCTTTCTTAAATCTTATCCTATTTCCTCAAAATTCAGGTGTATTGCCCCCTTAAGCTCAAGAGGCAGATCTAAGAGGAGGGTTGAGGGGGCTACAACCCCCCCCCCCCCTTTGGGAAGTTTCTGAACTTGTCTGACCCCTATCACTTTTTCATCACAAAAATAATAGCATATTGTTGTTTTATAATTATACAACTGCCGATTAACTGATTGTCAACCCGCCCTTTGAAAGAATCCTGGATCCGCCCCTGCACAAAGCATGTTTTGCCCATTCCATCACCAATGTAATTAGCATGCTAGCTCAACTATGCATGAACACAGCATGTTTGGCCTCCTGGTCTTTAAGAGGGTATGAAAGATCATGTATTTTGGACTCAAATAAGAGTCATTACCATATTGGGTTATCAGGCTGCAGACATAACAAAGTATTCCAAGAAGCTCCCATCCTCCCCCATCTTCTCCACCCCCTTCCCCCAGTAATTGACCAAGGCCGGCAAACAATAACGCAGAAATGTGTTGAAACACTAAGAAGGTGTGACCTAGGATCAAACCAGCCATGCCTCCAGAGTATTTCTTGGTAAGGAAAACGACCCTGGAAACAGCAGATTTTATGACCCTTAAATTTCCCAGATGTGAATGCATGGGATTGATGTTGGTCTAGTGGCCAAAACCGAAATTTGACAAGTTAGCTGCACCTGTGTATCCAACTTGAAAAATAAAGCTGTTTTCAGATTTGACCACGAGACTATATTTGAAGATTTCAAGGTGACAGCATCCTATAAAATTAGGTAACTGGTATGATTTATGACACCTCAGTCCAACTCTGGGGATTATGTTACAGTCAATAACAGCTGGCTGGGCTGGCCCTGATTCAAAACTAATTTGAATTATATTGCCAGTTAACTCCACTCATCCCCTGCAAACCAGGGAAACTTGCCCTGATTATGATACATTTACATAACCCTGCATGCATAATTTGCTAAAAAATAGGTGTGAATTTGGAAGTAAATTTATTTCACTTAAATATGAGCAGGAAAAGATCACCGAGTGACAAAAATTCTGTCACAGTTGAAGTTTTTTTTCTAACAGTCATCTCAGCATTTTTATTTTCCTCTTGTTTGACTTTCCACCGCCCCCTTTTTTCAATCAAAACAGAACACAAAAAAAATATGTTGCAACATTCTGAAATCATTGAAGGGAATTGATTGCATCGAGAAAGCATTATGGCATATAATACCATTATTTTGATTAAATTAATACCTGGTTTTAAAAATATGGTACGTTCAAACAAATGCCCGGTCCACACAATCAAATTCTAAATAAATGCCTCTGGCACTTACTTGAGGTAACGGGTGTTTATTCAAGATCTGGTATTTATTTGAAACTGAACCTTTATGTTAGTGATTCCCATTAGCAAAATTTTAAATCCCCTGGCCATGGTTCACTAGCATTCATGAGCAGATCAATTAAAACATTAGGTGTCCAATCATTATGATTCTTTTCTGCAGGTTAGACAAAGGCTTAAATAAACTCACTGCAAGAAACATTTTCCTGAAACTGTCTTAGGCAATTTTACGCATGTGCCACAGGGGATGCACACAAACTGTGAGGCTGACTGCAGTATTTTATTCTATTTTTTTTATAGCGAACGTACGGAAACACTGAAAAGGATCAAGTTAAAGCAAAGTCGTTCAAGGGATATTTCTATTTAGCTAAAAGATAATATTGTAAGGTAACTTTAATCGACTTGTATGTCATCCTTTACAGGTCAAAATGCTGAATTTGAACAATGTGAAAGGTTTTGCATTGGCAGCTATTACCACAAATAACAAGAAGAGAACAAAAGAGAAAATGTGGACTTTCAAACTTAGTGACGAGCCAATTTTCACTTATAAACTTCTATCATCCAGCTTTCAACACAAGCATCAGGAAAGTTGAAAGCTTGAGGTTTCATCTTACACCATTTAATTGGAAATACCAAAAAATTCAAAGTACAAGCTGACAAATAATATTGACAAATCCAGCAACAAAAGATCCAATGAATGGTCTGTGGCTGGTGTTTTAAATGCTAGCCGGTAATGGTCACCCCACACAGTTTGTGTGGGTACCCTGTGGACTTGCATGCAAAAAAAATGCAAAAAATGTGCCAGAAAGTGTTGACACTGTATTATTAAAGAATCAAACCATACATCAATCAATAACATTAGCATTAACCAATTTTACCAGATGTTCCATGCTCCCCATGTGGGTGGTAATTTCTGGGTATAAGTTAGAATACCTCTTGTTTTCTTTGATTTTGGTTATTTTATTTTATTTTATTTTTATTATTAATATAATTTTTATTTACACTTATCAGTTGCATGTAATTCTGCAGAGGCAATTTTGGGTCAATATTAAAAGTGTTTATACATAAAAATTGACAAACATTGAAGTCAGTCCTCACTTTTGAATTCCCGTTCCACAGTGCCCATATTGCAAATCTTATCACTATCATTTATTTTAAAGAGCCAGTGTCACCAGTGCTTTGCACGCTGAGGTACATTTTTCATACATGAAAAATCCACCATTTTTGACAGTTGTGAAGTCTTATCTGTATCTCCTTCCATCGCTGCCATTAGCGATCCGAAAACAATAAGTGTAACTTAATTTTGGCTAAACATTGAAGTGTCGTCTTATCGATTTTGTTGTGCATATATTTCCATTTTCTGAAGTGTTTTCGTGGTGGAGAAGGAGATCTTTAAATTGGATGCTTCATAGGGTTCAGGAAAGCCAAGGTGAATGTCAAGTCTTCTGGGCTCTGCCAAAAAGTTGTACAGCTGAAGGCGTCGGTGTATCAGTAGCAGAGGGAAAGAAAAACATCAACGGGGGTTCAGCAATGGTACTGACACTGCATTTGCCGAAACAGTGCTACATTCGTTGCCCGATGAAAACAGATTGAAACAGAAGGAACGTTAATTTACCACTGACATGATCTACAGGCCTACTCCAAAATAATGCTTATGGTCATGAGTTTGTGCTGTTTTGCTTATTATTCCCTGTGTTCACCCTCTGTTTCCTTCTGTTTATATTTTATTTTTACAAAAAGTGTATTAGTGGCTATTCTGGTTTTGCATCCATCAACATCTGAGTATATGCGATCATTCATGCAATCACTCGATCGGACTGTAATAGATCCATGTATACACATTGACTCAAAGTCAGGTCTTGAGTGGTTTTCTCCCATGACATTTAGCGATGAAGACGTCAATATTCTTACTACTTGTTTTTGTCTTATTTTTATATGGAGTGGAAGTGGCTACTCTGGTTTTTATGTCCATCGAGATTGATCGATCGATCGATCAGTTGCTATAATAACTCCATACAGGTTGACTACAAAGTCAGATCTATAGTCGTTTTCTCCAGTAACACCTCAGTAGCGATGAAGATATTTCTATTTTCAGAGGCAACTACTGTACATATCAGCTCACTGAAAAGCCAGTGCGGCACAGTGAAATTTGCGAAAAGTCTGGTAAGCCCGCCAGCCAAATGCTAAAAGCTGTTTCAAACCACAAGCGTGCAAAGCACTTTGGGTGTCACTTGCTCTTTCATTATATAGTGCAGATGTCTTAGGGCCAATTACATGAGGCGGGCTGACCCGGTTAGCCGGGCTGGCTTGGTTTGCCGGGATCTTGGCATGTCTGTGAAACATATTAAAAATCAACTTTGTGATTACATGGAAAAATCTCAGTAATCGTGATTGCCTTGCCAACACTTTCCCGTCACTAAATTTCGCTTCAAAGCAAAATGGTTCACCAGAAGATCGATATTTCTCTTTCTATTTAACACATAAAGGTTTATCAGACCGTACGTAAAACTGAAAATAATACACCAAATTATGGATTAGTGAAAGTAAAGCACTCGATTCATGCTCTTTGGTGTAGCCATCTTTTCACATGACAGCTTCTAAATTTAGCCACAGGCGGGCTGGCCTGCCTCATGTAATACCGGGCCGAGCAGTCCTCTCGGTAGACATAGCCAGCCCTGCTACCGAGCCAGCCCGGCTCATGTAATCGGCCCCTTAAAGCTTGTCTAGAGTCAAACTGGCTCAACCACTTCTGCTAAGAAAACTTCAAACAGCGACCAACTCACAAATTATCTGAACTCAAAGACGCCTGCTCCTTATAAGTACAGATTGGTCGAATACAAATAGATCAAAAGACTCTTGAGCGAAATGGTTTCAGAGCCAAACTCGAAAAATGGGGGCGGATCCCTTGCTTCTGAGGATTAAATTAATTGACACAAAAAACAAAGGAAAAGTTGTTCGAATTTGAACAGGAACATATTACGCTGTTATATTGGCTCCAAAAAGTTTGGACACGTTAAATATTGAGTCCTTAAATATTGCATTTTCACGCCACACTACGCATTTAACTCCAGATTACTAGCTCATAACCAGTTAAATAAACTTAAGCTTAAGTTACTATTTCATAATAATTAAGCTTTCAAAATTAGCGTGGCAAACGATTTGAAGTGACATCTATCGTCGCAACGTTAAAGATTGCTGCAGGGATCAAAACAGGCCTCACTAAATAGGGAATATCACTGTGTCTTAGTTAAGACGGGACGCCGAAAAGCTGCGAGCAAGCAGCGACACGACACAGCGTTATGTATCGACAACATAGCCACGACACGTGGTGTTCACTTTCCAAATGCCCTTCGACGCTGCAACTGCAGATTAAAAGCTAACGAATGTTAAATTCACTTACCTAAAAGTCTGAAGAAGCAGCCGACCAGGGAAATAACTTGATCTAACCCACCACAACTGCCAATTTCCTCCTCTCAATACGGTTACGTGTACTTACTGCAGGACAAAGTACGCAGACATGTTATCACGTGAGAGAAGCACGAAACGTCACGCCATTTTTTGTCACGTAATCTGTCTAAAAAAAAAGAGAGGCCTCATTTCCGGGTTAGCCTGGGATTGCAGACAGTCAATTTAAAAACGTTACTTTGTGGTGGTTTTGGTGACAAAACTATTTTATCTATACCGGATTTTCTAAGTGCGAATTCGATTTTTGTAACATTGCGTGTAGATCTTCCTATTCTGTTTTTAAAGCTGATAAAAATTCTCGCCTGGATTAAACCAGATTATGGTAACTCATTGCCCCTTCCTCGCAGATTCTTTAAAATGTCACATGCAATCTCTCAAAAAGGATAACAAAAGGTTCACAAACCATTTATTGCTTTGTTGCAAGTCTAAGGCAACTGTTTCTAAAACCAGCTAGGTGTCAGTTGTTTACTTGTGAAGTGTAAGTTAGTTGTGCTCTCGTCGATGTCATGAAAAAGAAAAAATGTATGTGACGGCAGTACCCCGGATGTTAGCTAATAACTATTATTAATCCTTTATGCACGCTTCGTTTTAGCGACGTTTGTCATTGTCAATTTAGTTTATTACAGGTTTCAAGTTGACGCCCAAAACCGCATGTTAGTCAGTTGGCTTTGTTCGGGCAAGCGATCAGTCGTAGTTTTTATAGTAGAGTTTGCCCTTAGTTTCGAAGTGAAGATTTGGTCAAGAGCTGACAAGCGGGACTGTTATTTTACGATAGGAACTTGGATTTGATGACAATAAACTTCGGATCAATTCAAGACTCTTTTCCGTAAAGTACTTCCTCGCATTGCGTATGCTTGGTGTGCCTTAACTCGAGTAAACTTCAGTAGTCGTCGTTTTCGTGTTTATTCGAGAGCTGGCCACTACAATATAAATATAGATTATAAAGGGGAATTTATCTGTCATAATGTCATCAGTTTCCAACCTGAACCAATCGCTTGAGATTAAGAGACTGGGCCTGTTTACACTAAAGGAGTAACGCACAAGAAATTAAATCCTTCCGTTTCCATGTTTTCTAAAACCGGAGAAAAAGAGGTTTTAACGCCGTTAGCTTTCCAGCGGGAGTTAGGGGGAGGGGGCGAAGGAGGGGTATTCGAACGTTTACACTAGGTGCTGGAAAACAATTACATACAATGATCTGTTTGAACTGTTCAATAAGGAAGTCCAAATTAAACTCGAGCCCGCCTCTCTTATGCTATATTTCATCCTTGAAAGCCCTAGAATCAGCTTGCGTTTTCTCCTCACTGGCTTTCGTATACTTCTTATGATACAAACTAGTAGAATTTGTGTAGACACCAAGACAGGAAGTCTTCGTCGATCATTTCTTTCATTCTCATGACCTGTTTGTTTGATCATGCAGTAACATTGTAATGAGAAGTTTAACACTGATCTTGACTTTTGAGTCCTGAAGGGTTAACTTCGTGCTAATCCAACTTTCTAAGGGTTTCTGGTAATAGGCTTATCGACGAAGTGTCTTCAGGAGGCTTACAGCCGGCAGGAAGAATAATATAATTATAGACAACTTTGCTTGCAGCCGAAGGCATGTTTTCCATTTTCTAACTTGCTTTGTTTTGATTCGTTTTTTACATAATTTCAGTCAATATATTGCGGGGAACAAAATAAATTCCATGACAACAAGATTTCAGAAGTCGAGGCCTAATGAAAGATCTTGTTCCCCACTCGACGTTATTATAGTTTTGTAATTTTCTATTGAGAGCTGTTCAATGTTATGTAAGGACGTTCACAGTGAGGTATTAAGAAAAGACGCACGAGGGGGGGGGGGGGGGGGGTTAAATTAACTTTTTTGTGTTTTTGTGCGTGTGTTTTTTTACCCTTTCCTTTTCCTTTTGGTTAGCGGGTAGGCGGGTATGCAGGTGTATTGCGTTGTTTAGCCCAAGCCACATCTTAGAAGCAGAAAAAAAAAACGAAAACAAATAAATTTCGTCTGATCAGAACCAATTTCGTCTAAAATTCGATGACCTAGGTCTGGCACCAAATTATGTAATAGATGAACGTCTGCTCCCTACCACCCCCCCCCCCCCAAATAAATAAATAAATAAATAAATAAATAAATGAGCATAACATAAAACAAAAGAGGTCATCATTAAACACTGAGTCACGGATGAAAACTTGACAATTTACGGATTAGAGTCGTAAAATGTCCTAAACAATTATCAAGGGGCTGCCAAATGTATCAGTATTGTCGCAAAGCTTAGTCAATAATGCAAATTGCGATTACATTATTATAGGATATTGGTTAGCTGTTGACTCCATTCGCCGATTTCGCTACCTGGTTACGCCGATTGTTAGAGAGACCAGTGAAACAGAAAACGACATATATGACATTCCACGAGCAAAAAAAAGGGAGAGGACAAAATTGGGCTACTATTCATGTATGTTGACTCAGTTCGTAAATCTACTTTGAAGCATGCATGTGAACATGCGATCGTGACTTTTTATCACCCTCGCCTAAGGCAGATGCATTAAAATCTTGAAACAGAAGAGCAGTTTAAGTGCTTAAAACACGTACCTCCTACCACCGGAAGACTTGTGTCTCCAACTTGTGACAGGTTATTAATAATTAAAAGCTGAAGTAAAATATATTCTGGTGGAAATATATTTTTTTGCAGGTACTGTTTTTGAGTCCGTGCCGGAACAAGTTCTAAGAATGACCACTGCGATCACTTTATTTTATCACTTTGCTTGATCACTTTATTATAAGTCACTCATGGAATAGTTTTAATAAGAGTTTTAAGACTTCATTAAATAAACAAAACCGATTTCCTGAATTTTTAAATAGGGCACTGATTTATATAATTGTTGGTGTACGTGTTATGCGAGAAGAGCAGAAACAAATCACATAGAGGGTAAAGGCTCCAAGGGATAAAAATATTGATTACACGTATTGCCTTCTTATGGAGACATCTGAAATGTCATTCAAGGCACACTCCAGCTCCCTAAATAGTATAAATACGCATAGAGCAGAGACCTTTTCCTCGCCGACCATCCATTTCTCGAATTTGTCAGGTTTTCGTCGTACATCGACGGGCAGCCGAGTGACGCCTACGCCATAATAATGATCTTCAAGATCGCCACATTTGTTTCTTTCTATCTCTGTGGAGGGCAATTGTGTGCAGGATGTAGTAACTCTGAGGTATTTATAAGATGGACTAGTTATTTTTTTTTTTCATTAAACTAAGAACTCATTTCCAACAAGAAAGGATAAGAGAAAAGCGCTTGTTCCACCAAATTCTAAGGGCTATTATTACAGTGTCTGGTAAATTAAAACAGATGCAAATAATTTTTGTTTGCTTAGCTCCTAGGGTCCAATCGTGAAAGTTATATTTCGTGGTTTTAACAGTTTGAGCCATGATTGAAGGCCTATACAAATGAAAGTTAACTAATTAATGAAAGGCAACTTGGAGAACGCCTTCCTTTTATTAGTGACATTGATTTGCCTGAATTTACCGCGGATAGCCTTTAATGCTTTTGAACGGCACTAGAGTGCACTAGAAACTAGGCGACTGTAGTCAGTTCAGATCTAGCGAATAAACAATCCCAGATGTATTAGTGTAGTCTTCGCAGACGAGCGCAAATTCCGGGGGGTACTCCCTATAATGGCCTATACGGGGAGGCTCCGCCCGAAAGGGGTACCATTTTTCAATGAAAGGTATACGAAAGGGGTACCTTTTCTGTCAAAAATGGTATATAAAAGGCTAAGGGGTTGGACATCGGGGCGCAGCCTCCCCGTATAAAACTTTGTTGAGACCCCCCTCCCCCTGGGGGGCGCAAATCCTTCCCGATTTCTCTTAAATATTTGGGTCTCGGACTTCTTCTTCCGAGTTAACTGATTTTTTTCAAGAGAACAATATTTTCCAAACTGAAATGGCTGTACACAATTCATACAGGAAAACAATATGCGAAACAACAAAGCCTTCGAGCCTTAGCTTTGTAGCGGCTGGTAGTGCTCTTCGGACAAACGCTGCACCCAGTCCCCATCACTTACGTGACAACGTGCCGCTGACATTTGTTGCAAACCCACAATGACAAAGCCCAAAAAGCGGGAAAATCCCAATTTCAAACCCACTTTTTTTGTCAGTTACAAGTCGGGAGTAAAATTAATTACAAGAACTTGATTTTATACGTCCAAGGCTTTCAAAAGAATTAATACAATAAAAACATACTTGATTTTGGGGCTTCACTTCTTCTTTGAATTAATGCAATTGATCCGTTATAATTAAAAGCTGGATATACGTGGTCATTGGACGAATGAAAATTTTAAGGTATGGCCTTTCGAGAAGGTCGTTCCAGTAGTGCTGCTACTTACAGAGTAATCCTTTGAAAACGTAAGTTTAAAGATATAGAGGATATTACACGGCGGCGCAAAGATATGAATTTTATATTCGAGTTACAGTTTACAGTTTACAGTAAGGGTGTCCTTTCTGTTTTCAAGGTAGTTGTATGATCTGCAAATCGAGCATTTTTCTGGGCAAATAGACTTTTTTGGGTCCTCGTTATATCTCACCCCGCAAAGTTAACAAAAACCCTAAATTTTGATGAGCGTGTTTTATGTAAGGCGCGGAAAGAAAAACGCTTAGAGAGGTTTGGAGCCTGTGGAAAATAGTTTGCTTTGACGTATTGCTTTCTGAACTGAACATTCAAAAAGTGTTGTGGGGCACGTTCCAAGTTGAGGTAAATATTATGGGATGTGACCCTGCTGGGGGGAGGGGGGAGGGCTCTTGGCGACCTTGCTTATTTTTTTATGCAAAGAGATGAAAAACAAGCATTTTATTCCGAGACCACAGCGGAGTATATGACGTTAAAATGCTATGTGGTCAAGCCATAAATTAGGGAGCTTAAGCAACCAAGGCGGAAACGCGAAGGATAAAGTGACTTTTAAAATGATTTCACAATCTTTAAAGGCAGATTTACCCGGTACGATTTTTGCTTACGCCTGTTGTATGCGACATTTGTAGCGCGCGCTGCTTGCGTCAGGCAAAGATCGTATACAACTCGTCATTCCAACGTTTTGATTGTGGCTACTACTGTCGTAGGGGTTTAAAAGGGCCGATTTAGACGGTACAATTTTTCCTCACGACTGTAGTATGCGACTTCCTCACGTTACGTCCACAACACGAATCGTGTCGTCTAAATCATACGTACAACATCTTCACGACAGTTTTACACAACATGAAAAATGTCGTACGATTTTGAAACATGGTTTAAAACCTTACGACAGTCGTAGCGACAATCAAACTGTTAGAATGACGAATTGTATACGATCTTTGCTTGACGCGAGCAGCGGGCGCTACAAAACTCGCATACGACAGTCGTAAGCAAAAGTCGTACCGTCTAAATCGGCCCTAACATGTCTTAAGGACTTTGTTTGTTGCGTGCGAATGTCGTAAGGATGTTGTAGGGTTAATTTGCACAACACGATTCGTGTTGTAGGCATGTCGTTGGCATGGCGTAAGCATATCGCATGCGACAAAATCTTACCGTGTAAATCGGCCTTTAAACTTCTTCGCGATTATTCCGACTCGTTTAATCAGGGTATGAGGTAGTAATTCGTGCCTGTGTGAGAGGGCCTGGTTATTAAGCAGGAAAGGTTCGCTTTTTATACGACTAACAAACAATGCTTTCTTGTTTTTCACCCATATGTTTTTAGAACCTTGATGTCTTAGCCGTTGAAGAGAAACCATGCACAACTATGCGAACGGGTATGGTTCGCTCCATTAACGATAGTTCTATCCTACAAGTCTGCTCCAAGAAGCAATGGAAGCCGTATATTCCCCCATGTCACCCCCTCAGTGGTTGCTATAACAACCGTGTAGCTGGTTTAGTTGGGCATTGGCGCATGGACGAGCAAACTGGAAACGAGGTCGCGGATGACTCGGGTTATGAGAATCACGGCTCTGCTAGTGGCCCGGTTCCTAAGCTGTCGAAGTTCTCACGTGGTCGTTTCTTCGACTCCGCTGGTATGATTGCAATTCCAAACTCTGCCATTCTAAATTTTGGCTTTTCAAGTTTCAGTGTGCTTGGGTGGGTCAAAAGTTTAGATGTGAAATATCCACGGACCACTTTTGCTGCCAGAAAAGGATTTGGCTGCTATTTTACCCCAGGTCACTCGGGATGGGTACCCGGCTGGGAAATGGCGCATGGCTACAGAGCTAAGGGTCTTCTTGTGTGCATACGGGACAAGCAGAACAGATCAATAAATAAAGATATTACGTTTGACGATGGCTATCAACCGGCGCAGCTGCTTGGTCAGTGGGTCCACTACGCTGTCGTGTTTGATCGTGAGCAACAGAAGAAAGTGTCCGTTTACATCAATGGCAAAAAGCAATCAAACACTCTGGACATCTCAGCCGTCCAAGGAAGCGTGGACAACAACAAACAGCTCCAGTTCGGCGAACTTTAATGGCTGGAAAACCAAGGGGGACGAATATCGAGTTTACAACACCGCCCTGGAAGAGAATGAAGTTGCAGCCATCTTCAAGAACCACCTTGTGTAAGAAAGGTTAAAAAGTCAGATTCCAAGGGGACAGCAGAATCATAAATGAACTACTTTAAAGTGACAAAGCAAGTAGCCATGTTAAAGAAAGAATTTTGTACTGATTCCTTTTACGGCCCATTTTAGGAAAAAATGAAATTAACAAAAATAAATAACTGGAAGTAATAACGGTATGACGAAACAACTGACTCAAAATATTGAAGTTTTCACACTAATTCGTTTGCTTTATTAACAACAACAAATGGAGATAAAGATAGTTGTTATACATTAAAAAGGAAATTAAAATTTAAAGTTAGTGTGGAAACATTGAATTTTCCCCACCCCATGTCTGGGTAGGGTCAATCGGCTTCGCACAACAATATAAAACCGTACCTAGATGTCCTAGATGTTTGAAAGCAAAACTGTTGGCTGTGTTACCGTTTTGATCGTGAATTCTTAAACTAAAACTGAAACAGAGTAAAGCAGCTTTAACGAATTAATTGCTGAAATTTTGTTTCAAAAGCTGCTGGTACTACATAAGAGCGATCCTATTTTTGCACATTTGTAATCTAGGTAAGATGAACATTTATTCGTTTGTCTCACGATGGAATCGCTTTGAGTTGTTGATCGCGACGTTTCGACTGCAATACTGCTAGTCTTCATCAGGCGATGAGGTCAATTTTTTACGTGTCGCTATTTGTAGCATGGTGGTTCGCTGCTATTGGTGCATTTCGATCCTCATTATTATTCTGACTATTACATGTTGTTCCCTCACAGGTCCGTTTTGTGGTTGGTCGGCTGTTGTGCTTTCTGATCGTAGGTATCCAAGCTTCTGGAATTTCGATTCCGCTATCTCTATTGATGTTATTAGGATGAAGTCTTACATGGATAGCCTCTTTGACCCTACGTGTGTACCAGTGAGGGTCACGATCAATAAACTTAACTTCTTTCCAAACAGGAAGATGCCCCGTTTCGTTAGCGTGTTCCGAAACTGCGGAGGTTTGCGTACGAGCAAGCCGTATATTTCTGTCGTGTTCTTTTATCCTGTCTTGCATCGCTCTCCCTGTTTCCCCGATGTATACTTTGCCGCACTCACATGGAATTTTATAGACGACACCGTCTTGTTTAGTTGGTTCAAGGGCGTCTTTCGGTCGCACTAAGTGAGACCTAAGAGTTGTGTCTGATTTGAAGACGGTGCTTACGCCTTTTTGTTGTAGGCAGCGGCGAAGAACCTCTGATACACCTTTTATGTAGGGTAGAACCACAGTAGATTTAAATTCCTGCGTAGGTTCTTTGTTGGTTGTTGGTCTTGTTGTTGGTCTGATGAAGACTATCAGTATTGCAGTCGAGAGGTCGCGATCAACAACTCAACGCGATTCCATCGTGAGACAAACGAATAAACGTTCATCTTACCTATCTTACACCACGATGAACAATAAACACATCTTTAATGGCATTTGTAATCTACTTATTCAAATAAATTGTTTTGTACTGATTTGCTTATTTGATAAATAAATGGGGCTTACAGCACTTTCCACTTGCCTTTCATGCGTCTTGATAAAATATGAAGGACCCCTTGTTCAAGATAACTAATGTTCGAAATAGCGAGAATTGCTTGCAACATCTGTATATATACGTTAGCAACACTTGATAATAACCAGTCATCGACCTTGGTGCTCGCAGATCCATACTGTATACTGTTTTTCTTAATTCTTCTCATTCTTGAGAAACATGTTGGGTCAACCATCATATGATACTACTGTAGGCTAGCATCATCAATTAAAGTTTCAAGGCCTTTTCATATTCAGTTAAAAAAACTAAATTCTTATCCGTATTTAAGGTGGCTCCATATAGTTTTTCAGCGCGCGAGGAATGGGAACTAAATTGGCACAAGCGCGCGCGCGAGGAGCGCGACAGTCCAAGTCAGATGACATGTGCCAATCAACCTCCCAGGCAAACTTTTCCAAAGTCTGATTGAGGCATCTTCATGGCTTACCTTTTCAAAACCGGTGGAGCACATAGCAGTGAAATTATGAAAAGCCTTTAGTTTAATCGCTTTTGTAGCTGACAGTTGCAGTCCTACGATTGTTCTACGACTGTAGGACTGGACTGATTGCGATCTTTAAGTTCAAGCAACACAGAGAGGACTGAAAACGTTGCACGAATTATTACGCACCTTCAAGAATTATGCGTGAAGAACTTCTTTCCGTTCTCAACTTGAAATATCAGTGCTGTCCAGGTCAGCTGTCGAGAATCTCTGGGATGAGAAGCTTACGTTTGTTTGGATCGAGCCAAAGTGTAAGTAATTTTTTCGAAAAGTGCCTTAGTTTTTGCCTTTCTAACAAGCCGTCTATTTTTTGTCGGGTAAGTTGTCTATACGGCCGTTCTCATACGGTTTCAGCAAAATACAGCTGACTTGTGAATTTTATTGAGCGATGAAACGATTACACACTTGTAACGAGGTAACAGTTGTCATTGAATTTTGATAGAAGTTGAAACTCAAAAGGACACTTATATTTCAGTGTCTATTTATCAGTCACCAGTAGCTTTTGATCTAAGTTTCACTTGTGTTGACAATGTGCGACTTCAAAAACTTCGGTGGTCTAAAATAAAATTGAAAATTGAAAAAAGTTCAATTGTACCAAGGCTCAAATACAATTTTTATTTTTACGAAAAATTGTGCCTAGAATGAAGGCATTCAGTGAACGAATAAAGGATGAGTATCGAGTTGACGGCCAGTTCTAAAACAGTCGGCGTTTCGCAGGCGTTCTGTTGACTTGTTGAAAATTGCAGTAAAATAATGTAGTCTTTTTCAAAACGTATAATTTCTTGTGGACATTTTTGTCCCCTTTCTCCAACGTCTGCCTTTAAATATAAATTGAAAGCTTATTTATATACTTTTTGCTATTCCATGCAGTTATCAAACACGCAAGTAGCCGCTAAGAAACAACGCGGGTCTCGGCAGACAAAATATTGAGCTTACAACATAAAAAGAACGAGCTTCCCTGCTTTTCTCGGGCAGCATACCAAAAGATGTTCTAATAGCAAACATGACCGCTTTAGTTTTTTTCTTGAAGAACGGTTGTAATCAGTTAATCGTAAAAATGAAACTGAAAGTGGTTTAGTGATTCCGCGTTCTGGAAACTTTAAAGGAAATTTTTTGCTGCTGGCAATAAAGTGGCGGCTTCGTTCGAGTTTTTATATCGCGAATCGGTATAAATTTGCTTCTTTTTTGTTTGTTTGTTCGTTTCTTTCTTTATTTTTGCGAATTTTTTGGTCACATGGATCCTTTACAGTAAAGGAAAGCAGTTGTCCAGAAAAATGTTGTCCTTTGGAAAGAAAAGCTTTAGAAAAGCTTTTCTACCGCTTACCCGCGTGCTGTCCACGCTCGTCCACGCAAAAGGAATCATGAGCATGCGCAACCCCGTAACTTGAAGAATTTTTATTTTGGTAACGTGAAGAAAAAAGGTGGGTTTTGAGGCATTTTCAAACGCTAATTGCGCGTGTTCCACTCGGTGAATTTTTTTTAAAATTGGAACATTTGTAGGATTTTTGTGTTTTTCAGTCATACTAAAGTAAGAGTAATTTTTGTACATGCACTTCTCCATTAATCGTCGAAAACGGAAATTTACTATTCTGACAAAACTTATGTACAAAATTTCTCACAGCTTTGCCAGCTGAGACTTCTCAAACGGCAACATCTTTACAACAAAAATAGCCAAAATTCACCGTGTAAAAACCAAGAAATGACGTGAAGAAATTGGGTAAGCTTAAAAATGAGCCAAACAACTATATCAGTGGTTGCCATGGAAACGGGCCAGGCCCAGAAATTGTGACTTTTTTGAAAAGTATAAAGGCTAGGCTAGTTGCTTTTGTAGCTTTTCCCTAGTGAAATGTAAATCAATGTCCTGAAAATCATAAAAAAAGTTCTGTATATTTGTCTGTTGAAACTGATGAGAAACTGTATGGAGCCACCTTAAAGCAAATTGACAATGAGTTTTAGAAAAAAAAAACAAGCAAAACGATAGCTTTGCGTTTATAAAAAGACATGTTTCGACAGAACGTACTGTCATCTTCAGTTTATTACAGTTGTCGTTACATTAGAAATGGTGTGTAATAAATACTAGAATTAAGACAATAGATATTAATAGTTACAATAGAATGAAACGCAAACTAGTGAAAATTTACAAGAATAAGGGAAAACTGTGACATAAAGTAGCGTGAAAAAACAACAGTGTATTTACTGCCGTTTAAGATAAGGCGTGTTAATTTGCACTTTGTTCGAGAAAGTGGACTCGAGATAGGCCACAGTAAATGACTGAAAAATAGCAATGGCAAATCTAAAGGAAATATGTTTCAGTTCTAGAAAGCGTGGGGTTATTGGCCTGATTAGTGTAATTTTATAATTAAACGCATTGTAATTTCCAAATTCACACCAAAAATGTAACCAAACCCACTCTTTCAGTAAAACTAACAAAACCGTGAACATTGAAATTTCTGGAGTCTTATTGTATTGGGAAAGAAAACCAATCAGGTTGTAGATGAATGAACCGCAAGCCGCAACGGTAATTAGTTTTGTGTTTTTTTTCTTATGGTTTAATCTCGCTTCTGATTGGTCGCGACACAATGAACATTCCAAAAATAACTTTTCATTAGTGTTCAAGGGTTTACTAGTCACACGGTAATGACGAAAAAGGTTTCTAAGATGAAATTCTTATTTCCGAGTAGTATCCTTTGCATTTCATGCCTGAAATGTGTAATAACTGGCATTGCATGAACTTGAGAAGGTAAAACAAGACGCGGCAGAATTGAACACTTTTATGTTAACGAACCATTTTTCGTTAAGTTTTCAACTTGCCTTTAATAATATCGGCCTAAACCTAGTCAGTCAGTCCCGAAAAGAAAACGACCATTCAATTAACATTGCAGAAAAAATACAAACAAACAAACAATAAAAAAACCCACCAATTTGCAAAATGAGACTCCTGCAAAAATTTCAGCTGCAAGAAGTCGAGTCACATTCCATATAAATAAAACTAAGCTAAAGTGAATCTATAAGTTTTGTATGATACAACGGATGTTGAGACGCCAGCTTTTCTAACGTTTTTCTCCAAATAAAAGGTTTTGCACAGGGTGTAACATATTATTCGTTTCTGTTAGTTAAATTTTGTGGGTAAGTACTGGCAAATCTCACCAATTTCTCTCTGTCGCTCACAAGTTTCGGGAGGTTTGTTTTCCTAAATTCCAGCTTTGTACATCAAACCCAACTGCAAGTAGAACCTGGTATTCCTTAACTAAGAAAAACCCGCAAAAATCGCTGAACTTAGCCTTTTCCCGGGTCACAGATAGTAGGGAGAGCGAGGATTAGGTGGTTAGGGCGCCGGATTTGAAATTTATATCTGGAGGTCCCAGGTTCAAGTCCCGCTCTGACCGTTGTCTGGAGTTGTTCTCGGTAGACCCGAGTTCAACTCCCCTCTTCGACCACACTTGTAAATAGCCAACTGGTCTGCCTCCCACCAGTTAGGGTTCTTAAAAAGCTATCATGTTCATTTATTATTGAAATTAGACAGACGAGATCTGGATAGAAAGAAGACGGCCGCAGGAAAGAGGGAAGAGAGCCTGTGAGGTTAAATTTAACCACTGGACGTACAGGCAAAGTCACAACCCAACTGAGGTACAATTGCAAGGGGTGGTTGATGGAACCCCCGTAAGGTTTTTGCTGTTTTGCAATATTTCGAAAAGGATTTTACCTTTAGTATAAAGCCTTTGATGTGCTCAACAAGATGAAGTATGCAGCGCTGAGGGATGCAGCGCTGCTGGAAGTCTGTGGCGTCACTCAAGATGGCCGCCATCTTGGAATTTACCCTAAATTAGAAATTATCCAACAACGGCGGAAATTGAAAATGTTTGATGCAAGACATGCAATATTTGACATAATTAAACACTGCTGCTTTTTTCAAGATTTTCTGATTTTTTCACCCAAAATTGACTCGACCACCTGCAACTAATGACGTCACATCTCGTAACCTTAGCAACCGATTCTCACCAAACCTTTTGTCAAAATGTGTCTAAGGGCCAGGATAAACTAGGAAACATTGTTGCGGAAACATTGCTGTAGACGCAAATGTTTCCCAGTTTAGCCGCGCGAGAAGCAAATGTTGCGGCAGCAAGTTTTGCGTCTTGGAAGCAAGTCAAAAACATTTTCGCTTCACAGACGCAAAGTTTGCTGCCGAAACGTATGTTTCCTAGTTTAACCACCCAAGGAAACATGTCTGGAAACAATGTTTCCGCAACAATGTTTCCTAGTTTAGCCAGGCCCTAGTTTCCTAGTTTAGCCAGTCATTTTCAGGAACTGAAAATGACTGGTGCGAGAAAAAAAAAATCGCCTTGGAAAAATTCAAGGAAAACTTTATGTGGGGTAGCATCACCCCTCCCTTGTACGTCCGAAGCAGGACCCTCTTCCGCTCACTTTTGGTAATTCTTGTGTTAACTGGTTCTTTTGTGTCAAAATGTTCAGCTGTCAATTACTTTGAATTATTCTAAAATTTCACTCGCGCGTCTAGATTGCCCAACAAAAATGATGTGGCTGTATTTGGAGGAGACAGACATCACCTGTTTCGTTAGTTAGTTTTGGCCACTGTTGGTCGGTTTGCTTGCCGGAGCAACGTCCTTAAGAAGCAAAAACAAAAACAAAAACAAAAACAAAAGAACGAAGACAATAAATTTCGTCAGGTCAGAAGCAATTTCGCCTAAAATCTGATGACGGAGATCACCAAATAAACGTCTGCTTCCCCCACCCCTCCCCCCCCAAAAGAGAAATTATTAAAATTAAAAATTTTTACAGAGAAAAAAAGAGGTCACCAGTAAACACGGAGCCACGTTTCAAAACTTGACAATTTAAGGAGGGAGTTGTAAACACTTATTAACACTTATTAACGGGCTGCAAAATGTATCAGTATGTCGCAAAGCTTAGTCACTAATGTAAATTGCGATTACATTATTATAATAGGATATTGGTTAGTTCTTTGATTCCATCCGCCGATTTTCTTTCAGCCCGTAGTCAGTAAGAGAGACTGTGAAGCAAAATTAATAGCATAATATAACATTCCAGAAGAAAAAGAAAAGGGAGGGACAAATTAAATTGCAGCCATGATTAATGTACGTTGAGTCAGTTCATAAATCTACTTTGAAGCATGTGAATATGCGTTCGTGACTTTTCATCACCCATGCCTAAAGTAGATGCATTAAAATCTTGAAACTGAAGGGCAGTTTAAGTGCTTGAAACACTTACCTCACGTACCATCGGAAGACTTGTGTCTCCATCTTGTGATAAAAGTTGATGTGAAAGGCTGATATAAAAATTATTTTAGTGGAAATATATATATATCTTTTTGCAGGTACTGCCTTTGAGTCCGTGGAACAAATTCTAAGTTCTGACCACTGCGATCTGTTTAAAAAATCATAATGAATAAAAACCAGATCTCATTCGGATACCATTCATTATACTACCTAAAATGGTTTCATTTTAGTTTTAGGTCACTCATGGGATAGTTTTAAACTGTAAGCTGTTACTAGTTAATATATTCTTATAAGGCTTGTGTTGCTTCAAAACAAACCAAAAGGGGAAAAAAAAGAAAGAAAGAAGAAAACCCAGGATACCCAAATGCTGTATTAGCTATATCATAATCATTTAATAAAAATATTAATTACCTTGATTACTGATATAGGTAATACAACGTTTGGGTTCCCTGTGGAGTCTCTGGAGTGGAGGCATTCATGACAAATGTGCCGTCAGATACTCGAATGGAAGAAAAGAGGAGGGCGACCCCTTTTTTTCAGCTGCCATTCACAGTGTTATAAATGTGTTCGGATATCGTCGAAAGTGTTTGGTTTCTTTTAACGCTCTTTTTTTAACCAACGCCGAGTTTTTTTTTTTAATGCAAACTGTTTCACGTCAAGACTGAAAGAAACAAAGCCTGTATCCTGGCCTATTGAATGGGACAAATTACCCTAGTGTATAGGTGTGCGTCTCAAGGAAAAAGTACAGAAATAAATCTCTTAGAGGGTAAAGAGATAAAATCTTGATTACAAGTATTGCCTTCTCATGGAGGAAAATGTGATGCAAGACACGCTCCAGCTCTCTAAGATGATATAGATATACGCGCAGAGCAGAGACCTTTTCTTCGCTGATCATTCAGTTCTCCTTCGGATATCGACGGGTAGCCTAGTGAAGCTTACACCATGGTAATGGTCTTCAAGATCGCCATATTTGTTTCATTCATTCTCTGTGGAGCAAAATTGTGCGCAGGCCAGAGCCCAGCTCCTGTCGTAGGGTGTTGCAACTGCGAGGTATTTATAAGATGGACGTATTGTTTCTCATTAAATTCCGTATGAACACATTTTCAAGAACAGAGAAAAAGAGAAAAGCACGAGTTCCAGCGTATTCTAAGGACTAACGGTAATCGAAATGACTCCAAAGAATTTTATTTGTTTTTGAAAACTTCTTAGAACCTAGGAACAAAGCAAAAATTAAAGTTATATTTCGTGGTACCATCTTTCGGACCATGAGTGATTACCTATTCAAATGAAAATTGCTTTTGAAGTAAACGCTGATTTAGAGGTATGTATTAAATAGGTGAAAAGCTGGATCTACGTTGTCAGTGGATGGAATTTTTAAGTGAGGGACCTTTCGAGAACTTCCTGACAGGGCAGTTATCTGAAAATTAGAAATATAAGATGAAATTCAGTGCCTAATTCTGAGTACTGGAATGAGTTTTGTGACGGAACTAATGTAGAAACATTTGCTGTTCAAAACAGTGCGAACATTTTTTGTCAATGGATGTTAGCGGTTCTGAAAATTTATATAAAAAGGGAGATTGAGAAATACTCTAAAATTTAGCATTAAACGCTGTCGTCTAATACAACTGCTTTCAAGTGCAAATGGTCTAGATTTATGAAATGCGTGTTTTAATTTTTAAGAAGTTAAACAGTTTGCTATACGGTTTTTTCAAAAAAAAAAATCGGAGCCTGATCGAGTCTCAGTTGATGTGATCGAGTCATCATCGGAGACTTATGTTTGGATAGTCGAGATCAACTGCGAAATCTTCCTTAGCGAAATCAGTTGCATCCATTTCGCCGGTTTTAGTCATGTTACTGGACCCGTAAACTTCGTGATTAGAAGTCTGTTCGGTTGCCATTTTTCAGAATAAACCAGATACTTACAAATATGACGAGCAGAGAAATCCCTGAAATTGATAATCTAGGGTCACTAAAATGCGAAATATATCTTGAATTTCGTATTTCAGCAAGAAAGATTAGATGTTACATTTCAAATATGTTTTAAAAGTGATATTTCAATTTATATTGCATGATGATAGTACTTTGATGATATGGGAGCCGTGAAGAAAATTAAGTGTTGCATATAGCAAATCCATATCAAATCTAGGCCCCTAAACAGTTAAATTCCTTTGTGTCTCGAGTGTAGGGGAATTTGGTCAGTGAATATTTTTTTCTCAATATTAACACGACGTATAGTAAATTATAACACTTGGCTACAGTTTAAATTAACGACAAGGCATTCGTGCGAGGAAAAGGAGCTTGAAAATATAGATATTCGAGATCAGACATCCATCTCAATGGCTAAAAATACGAGGACTCTACTCAGGGCTTTGCAATTTCACTATCAATATGTCCTTAAGCTTTGCAGTTACGTTCTTCCTATTGGTTTTAATGCAAATAGACTCCATTTGCCCTCCTTTTTATACCTCATTAAAAAATAATGTGAACAAAAAAAAACGTAGATTTCAATGAGCGTCTCTCATGTGAGGTGTCGCGAAACACCTTCTGCAGAGGTTAGAAGGTTTTGCATGATAATTTGCTTTCCTGTGTTCAGTGCCTTCTGAACACAGCATGTTTTCCTTTTATTATTGTTATTATTTTTCTGGCCTTAAGACTTGAAATATGTTGCAAGCCACGCTCTAAGAACTCCTCGAACAGCTATAGTTTTTCCTTGTTTGTCGGCGATTTCAACTTATCAAATATAACCGTGAACAATTTATGATGTCTATGATGGTAACTGAAGACCCGAACTGGCTGTACTGGTCAGGATGGAGCAATATTTCAATTCACTGTAAAAAATATACTCATGTTTGATGGCACAAAAAAGGGCGGATACCACATACAGTGCGGGCAAAGCATAGTGGATGACCAGGATCCTTTTATAATATTCATTTTTAAGGTGGCCGAACACAGTTTTCTTGTACCTTTGCGTTATTCTCAAACTACTGGCAGTTGGGCAGCCAAAATTGGCAAGATGCAAGTTCATCTAAAACAGATTATATTTTGATATGTTTTATTGGGCAGAGTGCCGTTGCCATGGCAATGCAGCTGGTAATAAACTGGCATTAAATAATGGGTTTGATTTATTTTCAGAAAATCCAGTCGTTAGATTTTTTCCATCATTTGTCTCTAGAAAACTCAAAGCAATACTGGCCTATTGACACTAGTCTCGTGAAATTTTGACAGAGAGATCTTCTGTAATTCTGTGTTTTGCATTTTAACGTTTTCTGAAGAGCGCGCGCAAACTGTGTTCAGACACCTTAATAGAGGAAAGCAAAGAGGGCGTTGTTTCGGTCGATTCTTCGATTTGGTCGAATTATTACCATGGGGAAAGAGTAAAACATGAGAACCATGTTTAAATGGCAACATTCAGCATAGAAAAGCTCATTTCCCATAAACTTGACACATATTGTTCTTGATGCCCGGCTGTTTTTTCCTAAAAAATAAACTTTATTTAGATCAGGAAGAAAGTTTAACATTAGGCCCTGTTTTCTCAGGCGAAGAAGTTCCTGATTGAATCTTCTGACGACCCAGTGAGGTCAGGGTGTAACCTCACAAATCCCACTCTGCACATGCATGTGTGACTGAGCTTGGTTATCAAGCAGGACACGTGATATCAATCTACTTAACAACGATTTGCTCTTTTCTACTCTATATTCGTAGGGCCCTGGTATCCTCACCATTGAAGAGAAACCATGCACAACTATGCGAACCGGCGTGGTTCGTTTCATTACCAATAGCTCCATCTTGCAAGTCTGCTCCAAGAAGCAGTGGAAGCCATATGTTCCACCCAGTACACCCCTCAACGGTTGCTATAACAACCGTGTAGCTGGTTTGGTTGGCCACTGGCGCATGGACGAGCAGACTGGAAACGAGGTCGCAGATGACTCGGGTTATGAGAACCACGGCTCTGCTAGTGGCCCGATTCCTAAGCTTTCCAAATTCACACGTGGTCGCTATTTCAACTCTGATGGAAAAATTTCAGTTCCAAACACTGCCATCCTGAATTTCGGCGATTCAAGCTTCAGTGTGATTGGATGGATCAAGATTTTAGATGTCACATAATCCCCTCACAACCTTTGCTGTCAGAAAAGGATTTGGCTGCTATTTTGGCCCAGGTCGCTCAGGATGGGTACCCGGCTGGGAAACAGCACACGGTTACCAAGCTAAAGGTCTGGGCGTGTGCATACGGGACAAGGAGAACAGGAAAGTGAACAGCGCGATTGAGTTTGACAATGGCTATCAACCGGCGCAGCTGCTCGGTAAATGGGTCCACTACGCGGTTGTGTTTGATCGTGAGCAGCAGAAGAGAGTGGTTGTTTACATCAATGGGAAAAAGCAGTCAAACACCCTGGACATCTCAGCCGTCGAAGGAAGCGTGGATAACACGAGGCCGCTGGAGTTCGGTACTCTTTATGGCTGGAAAACCAAGGGGACCCTGGACGAATATCGAGTTTACAACACCGCCCTGGAAGAGTACGAAGTCGTGGCCATCTTTAAGAACCACCTCGTGTAAGGGGTCAGCTGAATCGCCAATGAACAGTTTAAAATGATAAAACACGTAGGATAAGGGGAAAATGTGCTGATTCCTGTAACGGCTCATTTTAGGGAAAAAAGGAATAGAAGTGAATGAATGGAAGTAATAACGCTATGACGAAACAACTTACCTAAACTAAATATTGCCAGCGTCTTAACCCCCAGGGGGGGGGACTCCCATATGAAATTGACGGGGATGCTCGTCGGAAAATTAGAATTAACACCCTAAAGGAGACCAATCTGGGCGTGGCTCCGGCTTTATTTTACCCCTAAGGGAGACCATGTAAAAACAGACAACTAAATAAGAGCTATAGAGATGTTAATTGCCCTAAAGATGTTGCAATCGAATGCTGTCTTCTATGAATAAATTGTAACAACGGCGATTTCTGTGTTGCTCTAGACCACTAACACAGTATGATATAGATATTTCTTGACACACAACCCTAAGTGATACCTGTGTGGGTAAAAATATTGGCTTTCCGTCCTCAACACCCTAAGTGAGACCAAAATCTGCAATTTACAACCCTAAGCGAGACGACGAGCATCCCGGTCACTTTCATATGGGAGTCCTCCCCCCCGGGTTTTAACACTAGTTTACTGAAACGATAAATGGAGGTAAAGAAGCTTAAATAGGAAATTAAAATGGCTATCAAAATTTAAAGCTAGTGTAGAAACTTTGGACTTTTCCCAACCCCTGTCTGAGTAGGATCAATCGGCTTCGAATAACAGTAAAAACTAGCCGGCGAACGCAGACGCATTTCCGACTGTCGTTCGTCTCCCGGGATTTACATGCACGGCTCAATCGATTAGGTGCTGAACGTCAGTTCGGGAGTCCACAATTTGGTCCTGGTTCGAGCCTCAAGAGAAACGCAACTACCGATTCTTTTTAAAATACTACTAGCTACTAGCTGCTATTAATAAAATACCGCTTATGACAAGTACCTAATAAAACTGATCGACGAAGTTATTTGATACACGTCAAAAAATGACAAGTAACAGAATAAATTAACAACCAGAAACAGTTCTGGAAAACAGAAACTACGCCAAAATATTTCTCCTTATCTCATAACTGCCAGAATGATTTTAATGTGGTTTCGAGTTAAGGTCACCCTCTTCCGTCCCCAATGGTCAATCAATCGTCCTTTGACCTTAACCAACCTTTAAACAACCTACTAACACGAAATTCCTTTCATTTTATCATTAACATAGCAATTACAGAACGGTCAATAGGACATTTGCATGATGGCGTCATTTGACCAATCAAAACTGTACATTAGTTCTCTTTTTACTATTTTCATGATATGAATTTCTACACTGATATTCAAACCAAACTACCTTTTACAATTGTACTAAAACAGATAAAACAAGCGACGCATCATGTATCGCGTCAATACCTTCTGCAGACTTGTCCATCAAGCGAGGATCAGCTCGAGGATTGCTTGCACAGTACTTTTGCTGTCGAGCAGTTGCCGATACACTTCCTCAGTGTTTCACGGAGAAACGTAACGAATAGAAGAGTTCAATCACTGTTCCTAGCCTGTCAGTGATGTTGTTGATAAATGACTTAACCAGCTCACTGAGATGAGACAAAGTTGGTGACATTGTTTTAAATTTTTGAACGATTCTGTTGAAATTTGGTTCTTTGTTCTGTAAACCTTTAGCACTGGAGATAAAAAATGGATGGCTGAAAAATGCATTGAATAAATAATCGCCTGGCCCCCCCAAAAAACTTTGTAATTCCAATGAGAATTAAATAACAATGACCCTAATTTACATGAGAGAAGGACAAACTGAAGGATTCTGGTAGTATGTAATCAAATGACGCCATCCTAAAAATGTCCTATTGCATAAACTGTCCCCGTCCCCAAAAATACCACGGTCAAAATATCTTCCTCTTCCAACCCCACCAGTGCCTCTAAATATCTATAAAATGCCAATCAATCATCCAGTGGCCTAGAAAAACCTACGACGACGAAGGGGATGTCTTTTCGTAATCTTATAAGAAGGTGCCTATCCATAAATAGAGCCTTCTCTGCGTTGCTACCCCCCTTGGTATTCGGAAGTTTGCTCAGTGCTTTGTGATTACTTCTTGTTCTCAACTCTCCCTACCGCAAGCTTGTTAGAAAGTGTGTTCAGCCCCTATGAAGGGTGCGATACGGAGATTTCAAAGAGTACTTGTATTTTAGAGCCAACAGAAATGGAGCCAAAACGCCTCTAAGTCCCGGACAAACGGATTCAACATTTCCATTCAGCAGCGTTTAACAATTTTAACAACATCCTAAACACTACTGGCCGCCATGTAAAATGATATCGGACGAAGTTGAATTATGTTAGATGGCATTGAACGGAATGTGATTGCCATAACTTGTTGAACCCAACAATGTTGTCCTTTGTTGAATGGAGATGTTGCATTTATTTTTCAGGGGCCTAACAACGACCAAACTCATTCCTGCCCTCCAAATGTGAACTCGCCCAACACAAGGAGTTATCATTGAAGGAACTCATCAAGAAACGAGAAGCAAATTGCGGTGCATTAAACAATGTGTGAGCCACTAAGTTGCCAACACCACTTTTATTTTCCGGACTCAGCTTTTATCTTAAATAACAACCCAAGTTGGCTAATATGCAAGAAGCGAATGACACATCTTCATGTCGAATATCTGGGATTAATAAGTCAGTGCTTCAGTGCAAAATAAATCAGTAATTTATCATATTCTACTTTATCTTTAACTTAGAATAATACTCTATGGGAGTCAGTTTTATCACTTTGAATTTTCGATTTTGCAGGACCTAGCCTCATCAAATGGTCTTTTGGCAAAGGATAACTGGGGCTATGGCAAAGTTGTTATAGGCATTGCAAGGCAAATCATTCCATTTTCCTTCAATTATGTGGACACAGTTTTCCACACCTGCGGAGTTGTCCGGTTGCCCAGGTTTCCATTCTGAATACTGCCCCTGGAGGAGTGGACTCTCATCAACCCAATAGAACTTGGAGTCACCCTTTCGGAAAAGCCCAATCCACGCACCTAACTCGGCCACTCTCTCCTGCCTTGATACCAGGTCCCAAATGAATTTGTTCTCTTCAGCTGACCTAATTATGGCGAGGTCCCCTCCGAGTTTTTGGCAAGCTTTTCGAGCATCATCCCAGTGAAAGTTGAAAATGCCGGGCGTATCGTCAATGTAATATCTCGAGTTTCCATAGCTGAACCAGACTGGAATATCTAATAAACAAACAAAGTATAAGACGGGATACGTAAAGCCAAATAATGAAGCCGATTCTTCAGTAATAATAATAATTAAAAACAGTATTACAATTATAGTAAGTGACCTTTCCAGAATCCTTTTCACCAGAAAATTTTTCAATGCCAAATAACTTTGTGAAGTTAAACTCCAGAAGGAAGCCACACCATATGGTATTTACTCCTCCTGTAAAATATCTCTTATATCCATCTTGGTGTGATGACGTCATTATTCACGTGGCTATTTCCGAAAAAGAAATTTCACCTCACTGTAAAAACATGTCACAATCAGTTCGAAAGCAATAAACGCGGCCAGAATCCTTATGGTATGGGTCATTCGGAAATGGCCATTAGAATTATGGGATATCAAAACTGTGTTATCTATAGAAGGGAGTATGAAAGGAGATTGGGCACGAGTTTCTGTAGTTTGATTACGTTGAAGCGCAAAGTGCCGAAATTTTTACATGATAATAAACATTCTAATAATAACGATTTTCTTGACAAAGTGAATGCTGTGACGTCATAAGTTAAGTGACCAGAGCACTTCGTGTCGGCGATTTGTTCATTCAGGTTTTAATCGCTCTATCTAGTTCCTTTCCCAATAAATGAAACACGGTTTCAAGCAGAACAAAGTTCTGATTTTTTTTTGGTTGGGAAATCGTTTGCTAAGAGTAACAACATAAATATTTCTGTAGTTATAATTTGCTAGAAAACTTTTAAGTACATGTTGCACTTTTGCTAAGAAAATGATGGAACAGTTTTTTCGAAACTTAATATCTCAAAGAAAGCATGTTGATTTGGTGTGACGACACGTCTGAGTCTGTCAAGCTTGTATAACATTTTAAATACTTTTTTAAACAATTTCTGGAAATAGGCGCTCCAGGTAAATTACATTTCCGACTGAGCCAATGAATACAAAGGCAAACCACAATGGTTCTTTCATAAACCTGTTTTTCACTTCATATCACCTAACTGAGGAAAAAAAGGGGGTCTGCTCATAGGTCTAAACTGTGAGGATGGGATTAGTTTTTAGCTCTCCATGCGTTGCTTTTTTGGACGACATTTCACAGTTATGTAGCTTTTTATCAACATTTCTTTCATTCAGTGCTTCACTCCAAATGTCCTTGTACAGCTCAAAAATGACAGCAATTTACCGGGTGTTGCATTTATGATATATTGATTTTTTTTATTGTTGATTTAATTATTATTTTCTATTTACAAAAATAGAACGAACAGTAAATACCCACAGGGTATGTTTTATGGTCTAATCTCATAACGGGCTCAAAATCTGGATAGTGCACTTTTACTATAGTTTATACATGTAGATACTTGACCTTTCTTTGCAAGGAAAGTTGATAGAAACCTTCCTGTTTTTTTTTTGTCAAAATAAAGTTACCTCACCTAAAAGCTGTTTTCCCAGGCATAACTGTGAGGTCCAAAACAGGCCTCACAGCTACACTACTGTACACGAGTTCTGGATTTTGAAACCGGTTTCTTTAATGACTAATTATTGGTATAATTAAGAAATAGATTAAGGCGGCATCAGCAAACTTGGTTCTTGTGTGCTAATAAAATCTGCTTGTTTTCTTTCACGTTTCTATTTCACCAAGCTGCTGTAACATGGAACAATTCCAGGTAACACCATTTAAGTCAGGAATGTAAAACAGACAATTGTCCCAATCCATTGTAACCCTTTAGTTTAAGAAGTTAAGCCTTGTAATTTGTTGCTTTTCCCATGATAAAATATGTGTTAAAATAAATATTGAAAGTTTGTTATTTTCTTTCCTTCTAAGTTTTGGTAAAAGGGACTTTTCAGATTTCATTTACACAGATCTCTGTCAATCAGTCTGACTTGAGGTTACTCCGGATCTTCGCGGGTGTTCTCAGGGAAAAAATTCCTATGCGCGCCATTTTAAAGGAAAACATGGCAAACTGTGTATCGTTGGAAAGGTTAATAAATGTAAATTTTGGAAAATAAAAAAAGAATGGCCGGTTTCTTCAATTCCGCAAAAGAAAATCGCAAACAACCGAGAAAATGATTATGTGTCATTCAATTGAATTAATGGGGTATCAAATCCAAGCGCATTGGCAAAATACCTGTACAGTGTTAATCACATAGGATCAGTCATCAAAATGCGTGAGCAGTTTTCGATATTCTGGCAGGTAATTTTAAATTAATCTGTCAAGTTCGAGCAGTAATGAATACGCAATGCGCATTGCGTTGAAGATCGCTACGGCTGAAATACCATACATTTCAAAAATCCTCGACACGTTTTGGTTTCACAACATCTAAGGAATGTTCAGGCCAAATGTCACAGAAATCCGCCGAATTTTGATACCCTATTAATTTATTTATCTGATCAAATGACGCATGGTCATTTTAGCGGTCATATTTTCTTGCAATTTTCTCCTGCGGAATTAAAAAAAACTGGCAATTAATTTTTTTTCCCGAAATCTACATTTATTAACCTTTCCAACGATATAAAGTTTGCCGTGTTTTCCTTTAAAATGGCGCGCATACGAATTTTTTCCCCGAGGACACACGAGGACACCCGCGAAAGTCCTGAGTAACCTTAAATCTTTTATGAATGCAATGTCTTCATGGTCTCTCTGCACAAGCATGGTATATATAAAAAAAGAAGGGAAGGGGCTAAGAAATCAGGGAGGTCAGGTGCATGTTTATTTTGTTTGTGAGGAAGTGGTAGTCATGGTATTTTGAGCACTAAATATGGGCGGAAATAAAAGCACAAAGCAAAATGTAATTTCCAAGCAAATAAGTGATTTCAACACTCCCAAAAATAATGTATACAATACTTACACTGATATATAAAAACAATTGGTAAAGTCGAGGGCCGAACCACTTTCAATTCTTAGGCTTTGTACAGCTGTAGGGGGAGGGGATGATTGAAGGCTATTTCATCCTGCTAACAAATAATTAGTGGTTTCATAAGATGTAAGTTTATTTTTGTCTTAAATCTTGTATTTTGTGATTTAAATAAAAGTTCTTTATCTTTTTATCTAAAAACCAAAAGACACAGTTTTTTTTAAATTATAAAAACGGTTTTCTTTCATGGCATTAATGTGCATGTATGGGTCAATTCCAAAAGCGATCTCCCCTCCCCCTCCCCCTCCCAACTGAGCATTTACCCGTACAGTTAACTTTTTTAGATGTCTGACCAAATTCCCCACTTTGTGGGTTGAATTTAAGGTGCTCCATTGGTTGTGGCTGATTACTAGGTATAATTCTCTGCCTGTTTGACCTCAAATGTCACTATGTGCATGATTCTTATTGCATTGGCTGTTGACATTTCCACCAGCTCTAGGTAACAATCGGCGACACCTCCCTAAAACGTTGACGCCAAAGGAGCTCATTCCTCGTGTTCCTATTAATAAGTATATTTCTTACATGATACAATATAACAATATCAGATTTATTAAAAGAAGAACGGGGAGATGATGGAGATATGGAGTGCAAAATCTTTTTCACTGATTGTGAATGCTGACCAAAATGTTGTCAATGGTCAAATGCACTCAAATTCCCACAACATGGAACTGAAGGGGGTGAAATACCTGGGTGTTGCCTGGGGGGAATTAACACGCTTATAATTGACTAATACATGACTGCTGTACATATTATTGAAAGGTATATTATCTAAATCCATCGGGGTAGGACATAATTTCTGACTCCAATGTATTTCAGATTCACTGATTGGCAACACTGCGAGTTAAAGACTTTGATACTGGATATTAAATCTGACAACTGTTTGATTGCCTGATCGATTTTTTTAATGATTGGGTGATTGATTGATTGATTGATTGATTGATTGATTGATTGATTGATTGATTTCTTTGTATTAATAGGATCAATTTTTAAGGAAATAGAAAAGTACGTGTATAAAGCTGTTATCTCTAGAGGACCAATAACTGTTAAAACAACAGTCAACTGATTGATTGATTGATTAATTGCTTGATTAGTTGACTGATGGATTAAAATTCCTGGTTTGTTGATCAAATGGTTAATTATCAATAAGTGATTAAGTGATTGATTATAACCTAGTAAAAGTACATGTATCTTTGATCAGAATTGCTAAATTATGTTATGCTACTTCTTCTCAGATGCTGCAACTCTCACTGCAAAATATCTTTAGGGATAGCCAAAATATAAATTTGAAACAACCTTCAAATTCTGAAATTCTAGTTAATAAATAGCAAATAATTACTTAAACCACAAACTCTCCGGAAAGGGCATCTGTAATGCAGGGGCTGGATCCTAAGTTATCCTAAGTACCCTTTCTTAACAATAGCCATCGGTCACATTTTTTAGTGGGGGGTGGGGGGGGGGAGGGTGACGGCAATATTTCTTATGGTCAAGCATGATCACAGTGAACGCTTAACCCTTTATGCCTCCGGGTAGGGTATTCAAAAAACGGAATGGTACATTCCATTCTTTTGGAATGTTTCTGGAAAAGATGGAAATCCTCAAATGTATTCCTTTTCATTCTATTTCAACCGTACCCTGTGGTATAATAAGACAAATAAGACACCTTATTACTTGTAATTCAACTAACTTAACATATATGATCGAATGTAAAAAGTGTAAGAAACAATCAATACGTGAAACTAAACGCACGCTTCGTGAACGTTTTTCTGAAAACAGCCAAGCTACGAATAATTCACTTCACGCTAACGTCGCGGCAGCCGTCCCTTCCCACTTCAATCTACCTGGCCACTCTATCACAGGCATGGGTGCATCTCGACGGGATCAATACAAAGTAAACCTGCTGTTAACAGGGCTGAGGCTACAGCCTAAGAAGATGAACGGAAGACGACAACAAGACTTGTCTTAAAGACAGTGTCAGTTATTCTTCGCAAGAAAAAAAGGATTTGTTTTGTTCATCTATTCTTCTTTCACGTATATGACGCTGTCCATCACCACACTAAAGAGCTTGCGAACAAGAATAGATTTTTCTTGCCCGTTTATAATGTATGCATTTGGCTCGGAATGCAGGATGCAAACTTTATAATACAGGAAAGGTCCCGTTTAATTTTGAACATTGACCACAACCATGAAATTGTAGAAAATAGTTTACAAAATTTTAAAAAAAGCTTTAAATACCAAATAAGAAGACGAAAAAATAAAAAATTTTCAAACAAACAAATGAAGAAATGAAGAAATGAAGGAACAAAGGAACAAATAAACGAATGAATAAAGAAAATAAAGGAGTGAAAGATGAAGGAAGGGTGAAGGGAAAAAAGAGTGAAGGATGACGGGAGGATAAAAGAAGGAAGAAAGAAAGATAAGAAGGAAGAAGGATGGAAAGGAGGAAGGAAGGAATAAGGAAGGAAGGAAGGTGGGAGGGTAGGAGGGAAGGGAGGAAGGAAGGAAGGAAGGATCGAAGGAAGGAAGGAAGGAAGGAAGGAAGGGGAAAGGACGGACAGACGGAAGGAAGGAAGGAAGGAAGTATGGAGCGAATAAACGGAAGAATTAGTGATTGCTTGATTGAATGAATGAATGAATGAATGAATGAACGAACGAACGAACGAACGAACGAACGAACGAACGAATGAATGAATGGGTGAACGGATGACACTGAGTAGTACTTAAAAAAGAAATACATACCCTTGAGGAACCTCTGGCAAAGGGTAACTGGGGCTCTGGACGAGTCACCCCAAGCATCGCAGCGCAAGTCATTCCATTTCCCCCCATTTACATTGACACAGTCTTCCACACCTCCAGAGCTGTCTGGTTGCCCAGGTTTCCATTCCGTATATTGTAGTGGCGTATCGTCAACCCAGTAGAATTTCGAGTCACCCTTTCGGTAAAGCCCAATCCACGCGCCAAACTCGGTTACTGACTTCTGCTTTGATATCAGGTCCCAAATGAAACTGTTTTCTTCAGCTGACCTGATTGTAGCAAGGTCCCCTCCGAGCCATTTGCAAGTTTTACGAGCCTCATCCCAACGAAGGGTAGGGTTTTGGGCAACGTAGTATTCGGAGTCTCCAAAGGTATACCAGTCAGTATATTTACCCTCTTGACAAAGAGATATGAAAAGAGAAAAATGGGGGAAAGTCAATGAGACGTAATATGTCAAACACGAGAAAAAGTGTTTCGTCAGGATATCCAAACACCGAGAGATGGGTTAAAAAACCAGTCGCAGCCGTGTTTTTTTTTCTTTTTTAACTGACTTCGAGGTGTTTGGATACCTGATGAAACAATCGTTCGAGTTTTTGATATGGCTTCTTGAGCCATTCATAATTCTTGGAAAAATTCAAAGCAAAAGTTCGCAAAATTTTATGCTAATTAAGACCCGGTAGTGATTTCCTTTGTTTTCTCTTTATTAATGAGTTTGAGAAGTTAACTTTTACAGCCCCGAATAGAAGAAACGAAAGCAACATCAAAACATACCCAAAAATGGTGGGAATTTTGATGATAACACTAGATGGACTGTCAGCCTTACTACGTTTAAGAGAAAGATCGGATCATTTTTAGACGATCAGTAATTGGCTGTAGTAGAGCGCTTTTTAAACGAGTGTCGTAAAACCAAAACCAAAGTAATTACCCCAGCCAATCACAACAAACACAAATTACCCAATGAACCAATCAGAACTCGAAGCAAATACATGTAACCAGCGCCAAGCGCGGGAAAACGCGTGCGAGCAAGTCGGGATTGGTTTGAGTTTTACTCCTGATTGGTCGAGAAAGTGGCGCGAGATTTTTTAACCAATCACAGGGCGAAGTAAAGCAAAACCAAAACAAAACGCGAATTACTTTCGACACTCAATTGAAAACCGCTCCATATGTCAGTTTTGTTACCCTACTTTAGATGACTAGTTAACTTTGAGAAAACTTATTTATGTATTCACTCTTCAGTGATTCTGTTTTTATGCGTTTCTGTTCAGGTGAAACATGAATAAAATAGAGTGTATTTAATTTGTGCATGTGTAAGTGCTAGACGAAAGGGTGAACCGATACCTTTTTTTTAAATCGATCCAGGACGAGCACGATATTTACCGGCATTAGGCATTTTTCAAGAGGGATGGATGGTCTTTCTAAGCTGTAGAACTTCGTCACCCTGAATTTAGTAATTAAGTTCTTTCTGCAATGGTGCATCGGTAAACGCTGACGCATGGGAAAAAAGAAAAGACGGGAAAGAAGTGCTTTGGAAACCGAAACAAGCACACCAAAGCCAAGGAAAGCAAATATGGCGGCTGTTGAAAGTGAGGAAGACTCCCTAAACGTTACCGACACTTCTGGTATTTGAGAAGAACCTAATCTCTTAGAGCCCAAGAAAATGCCAATTGATGTCCAAATTTCAGTATCGAACATTTTAAGAGAACAGAAAAATATCACAACAGAAACTGCGTTGCTAAAAGAGACAATTCAATCAAACGAGAAGGAAGTAAGGCAGCTTAAAGTGAAGCTAAGTAAGTTGTTGTTAAATAGTAAATTGTGAACTCTTACTCATAAAAACAATTGTAAAATAGTGATGAGAGGAACTTAAACCTCGGGCGCACAAAAGTTGGGGGGGATGGATGCCCCCCCCCATAAGGTTTTTCTTGAATTTATCCAAGGCGAATTATTATCTAGACCTGCCGTTTTCAGTAGCTGTGCGGAAATCCCTTAGACATATTTTGACACAAGTTTGGTGACAGTCGGTTGCTACGGTTACGAGGTATGACGTCATAAGTAGCAGGTGGTCAAGCTGTTTTTGAAGAAAAATGTGTTTTTTACCCTTTTTAGGTGAAAAATGCAAAAAATGTCATATTCTTAAAGTTCGGCATCAAAAAGTTCCTTTTTTGACTTTTTTTGACAATTTCTAATTTTTGGTAAAATTTAAGATGGCGCCCAATATGGCGGCCATCTTGGATGATGCCACAGGCCCCCAGTAGCCTTGCACCTCATCTTGTAGAGCACACCACAGGCTTTTCACTATCGGTAAAATCTTTTCGAAATATTGTAACATAACGAAAACCCATGGCGGGGGGGGAGGTCCATCAACCCTCCCTTGTACCACGGTGGGGGTGTGACTTTGCTTATACGTCCGAGGGTAAAAGAGCACCTAGCCCCGTTTTTTTTTTTCATTTTTAAATTTTTTTTTGTAAAGAGTGAGTTTACAATTTTTATACAAAAAGGATATGCGGTATTGTACTTTACTGGGATATGCCGAAAATGGAAATAAGAAGGTTTACTAAATGTCACTCCAAACTAACTACAGAACATCAAGCAACAGTTTTTCTCTCTCGATAAGCTAATGTGTGAGAGCCTTCCTACCCCACCCAAATTTTAAACCCGGAATATATAGAGTATTTTACAAGGATGGCGAGGAGATGAAGTTTATTTTCCAGTGGTCAAAAAAATTGAGTCCCGGATGTATTTTCGTATGAACTTTACGAGTGGTCTATTTTCCACTAAATTACTCACGCCACTTAAGGCATGGTTTGGGCCTAATTTGCAATCTACCCAAATGTCATAACTCTGCGGGCATTTGCCGAAAAACTCTCGAACTTGGCAACTGTGGAAAACCTAATGACCTTAACTCAGGTTTGACTTCAAGTGTCAATCAGCTGGGTCACGTTACCAGTAAAGGCTTAATAACGGTTAAAATTTTCAGAGTGAAATGGGGAATATAAAATGAAATAGAATTAAATCTTTTCGGGTGTCATTCTTTTACATGCTAAGGGGTCATCATAACGTCGCCTTTTAAACGTGCCCATACTAAGTAGCAATCCTGAAAATGATGAAAATAGGTCACGTGACCTAATTAATGCTTTCATAATTTCTAATATAAATAAAAGAGACCACCTCACAAGGCGAATTCATTATAAGCTCTTAGGTGTGATAACACTATGGGTACAACCGCTAGTGTGGTTGCTGAAAAACAAGTCACCTCTTGTGAAACTTGTACATCTTGTACATTTATTCACGTCTTGCTTGAATAGTTACATCATCAAGCAAAGTGTCAAAACGAAGAATACTTTCGCCTTTTTACGCGAATACGTGTGGCCTCAAATTACGTCCTGATTTTAGCCTTCAACAATACGAATGATAAATCTTGCGCTAGCAACGGCGGATAGTTCACTGTGGTTTCTTAACTCTTGCTACGGTTTCGTACTCTTGTAGCACGTATTTTTGAGAAATCGTAAGCAGAAAACCGCTTTCAAATCTAATTACCTGTTCGAGAAAATTATTGGGAAACGTACAGGTTCCTGTGTGAGCCTGTACATTTCTGCACGTCTTTTGACTAGCCGAATCATGCATGACGAATAAGACAAACCCGTACCCAGACAAATAAATATATAAATGATCTGACAACACAGGCGACGATAAAGGGATGATGGCTGATCCGGTGCTCATCCCAAAAAAATGATACAAAAATCGGAGAAGAACTTATATCCCGTGTGCTCGAGAGCGACCGCTGTACCCTTTACGACAAAGATAATAACACAATCACTAACTTTATTTTTTTAAGCTTCTATGCTTTCTCCCTTATTATTCGATATTTTAGCTCTATTGTCACTTCAAGATCTCATGCAATTCAGCAACAATACACTCATAGGATTAAAGCGCAAGGCCATAAATCGAAAGAAAAGGGAAATATTTGAGAAAATTTGAAGTCAACAATAAATATTTGAGCTCCGTGCATGTCTTGCTGCGCAGTATCTTGCGTCCTTCGTCCTAGGTATACTGAAGGTCTGCATTGCTTCAGGTAGGTGCAAAATTTTTGAGACACGTACATTAGCTCTGTCCAAAGTTCATAGTTTTCTTTAAAAAGTGATCCTGTTGAAAAATCAACCAGTTACCTTTTATTCTGGGCGCTCTCTTGATCCCCCTTTCAGGGTTGTTGTATGGTGGTTTGATCTCGAAAATCGTAGAACATCGAAAAGGGAGGAAAACGCGAGAAAGGAGAATCGGCTTTATTAGAGTGAGTGTCTTAATTTAGCTCTCTTTTAGCTCACCACACCGCATTAATTACAATACATAGCTAGGACAGAAATATACCTGCCTCTTTTCCAACTAAAACAATTTCAAAGAAATCATAACAGGGAATAAAGAGGCATCGATACGTACCATTACAACACCCACCCATCTCGGAGTAACGTCCTGTGCAATACTTCCCGGTATAACGAGGAGGAGGATTGGTACACGTACGTTGGCGAAATCTAAGGCACTCCCAACAAAAATCCCATGCACCCCACTCACTCCAACCTCCATTAACTGCAACAAAGTACAAAACATGCATGGAATTAAACTTATAGTTGCCAAGATAATAGGAAAGTATGAAATATTCCCAGCTTATTGTGATACGTTTCTCAGTTAGATGTAAGGTGGTGCAGTGCAGACTTGCATCCACTTGTGACCAACTTCGTTTAGCTAATTGGCGGTTCTGAAGGCGTGTACTGAAAGCAGCGGTAAAATAAAGAATACACGATTCCATAATCCGTTTCGTAGAGCTAAAGCGTGTCTCATGAAATCTCGAAGCGCTGAAAATTTAAGCCCGAAATTAACACATTGTTGTCATTTACCCTATTCAGACCAGGCTTTCTTGGTCTTTTGAGACTGGGGTGGAGAAGGCGGATTCCACACCATCTCTTCCATGACTCAGAGAGTCTAAGAGTTATGACAACGAGGGTACATAGCACGTCCAAAAAAGTTTCCTTTGTGGTCCAAAATATGGACAGATGAAGTCAAATAACGTCGAAACTACCTCAAGATTTCTAAAGGGCGGCCTTCTTGGACTCGCCATCCTGAATTTCTTGATTTTTCCAATACCTTTGAAAACCACCGAAATTGGCCAAAAAGTAATAAATCAAAGCTAAAAAGGAAAAAAAATGATCTAGAGATGTAAAAGGTACCGCATAGTAACAATAATAATAATAATAATAATAATAATAATAATAATAATAATAATAATAATAATAACAACAAGAAAAGCCCCAGGGGCATTAACCTCGCCGTTGTTCTCTCTCTTCCCTCGGAGTCTAAGATATATTTAATACGGCCACGTAAGATATAAACCTAACTGGTGTAAAGTTTAGAAGCTGGTGATTTATCGTGTATGCTGTTGATAATAATATATAGATTTAGCCAAGCCTAAAAGCGGAGCCGCGAAGGAGTAAACTGGTGTTCGTTTCTCAAAAATAGTCCTGAAACTTTTCGGTCTGAAATATATTTCGGGGCTTTTTTTGGCTCGTTCGCTTTCGAAAAGTGTTTCTCAAAAAGCCTGAAAGTGTTCCGAATTGTCCTCCAATATTTTGGGGATCTGTTCTGTAAAACCAACCTCGAAAGGTCATTCTAGAGGCTGAGCACAGCTTGATTAATTTTTTTTTCGGGCATCAAACTGAACACATTTTACTCACGAACCGTGTTGCTTGGTGTTTGTAATGTTTCCATATCCTGTCATTAACTGTCAAGGCTTGTCAATTCTCCTTGGATTTTTGGCTGTTCGCTTGAATGAACTTGAAACGGCGCTCATTTACAAAACAAAATAAAAATTATTCGACTGTTTAAATGGGTTATCTTCATCGCGTTCGGATGTTAACAAATAACATGAACTGCCACTAAATAAAAATATTACTCTGGTCAAAAATTTATACTGACATTTCACCGGCATTTTACTGGGATTACCCGAAAGAAAGGATCTGGGGAGCTTCGAAGCACTTGTAATAAACTTATCGAAGAAATGTCGCGCAGGTTTTAGCAGCCGCGAAAAAATTGAAGCACTTTGAGGAACACACATTACTTACCGGATAAAATAGCTTTAAACTCAAAACTGCTTCGCTTATAGTTATTTAAGTAACCCTTATATTTCGTTCTCTATCTTGAGACCATCGAGATTGAAAACAAACAAACAAACACCGTCCAAACATTCTTAAACTCTGTGGCATAAGTTTTGCGGCTGCAAATTGTCTGAAATTAGAGCGCTTTTAAAAATGCACAGAACTGTTTTTGGAAGCTTTTCGGATGTAATAGGTTTAAACCGACAACTGCTTCGCTTATAGTTTTTCAAATAACTGTTATATTTCGTTCTCTAACTAGAGACCATGAAGATTCAAAACAAAGAAACACCAAACACACTTTAATTAAATTATGCGGGATAAGTTTTGCGGATCCGAAGTAAGCCTATATAAAGTTAGGCGCTTTGAGGAACGCACAAAACTGTTTTCGCAAGCTTTTGGAATAAAATAGCTTTAAGCCGACAACTGCTTCGCTCAAAAGATTATTACTATTGAAAACTTCTAGGACAAGAAAATCGACAGTTGCACAAAGAGATGGACCGGACAGCCAAAATTGAAAGCAAAGCTTGTGCAGTTGTCTTGCGACTGTGCTTAGACCTACTGTTATGAATAAACAAACACAAAATAATGGACAGAGAAATCATTTTTGAAAAAAGTTTATTCGAAAACCCGTAAGTTTATACTTAAATGCAATTCGAGTTACAGTTCCAAAATCGAAGGTCAGTCCACACTAGTGAAATCGGCTGAGCATGGCAAAATATTCAAGAATCTGTCACAAATCTGAGCGCGTTTTCTAATAATTGTTTATAGTCAAAAGTAAATGACACATTTCTAATGGCATAAATCAAATTTCCATTTCAAAACGTAATTTCTTTCACCGTAATACTCGAAATCATGTACCTTAGACCCTTTAAAAACTTCACTTACTCGGTTGTGTTTCAGAACAGAGCTAACTCTCCGCCGTGAAGAAAACAAAGCCATGAAGTCCTTTGAAGGCAGCTTTCGTAACTTGAACTTTTCGCCTTCTACCAGTATTCTTTTGAACTTTTTCTTTCCATTTATAGATAGTAGATGTTTTTTTTGTCAAGTATAAAACTTCAGTACTCTCGAACAATCGTTAAATGCTTAAGAAGCTTAAGCTTTTAAAGAAACCTCTTTTTCAAAAGCGACGATGGACATGCGATTTCCCGCCAAGAAAAACGCGGGTTGCCCAAAAGCACCGCACGATTTCCCGCCAAGAAAAGATGGCATTCTCTACCCCCGTCGGGTTGACTTGGCACTCCCCTCACCCTCCCAGAGTCTTGCGGACGGACGGACGTACGGACGGACGGTCACGTGACTATTACGTCACAACCAAAATTTCTCGGCTTGATAGGTTACCAAATTTCCTTAGCAATGAAGCTCCGCTGGCGGGCTTTGCCCGCAGGCTCCGCTATTAATCAAGGCTTAAAGGCCCCCTTTTCTTCGGTCAACCACCCTGTTTTAGCTTGCGTGACGAAGAGCGTGATGAATTATTTTGACCAGTAGCGTGACTCAGTCTGACCCAAATAATAATTGCGCTATTAAGGACGGCGCCTCCTTTTGTTACTGCGCATACGTTCTGCGCATCTCGGGATATTCGGGTTTCTTAAGGAATTTGTCCAATAATACAACAATACTTTTGCGCGGTTTATGACTAAGCGGAAAAAGTATTTCTTAGCAAGGGCTCTCAGAATCTTAAAAGAAAATTGGGGGTAACCACGCATTTTTCAGAGATAATTGAGCTTAAATTTGGCAAAAAATTGCAATACATTCTTCGTATTTTAACGCGATTTTAGAATTATGGTTGGTTAATTATCTCTGAAAAATGCGTGGCTACCCACATTTTTCTTTTTGAATTCCAATAACTCTTGCTAAGATCTGATTTTTCCCCGTAGTCATAACCTTTGCAAAAATAAATCTGTATAAGGAGGAACCGTCCTTAAAATGCACATGACTGCCAGCTCAATTTGTTGCCTTTCAAAGCTCGCCAGCACCTTCGTCCTTGGTCTCATCGAATAGACGTTAACTTCTTTGAATTTAGGTAAGATGAACGTTTATTCGTTTGTCTCACGATGGAATCGCTTTGAGTTGTTGATCGCGACGTTTCGACTGCAGTAATGCTAGTCTTCATCAGACGATGTTTACGTGTCGCTATTTGTAGCATGATGGTTCGCTGCTATTGGTGCATTTCGATCCTCATTATTATTCCGACTATTAGATGCTGTTCCCTCACAGGTCCGCTTTGTGGTTGGTCGGCTGTTGTGCTTTCTGATAGTAGGTATCCAAGTTTCTGGAATTTCGATTCCATTATCTCTATTGATGTTATTAGGATGAAGTCTTATATGGATAGCCTCTTTGACCCTACGTCTGTACCAGTGAGGGTCACGATCAATAAACTTAACTTCTTTCCAAATAGGAAGATGCCCCGTTTCGTTAGCGTGTTCCGAAACGAACGAAGATTACTGGCAGGTATTTTTTTGGGCAGAGCAGAAGTCTGGGGCAAGTGACCACCAAAAAAAAAACAAGAAAAGCCCAAGGGGCATTAGACCCCGCCGTTGTTCTCCCCCCCCCCCCCCTCGGGGTGTAAAACATATTAAGGTCACTCAAGATACAAGTCATAGCCCGTGAAGCGAAAGACACGGCGAGTATTTGTCTTTCCGAGCGAAAACCGAAAGTCTGGGGCAAGTGACCATGAAAAAAAGGAAAATAATAATAACAAGAAAAGCCCCAGGGGCATTGGACCGCGCCGTTTTTCCCTCTCCCGTTGGAGTGCAAAATACATTACGGTCACTCAAGATACGAGCCCAAGTGGTGTAAAGTTGGTGATTTATCTTATCATTGACGTGTTTGCAGGATTCAAAGCACATTTCCCGCCATATTGACGATCGCGCTCGGGTTTGGATGTTTACGGCTTTCACATCGCTGGTTGCGTATTTTGTTTGCGTTGATTTCTCGGAGGTTTTTTCTGGGCTGATACGTTTTTCTTTCATTCTCCACACTGTAATAAGATCGAACAGTTTCACCAACAGCGCACATTTCTCAGCTAGTTGTCACTTTTAACTCATTTCAGCTAGTCGTCACTCCACTTATCAAGTTTACATTTATCGCATTATGAGCCCTGCAGTAAGGCAGGCCTGTGTCACATATGAACCTAGTTATATGGCCTCGTTCACCACGAGTACTCCATAGCTCAGTGGTTAAAGCATCCAGCCGGCACCAGCATTTTTTTCTGAGTAAAAACGACTTGAACATTTCTTTTTTAACTCATTACAGCTAGTCGTTACTCCACTTATCAAATCCAATATACCTAGTCCAGTTTTATTAATTCTTATTATTCTTATAGGGTGTTTAGATTTCTTACTTGGTGGTGGGTGGTAGTAACAAAATTCAATCTTGACATCGTGCTTCTTGCTCGCCTCTATGTTTCCGTAGGGTGACCTCTTGTTTGAGTACTTGACTCCATCTCCTTTCTCGTCATCACAGTCCCAATAGAACCACTGGGAAGTAGCCTGCAAGCCTTTCACTTGCTGACACAGATGGGTGTTAGACTTAAATAGTGCGAAAGTGGAGTCGGTGGGGAGAAAAATGGGATTAGTGGCATACCCGTCCGAACGGCAGCAGTAGTAGATTTTTGTGGTTGCGTACTCCTCATAGATGCCGTCAGGTAACTGCCCGCTGAAAGAGTTCTGGTTGTTGCGGTATTCATCTTTCCACACAATGTACTCTTCTTTAAAACCTATGGTACGCAATACATCATATTTCAATGATTAGCATTTGGCACGAACGTATCCCTAATGATGGACATTTGTTGAGATATAGGGGCAAAGTGTGTACCTGAGAGCAAAGCTTACGGCTTCAAACTCTCTGTGCTGTTTGCTCGATTCTGATGTGCTTAATCGGGAGAAGTTGTTTAGCTTATTTGCTTCAAAGGTTGATGTAGAACTATATAGGACGGTTTCAGATTGTAATGTTTTCTGTTAGAAAAAAGAAAATCACGAACATTGAAAGCCACTAAGTGCGTTAGTGGCTTTAATTACAATGCTCCTCAAAAACAAACAAACAAACAAACAAACAAGCAAACACAAACAAACAAGAAAACGCAGACCAACAAAGAAAGACAAAGAAGTGAGAGTAGAAACAAAGAAGAATAATCGCTCCACGCACAGGAAAATTTCTTGGTTATTGATGCTTTTTGCTTGTTTGTTTTTTAGAAAAAAAGTCACTAATATGTTTCTCTTCGTTAATTAACAACGAAGTTTGATCGGGATTCTGTAACTTTCTTTCTTTTGTCAGTCCCTCTTTTCACGAATTTTTCACACATAGATCTCAGCTTTTCATTCTTCGTACCTCTTGTTGTGCTGATAATTGAAAGCATTTTCTTTTTTACCACTCACTCTTAAAGACCATTCATAGTTATACATAGGGGTGGGCTAGAAGAAAATTAAGCAATACCAAGACAAATTTCCCTGCCCCCCCCCCCCCCATTAACTGTAAATCTTTTTTTCAAGACCTCCCAATTTTCGCCAGATATATTTCAGGGCCCTTCCCCCCACTTTTCCCACAATCTAAAACCAAGGAAAAAGGGATCCTTCACCGAAGGTACCTTAAGTACGGAATGGCAGTTGAAAGCCGACCAGCCACTCCACCAAACCGTGTTGTGACGGTTTCTGGAATCACCACGTAACCCCCCCCCCCTCCCCCTCTTCCTGTCCTTCACTCCCAGTTAAAGCAGCTACGACATTATCTTCAGAACTGCTAACATCTCCTAGGTCACCGACTGCCACTGTCTTCACCTGAGCCATCAACAGGATAACTACCAGTCACATTCTTGCCATAGTCTGTACTAGAGTTTAATTTCACAGAGGATTTTACCACTGCCGCTTGGTCAACAAGTTTGCTTAGCATCAAATGAATTGAGATTCTCTGTACCCAGTCATCCTTCCTTCCGTGACATGAGAATTGGTAGTGCTTAAGATAGTGCTGCAGTTCCTGTTTGGTCAGGGAGTGCAGTTTATCACTCTTTTGCAATCGTTCCTTCCAGTCACAATCGACGAAAGATTTTTGCTTTTTTGCATTTCTCTTTTGCTGTTTCCCTCTTGCTTGAATCATTGCACATGCTTTTCTGCTCTTCTACGTGTTGAACATGGGTTGGTGGAGAAAGTATTAAGCTTAAGGCTGTTGCTTTGTCCAGAACAGTAGTGAGGGAAGTAATGAAGATGGTAGCACTGGCAGTGACTCAGGGGGTAGTAAAAAAATGATCGCAAAGACTGAAAGTAATCCTGTTTTAAGGCCTCATGAGTCTAAATGTCGCCTAATTCAATAAAGGTTGCTTTGAGCATTGGGCAATTGTGCATTGGGAAGCTATTGTTTGGTGGTCACTCAAGCAAATCATTGCATTGTGTTCCGTATGCCCAAACGCCCAATGCCCAATTGCCAATGGCCAATTGCCAAAGCAACCCTTATTGAATTAGGTATACAAGTGCTAAGCGGGGTAAGTAAAGCTACATACGTTGAGCTCTCTAACGTGACTCACTTGGCTGTGTACGCTTTTTGAAATCACGGACGTTACCTTAGCATTCCAAATGCCATTATCGTTACTCTTCTGTGGATAATCCTCGATTGCCACTCTCAACTTTAGCGACATCAAAGTTAGTGGAATGTTATAGTCAACGCGCTTCACGCATGAACGATCAACTTCAAATATTCATCGATTAGTTCATTCTTCGATTTCATTCTTCGAACCTTGGACTCTATATTCGAAAGATTAATTTAGTTATTCGAAATCTTTCATGTAACATCGAAATAATAACTCGAAGTTTCCGACCAGGAACTGAAAAGGTAGTTTTTGTACCGTAATTTATTAAGCTCAATTATATTTTCGCGTACGTAAGGTGTGTGCCACGCATATTTTCATTATTGTTTAGACCATAAAACCGACAGAAAACAGTAAATCGACAAATGTAATCCTTAGAAAGAAAATCCTAAGGAGTTATCAGTTTTAATGAGGCAACTTTACTCTTTGGCTGGAGGTGTTTTGTTTTGCCTTTTGTACGTGCACGTGGCTTAATCGGAAACCGGCGAAAATTTAAATAACCGCCACAATTTTAGAGGCAATTTGCAGTTAACGGTTTTCGCGCGGTGTACATAGTTTTGCACACACGCTTGGGCGCTTTTATGACCCTGGGAAACCTTTGCCTTCCGATGTTAGGAACGAAATCGTCAACCTCTTTAATGCTGGATGGGGGTATTCAGCTAGATATCGCACGGAACACAAAAGTGGCAAAAGGAGCCGTTCACAAAATTGTCCACCACTATTCCCTTCACGGTACGACTGAACCATTTTCCTGTGGAGGAAAAGATCCTGTGTTAATAACGGATGACATTCTTGAAGTAATCGAAATTTGGAAACTTCAAAAACCAAGTGTTTATGCCTCTGAAATCTGCGAGAGGTTGTTAAGGGACAATATGTGCACACCACTTTATCTACCTTCAGTTCGACAGGTACAAAGTGTAATAAACAAGAAATTAGGAATGACCCACAAGAAACTCACCAGTATTCCTAGCGAGTATCTAACTCCAGAAAACTTAGCCAAGGTAGACGATTATTTAAACATAACTTCGCGGCTGGATAAAGCCAATTCGCAATTCTTCGATGAATCATCTGTAGTTGTGACTTCCGGCAATCGCATTTTTGGTAGCGGTTATCGAGGGCGTCAGCAGTTGAAGTTCAAAGATATGCTTCAAACGCAAATTACACTGTTAGTTTGATGCATAGTGCTTTTGGCGTTGAACACTTTAACATTATTCCCGCTGCTTCAACTGGGCAAGAAATGTTAAACGTTTTCCACGATGTTTTGGATATGGAACGTGACAATGGTGTCAGGATGATCTTACCTGGCGATGTTGTTATTATGGACCATTGTGGATTTCACCATGGGAGAACTACAGAACGGCTCCTACGAAACATGCTGGAAAGTCGAGGTGCTGAATTACTTTTTCAGCCTCCTTACTCGCCACATCTCAACACGCCCGAACTGTGCTTTAGGGAGATGAAAATCAGATTGCGAAGTAATGAATAGTATGCAATACAACAAACAGAAATGGCCATAAACAATGCTGTCAATCAAATAAGTGCTTTACATTCCCCCCTTAGATCTTTCCGTCATTGCAGTAACTTTTCGCAATGTATATTTTTAGCAATGTAGATTTTAATATCGCTTCTTAGTACAAAATATAATTTCAACAGAATTTACTACAATTTTTTTGCAACTCATGCAAGTGAATATAACCTTACTACAGGAAGGTGACAATTTCATTTTCAAGTTTATTTGGAAAGTTACGTAAAACAATTTTCTTATTTTCTGACATCAAATTTTCTCGATTTTAAAAAGAGAGACCGCGAAAAAATTGAATTTGCGAAAGTTTCTCATTATGTTTTTTTTTTCGTTTGTAGTTTTTAGTTATAGGTACCAATAAAAATCATAAAACACGGCAAAAAGTAGCGGGACCCGAAATTTGCAAGCATGCTAAATTGAATGTTTCAATTTTATAATTACAGCCCTAGCCGTTAAAAATTTGAAATTCTGTTAACCAGGGGAAAAGTTGACGTCGAAATGTAGTCACGGCTGTTGTTCTAGTTGTAGAAAACCGGTTGTTTAAGAACATAAACCAGGGACGGATCCAGTGGGAGGGTTGAGGGGGTTGAGGGGGCAACCCCCCCCCCACCCTTGGGGAGTTTCCGAACTTGTGTGACTCCTCGTGTCAATCGTTTTTCATCGTAAAAATAATGGCATATTGTTGTTGCTGTTTTTTTTTAAATCCTGGATCCGCTCCTGTAAATTTTCGTGCAACTGCACCCGAAACAACCATTGTAATAAAAATTACATTTTACTTGAACTCAGTTCTGACTGTTCTAATAAAAAATCACTTCTTAACTTTCCCTTAAAATGGGAAGCTGCTTTGCACAACATAGTACAACAACAGGAACAAATTTAAATGAAAAATAGTTATAAACAACAGTTGAAACCCAACTGGAACATGCATTTTTTTTAGCATCACAAAACACAAACAGGTCACCTTTGTACGACGATAAATGTACTATTGTAGTTTGTCTGAGCTATCATGGCACAGATTGATCAGTGCGTGAGCTGCCTCCTGTGTATCTAAGTGAAAGCTTCTTCCATAGCTGTTATTGTTGTCATCACTTGTCTTGGTTGACGAGTAGTTCATACTCCTGCGGCTATAATAGTGCCTTTCTTGACGGCGGCTTGGAGTAGTGGTTGCCAAAAGACGCAAATTGCGCTCGCCGTAAGCCGGTGAAATTTCATGTCATGGATGCGAATTTCGTCTGTAGGGCGAAACCCTTGAGGATGGAGAAGATAGAGGAACTGTCGGAGAAACTAGCGAATCAGCTGGAAAGTAACGATTCTCTCTGCCTGCCAAACTTTGTCGCCACTGCGCACCCTTTTCTTTATTTCTGGTGCCTCTGTGAGATGGAGGACTCCTAGTCTGTCTCCGCAGGGGATCTTCTTGGCGTCTTGGAATTGCGCCGCCATCTCTTGATGGAGATGTTTGTGGTGAAAATCGAGATGACGACTCAGGGGTGAAGTACAAATTGCGATCATCTTTCTTTTTCGGTATCATTTCCTCTAAGTCTGTATTGACCCCTTTTGGCACTGTGTGGTTACAAGCAGATGCAAGAACGTGCAATTCATTTTTAAGAACCTGGCGGCTTGAATACTTTACCGGATCGTATGCCAAAAGTTTTGGGCGCATGATGGAAAAAAATTAGCTCTTGTTCGCCCTTTCATAAGGTCAATGGAGTCTCTTTCATCCTTCTTGTCTTTTGGGGTTTTTTTTGTAAGAGTTTTGAGTTCCTGTTTGGCCTCGTAGATTTCCACTTTGTGATCAGGATGCATTGCCAAAATCCCGCACTCGTTGTATCCCCTACAAGCGGGGACAGTACAAGGCTTAGTGACTTTATGACCTTTGAAATGGCAGTTGTTACACGTAAAATTTGCCGTACCATGCCAGGGTCGAGGAGGAGGAACTTCTTCGAGCGAATGAAATTTAGCTCTTGCAATTTGAATATCTTCCTCTAAAGATTCCACATCTCGTGCAATTCGTTAACATATTTTCTCAAAGGCATCATGGTCGCTAGTTGCCGAAGGCATGAGAAATGCGTCGGACTTCCCTCTTTGTGGTAAGATTGTTGGGTTATCATTTTTGAGAACTCTTTCCGGGAATTCCGGTGTACCATCCACGACCTGGATTGCAAACTGTAATGTTTTACCGTCACTGTCTTGCACTTTTGAAGGCTTAGCGTATCTTCCTGTTTGCGGCTTACTGGGACACCCCGGCTCACAAATTGAAAACTACGAGTAACTCTCCTACTTCATTGATAATTTCTGTTGTGACCTCTTTCAGTGGCTTATCGATGTACGTTTCCTGTCGTTCAACGAAGGCGAGTGCGTCGCTATGAGCTTTGAGTTTTATCTTGATCAGCACTTCTTCGAGTTCGCCATGTTGACGATTTCTGATGTTACGCGTGAACTTTCGAAGAATCGATTTCGTCAATCGAAAAAAAAATCGTTATCTTTCAATCTATTTACAAGGACACGTATAAGCTAATTAAGAAAGGAATATGCACGTGAAGAATGCAATCTTCATTCCCTGATCGTTCATGCATGAAGCGCGTTGGCTGTTAAATGCGTTTTCTGATCCCCTCTTAATACCGGGCTTAATAGTACAAATTACCCATTTCGTATTTCCTGTTACCTCTTGGTGAATTGAATGTTCCAACACAGAATGCCATTTTCAGTCACATCAGCAAAACCGAACATTGCACCATTGCAAGATTATTATGTAATCAAAACCGGGAATCGACTGTTGTCATCGACTGTGAATGCTTCACAATAAGTAAAATCACGATATGCTCCTGACACAAATATCCTACAAAAAATCAATGTTCACTGTTGTGTAACGCTATTTCTTTCAAATTTACCGCAACATACTGAATACTACTGAGCGTGAAATCATTGGTAAACGACGCGAGTAATTAATGCAGGAGAAATTTTCACTCATGTCAGGATACGAGAATATTATGCAATTAAAACCGCACAACCCAGCTGTCACGAGTCAAGCCAGTTCCTGTTAATGTACAACTTGCCCTTCAACAGAACCTCAGCCCAAAACAAAAGACTATTTTAAAAACAGTAACATTGCTGTTCACAAATGTTTTATAGTCAAAAAGGTTATTTCTCTTAACTATTGCAGAAAAAACGAGAAATCTCATTACTGGAACAAAAGAAACTCCACATACACCCTAGTTATCTCCGTCTAAAATAACGAATATTATAATCTTCTACAATGCACGAAAACACAGCGAAAATACTCTCTTGGGAATACCGAACATCACATGAACAACACCGAATCTACCCGAATGCTCACGGAAATAGCCACAGGAATGTGGCGATGCCGTTGTATTATTTCTTGGTTGCCATCGCAACCACGAGTTAGCCTTGCTAATCCTAACGCTACGCTGAAATAGCGGACTTCACAGAAAAAGAAGAACGTAGTAGGTAAGAAAGGTTTATAAGAGATATTTCTGAGACACCAGAGACTTAAGGCTCGTTCCATTCAATTTGATGTTTGAGAATAACAACATTTTAAAATTAAATCTTACAAACTAATTGCGATTTTGAGACGGCAATTCTGCATTATATCGACGGCTAGTTGGAAGAAAATATATTCCGTATTGGGCATTGTATCACGATTCAATAGTTTTTCGGGGGAAAGAAGGCAGAACTGAGAATTTCTTGTTCTGATTGAAAGATAAATTCTTACAGGTCGTCAAGTTTTGAACACGAATGTTTGTAAGCATAATCAAATATGAGAATGCGGACGTTTCTCACCATAAATCAGTGCTTGACACAATTGTCAGATGTCGACAAAACCGGTATAAAACAGGCCAACGTGAAGAGCTTTTTGTTCAAAACTTTTTCAAAAACATGTTGAAACAAATGAAAAAAAAAACCACGCGCTTTAATCTTCCTTTTACCTTGGCTCTTCGTGATCGATAATGTGGATTTCAAAGTTGAAAATCGCTTTTCCTTTATCAATACGTCAATACGTAGTTATATTGACGTCTCAAAAGCAATCGAAAGAAACTGAGAATCATGATACTGGACCATATTGGTTGGCGCTTTGTGCATCGTTGCCATTGATTTTTTTGTTTGTAGGGTGTCTTGGAGGGGCTGGCATCCGATCCCACTGAAATTGCTCTCCAAAGAGGGCCAAAATTCAACACTGCGCGCCGCCATTTTGAATCGTACTTAGCAGCCTGGCCGCTTGTCCGTGACGTCAAATTGTACAACGAGAACAGCGGTCGGGTAACGTGGGATCGTTTTTTAGAACCCACGTTATCCGACCGCTGGTCTCGTTGTATAATTTGACGTCACGGACAAGTGGCCAGGCTGCTAAATACGATTCAAAATGGCGGCGCACAGTGTTGAATTTTGGCATTCTTTGGAGAGGAATTTCAGTGGGATCGGATGCACTTTAGAAGTTAAAACCACGCTCAGTAACTCAACTTAGTGTTATCTTTTTATTGGCGATTTCAAAAAATACACCGTTTCTGGAGTGACCTTCTCCTTTAATGATCTGTGTAGTTTGTAGATTCGTTAACACTGCAAATTTGTGGGAAGTGGAGTGGGTTGGGTTCATAATCTAGGAAGCAGAACCAGACGCAGAAGGTTTCATCTTTTAATGTAGTCCTGTTGCCAGAGTTTAGCTCATCCCATCCTACCTAAGAGGCTAATCCCTGGGCGAGGTTAAGTGCATCCCGGATTTTTGGCTTATTTCGCAAGCTCAGAACGCACAAATAATAGCCACACGTTCCTTAGGGAGTCAATGCCACTCGACTAATTATATAAGACTCCAACGACGCCCTCCTTGATGACAATACACATTTTGTTCAAGCTTCTCGCGCAATCACATCCTACCCTTAGAGCAAAATGTCTAGACGAAATGCTGGTTTCAGTGGATGTGAATCATCTACGCCTCCTGCTCTGGAGCTACTCGTTTCAACACTATTGAGCACTCAGTTGTATCGGCAGATTTGAAAATCCTGTGTTTAAAACCTGTAGTTTAGGCCACAGAATATGAGTTTTGTTTTCCTTACGCCTAAGTAAAACACGTATAGAAATAAGTTGGTGCGTGTATATATTTTTATGGTCATTCATGCATGCAGAGCCTTTGAGGAACGCGACAAAAAAATCCTTGTATAAAATTCCTAGGATTAAGTTACAGAAGCTTATTGAATCGAGTTGCGTTTACTAAGCAATTGCAAGTCAATTATACGTGCTCTAAATAAGAAGAATAATTTTAAGTGGACTAACTAAACTAAGGTTTCATTTTTTCCTTTTGCGTGATCCTGTTGGTGGGAATACAAAGCAACAGTGATCACGAGCGAAATAAACATTTTTGAAAAACTTCTGATCAGAGAAATGCCGTTACAAATAGAATAGGGCTTCGGAGATTTCTCCGACTTTGACTCATCGAATGCCTTTATCGGATCACCTGAGATGTGTTCTACTACAAGATGTTATTATATCATCTAGTTTGGAGTACCTTTCAGTACACAAGTGGGGATGGTTGACTTCCACCAAAACCAACTTTTCCTCTAGACTAGAGGGTCACATGTGATTGGGAATAGCTGTAAATATAAGCAACTGCAATAGAATAAAGCTTTTTGTATTATGATGTTTTCTTTGCCTTTTGTAAGCCTTCTGAAATCAAGTTTTTGAAAATTGCAAGAGCTTGCTTTCAAACTTTCCCGGTAACTAGCTGCGGACGCGCATAAGAAAGAGGAAATCTCACATCTCCCCGAGCCTCACCAAGGTTTTAGCTTTTTGGAGTGAGGTGAGTCCTGGCAACAGAACTACTTTACATGCAGTACACAATCTACCAACCTCCAGGACATTTTCCTTTCTTGAAGATGCAATATTGTCCTTTAGGCCAAGGAAGGCTGTACGCAGAACCAGGTTGTGTTTTAATGCAAAACCACTGTTCCATGCTTCCCCTGTCGTGATACCGTCCTGCCAAATCGATACGACTCCTCTTGTTGTTCTCCTTAGTGTCATGATGACGAATTCCTTTATGCCAAGAAAACCCAGACGCTTTTGGACATCCCTCCGTTGTCTCTGGAAGACCGTATGTACCCGTGGGCCAAGTCAGAGGAATACGTACTTCAGGATCTAGAAAATACATAGTAGATGATTGAATATTGACTGTCGTTAATAAAAGGGACCTTAAAGGAGAAGGTCATTCCAGAAAGTGTCTATTTTTTTGTACTCAGCGATAAAAAGACTACACTGAGTTGAGTTACTGACCGTTGTTTCAGCTTCAATAGTGCATCCGATCCTAACGAAATTCCTCCCCCAAGAGTATCATTGGGCGCCGTCATTTTGGATAGCGCTTAGGAGCCTGGCCGTGTATTCGTGGCGTCATTCTTGAAATTGCCGCGAATCTCAAACACAGCAGGCCAATTTCAAGTGTATAGCTTTTCGGCTACTCTCGTTTCTTTTTCGCTGTGCCGTTCTGATCTGAAAATGCCATCGTGCATAGTTCCAGGCTGTAACAATAGGTCCGAAAAAGATAAGTAAAGAGGTATAACGTTTCACCAGTTGCCTGTATGGAATCCAGGCCTAGCAAAGCAGTTGCTCGAGCAGCTTCGCAGTGACAAGCGATTTGGCTTTCCAGAAAGCCTTGCAGATGTCTACGTGTGTAAAGAGCATTTTAATGGTGACTGCTTTGAAACCAACTACTGTTTTGAGCTCCTAGGTGGATATACCCGAAGAAGGTCGCTAAAAAGGACGCGGTTCCAACCGTATTCAAACGAAAGGCCACAGTAAAGCAGCCCCTCTCAAGCATGTGCAGGATTGCCAAGAAAGAGCAAAAAAGAGGGAAAGGTCCTATGTTCAGAATTTATACTACGTTAACCATCGGAATTTGCCGAACTTTATTATGTCCAGTAAATACTATTCCGGCAAAAAAACAGGAGCAAGCTCGAAACTATGCTCTGCATGGTGTGCAAAGTCCCTGAAAAGGGAAGGAGAAGGGGATTCTTGCGCGTGAAGCTCTATCAAGGGGCTGGTACGAGAGCTCTATCCAAGGCGTTCCGGTAATCAAATCCCCTGTCGCGCAGGCTAATATAATCCATAAGAAAAACAAACAAGAAAATATTGATTTGTTGTTGGCAGACTAAGAGGACGATGCCGGCAGTGAAGTCGTGGTAACCAAAGAAGTGCCGGAGCAAGATCCCAGTGGGAATCATGTCGTTGAAATACCAGAAATAACTGCCACTGCTGGGACTTCGGAACAGGCGAAAGACGTACCCACAGAGAGTTCCGCAGAGAGTTCTGAAAATCTGAAAACCTTTGAAGATGTGGCAATGCAAACGGAACCGTTACCGTGCCAGTCTCCAATTATTTACACTGTGACACCTGGCACCAAGCAAAAGCGTGTGGAACAGGACCACAGTTACGCCAAGAAGAAGTTAGAATTTCTGCCCGTGCATGCAGAAGCGAGCTTCATGCCAACAACTATCGTGAAAGACGAAGATTCTTCTGATGACGAAAATGATGATATCGACAAGATAGGTACCGATTGCAATTCTTATACTTCAGACGAGGACTGTGTACCTTATGAGGATGATGATGATTCAGATGATGAAAATCCAGTGAATAGTGATGACGGTGAAATCGAAACCAACTGGCTCCGGGAAACCGACGATCCACTAAAAGAAAAAAAAACAATTGTTTTCGACAGCCGCCTGATGCCAGATGCCAAAACTGTGGTGCCAATGTGAAATGTGCGTCATTGAAACAAAGAGGAAGCCTGATCTGCGTGACGAGTTCGTATGAAAATGGTCACACTGAAAACTGGTTTATCAAGGGGACGGCCACGGGGAACCTTGTTTGCAGCGGTAGCGTTCTATTTACTGGGAGCCATTTCGCTTCATCGAGTGCGTTCATTAACACCTGGAACATACGGTTTTTAAAGAACTCAATTTCAACAGCATGCAAAGAAAGCACATTGGACCTGTGGTCAACCACCAGTGTGTGCTTCAGAATAGGAAGCTGCTACAGTCCCTTAGAGGAGAACTCCTCGTCCTAGCTGGAGATGGGAGGTGCGACACCCCCGGGAATAACGCGAAGTATGGTACCTACAGCATAATCCACGTGCCCACAGGGAAGATCGTTGATTTCTCTCTCTTTCAAGTGTCCGAGGTCGCAAATTTCAATTGTATGGAGAAAGATGGTTTAAAGTGGTGCTTGGAAAAGTTAGAGACGAGTGGCCAGACAATCGATATACTGGCAACAGACAGGTAATCGAATGATCTATTAACTAATAGCTTCGTGGATACCCAAGTTTTTCCGCACTTTTTAGCTGTATTTTTCCTTGTCGCCCCCCCCCCCCCCCACACGCTCAACTCAATTGCATATATTCCTAACATCTTGTCATTTTAAGAGCTCCTGACCAGAAATATCAAGAATCCGACGACAGAAGCAAAATTTCATATTTCTTTTTATTTCACCAAAAATACCCCTTTGGTAAACTTTTTTCAAAAATCATATTTAAAAGTTCATCCGCTTTTTGTTTTTTCCCAAAAACGAGAAAAGTTCAAAATACGGATGGAAGCTTGCTTGCGTCCCCCCGGAAACAAGGGAAAATCGTAAAACTGTTCCCGTTTTACCATGTGGCTCACAAGTAACTCATTCGTTTCTCTATCTAAAAATATATAAATCGGATAGAAAGTTGTATTTTTAGTCTGCTTGTTGATCTGTTGAAGATATTTGCCTTGAACAGTTTAAAGTCAAAGTGAAATTTGGGTCAACTTCAGAGGCTTAAAACTGACCTAGCATATATTTTTCAGACCAAAAATATACAATCAAATGTAAGCTCAATTATTTTAGTGGATAGCCTGACGCAGTGACTACCTAAATAGGCTTAAACAAGGAGCCCTTGCTGAAACATTAGTTTTTCAGTTAATAGCCGTTTTGAATGTATATATACGGGGTGACATTTCTCTACTGAGGGAAGGGATCCTAGCGGTCATTTGCAGTTTCAAATATTTTAGGGTCGGACCATTTGTTTTAGAGGGGGTGGTTGGAAAAACGAAATATTCCCGCAAAGCTTTTGCGGAAGAAAGTCCACAAAAACACCAGCAGAAAAATGCAAAAATTTAATGATAGTCTCTTATTGTGTTTGATCGGTTTTAAATGGACGTGTGAGAGTTATTTTAAGTCTCGTGGGACACATTCAGTTAACAGAAGCGCCACCACGAGAACAACGTGAACCATTTCTTCTAGTTTGCTGATGTAGGGTACTTTCCTTCTATGTTTCAAAGGAGTTACAAGTCAAAGCGCTCGCAGTGAAACTGAAAAAGTCGAAGTTTCCGGTTGCCATTCTTTGCCATGGCGCAGATGTCGTACTGGTCGTACACGATGAGATGTTCCAGTTGAAACCTTGAGAGGATATCTTGTTTTGCGGTACATGAAGTGGTTTATTTTCATCACGAGCCAGAGAGAACCGGAAGTTTAAAAATTCGCAAGGTCTGGTTGCTAGGGAGTGAGGTCATGGGCTTGCAAGATAGCCGTCACCGTATTTGACTTGCGGTTTCACACCCGCAGCGTTTCTATCGGGCTCTTTTGACTTAAAGTTATAAAGAGATTGGATTTCATAAATATTTTGACAAGAGCGGTAAAATTCGATTATTCAATCTTTCACTCCTTTCCTTCTGCGAATGGATGCTTTCGATAATCGGCGGGTTTGAGCTCTCTACAAGCGCTTCAGGGAGTGTTTTTAACTAAATTAGAAGATGTGTGAAATGTGGCGTTTCAGTGTAGTCCGTTCACTGGCAAGTTTTATGAACGAAGTGTCCAAGTACCAGCTCGCAGACGTGGCGGGCTTTCTGATCTTTCTGATCGGAGAGTTACCAAAGAAGAGCTGTTTCTTATTTGGTGGTGCTTTTGCCATTCTGCGTTACAAATGTAAAGCAAGCAAAGCGTGATATCGGCGAAAATTACCTACAAACAATGCAGTACAGACTACAAATCACTACGGCGAAACTTCTTCAGGTAATGGAAGGAATCCACTGTAACATGTAACTGGTAGTCTAGCGAAATAACCGTACAACGAGGTAAGTTATTCCTTCGATCGTTTCTTTAGATAAGGTAAACGCTTCCGTCCGCTCGCTCGCAATCTCTCCTTTCAGGGATAATCGAGCGAAAAAAACACAGCAGCAGCGAGCGCCAAAATCGCCTGCCGCGTGGAAACGTGGGCCACGCGTGATGAGCTGCCGCTGTAAGCGCGCGCCACGTTTATATTTATTTTTAAAGAAAAGTAGCTCTTTCACAAATGCGGTTTTCAAAGAGGTCCTTAACGAAATAAATAAACTAAACATTTATGAACTCTTTCGTAAGAAAATAAACAAGTAAACAAGAAGCCCTGTTATACACTCTGTAGTAAAAATAACATAATTGAGTTGACACGCGCATTTGAATACCCTTTCTCGTTCACCCAGTTGGGGGTCCTTGGCATCACCATATGCCTGAGCGCTTCTGGGATATGAAACATAACAAACATTTTGAGACAAAATTTAAGAGAAATGTTGTTTATCTTTTCCTGGTTCACCCAGGTTGAACTCCATGGCATCAACGTATGCCTGAGCTCTTCTGGGATATGCAACATAATAAACGAAAATGTCGATACAAAATTTAAGAGAAATGCTGTATGTATATCTTTTCTTGGTTCACCCAGGTTGGAGTCCTTGGCATCACCGTATGCCTGAGCGCTTCTGGGATATGCAACATAACAAACATTTTGAGACAGAATTTTAGACAAATGTTGATATCTTTTCCTGGTTCACCCAGGTTGGAGTCCATGGCATCACCATATGCCTGAGCGCTTCTGGGATATGCAACATAACAAACATTTTGAGACAGAATTTTAGACAAATGTTGATATCTTTTCCTGGTTCACCCAGGTTGGAGTCCATGGCATCACCATATGCCTGAGCGCTTCTGGGATATGCAACATAACAAACATTTTGAGACAGAATTTTAGACAAATGTTGATATCTTTTCCTGGTTCACCCAGGTTGGAGTCCATGGCATCACCGTATGCCTGAGCGCTTCTGGGATATGCAACATAACAAACATTTTGAGACAGAATTTTAGACAAATGTTGATATCTTTTCCTGGTCTACCCAGGTTGGAGTCCATGGCATCACCGTATGCCTGAGCACTTCTGGGATATGCAACATAACAAACATTTTGATACAGAATTTTAGACAAATGTCGTACATCCTTTCTGGTTTACCCAATTTGGAGTCCAGACATCACCGTATGCCTAGAGGCACTTCCGGGATAAAAGTCACACATTCTCAGTACTTTTTCTGAAGAATCATCCTCCAATTTAATGGGAAAAAAAGTGATTCTTGTCTTATTATCAATAACTCCCCTCCCCAAAAACAATCCTACCTCAAAGATAAGCCCCTGAAAAAACGGTTTGGAATTATTGCCTTATTTTATTATCGCACGCAAAGCCTGTGTATTTCACGCCCGCCTGCTTAATGGTCACTTTGTTTTCTTTTGACTAAATATTTCCTTTTACTGATGCATGTGCCTATTCTCAGTGCAGCAAAAGAACCCCCGAACACTTCAGTTAGTCAGGAGCCCTGCGCTGTCAAATGTTGTCCGTATTTCGCAAGTTGGAACCAGAATAGAATTGGAGGTGATTATAATTATTCCGGTGCGACTTTCGAACCGGCGTGAGTTATTTTGGTTCGCTCTGTATTTATTTTACATGATACCGGAAAGTACACAAGAAGACATAGCACAAAGGACACGCGAGAGACACGAGCGAGCGCGAAAATCGCCTGGGGCGTGAAAACGTGATGCGCGCGTTATGAGCATGTTCACGTTCGACATGACAGGGTGTTCTTTTTGCGTGACTATTCTTGAGTGAAAAGAGACTGCTCGTAGACTAGATACTGGTCCAAAATCCTATGTCGGTAAAATTCAGTCTTTGTCTTACTATTTCATGGCAGAAGGAGCTCATCGTCGCAAAAACGGAATATGTTAACGCGGTATAAATCTCCTACCGGAAAAGGATAATATTAGCTCGTCTGGAAGAAATTTAAGCGGCTGATAATTTCACGTAATATTTCAGCGTTGTTATCCTTGTTTCAGGCTTTGCCGATCGAGTGAAGCGGGATGAAATTTTTAATTATTTTGCAGTATAATTAATGCCAGGACAGTGTGCTTGAGTAGAGTGTAGTTTTTTCGATTTGCCGATGGAGATCCGTCGCGTGGTCAACAGCCTAAATTTTTCTTCTTCAAGGCTATACGTTTTTAAGCGATTTCCTGCCACACCGCAATTAAAACCTGTTTATGTATCTCTCAAACGCCATGAATAGCATTAGAATCAATTACAACAAGCAAGAAAGAATTTCACGCTTAAAGAGTATAGCACATTCGCGCGAAAATTGACGCCTAAGTGGAACAGAAACGATCATCAAAACTGATTTAATTACATTGGAATGCTAGTAAGTTAATGGGCTTCACGCAGAGATACGTGTCTTAAAGACACGTATCTCTGCGGGATCCCAAGGTAATTTTTGGTTGCTAAGAGCGTCTGGCTCGTTATGCAAAGGCACGGATATCGTTTGCGGCTAGATCCAAAAAGAACGCAGTGGCTAATGCTGGGCCATCAGACACTTGCCATCGGAACCTGGCGATCCGGCTTATTTCCACCCTCGGTACTGCATCTGCGTCCACTTTCCTTCTTGATGGATGGCCAATATTGAACTTTTTTATCGAGGTAGACTTTTTATCATCGAAGCGGGAAGCTTTCTTTGTTTCTTCTCTAACCCTCTCCCAAACCTACGAGCAACGTCTGAGGCTATGTTCACACAGAACAGTTTCCAAATGGTTCTGGACCAGACCAGGTCTGTTCACGTGGGACTGTTTCATTTATGAGCATCTGTTCACCCGGGACCCGTAGAGAAGTGGTCCGGTACCAGTCCACTTCTGGACCAACGTGGGAAAATCAGCTGTTTGTACCAATAAGTCATCCACCTCGAGACCAAAATGCGTGAAAGACGATCGAAGAAGGCTGAATCTATCGACTGAAAGAAGCCAAAGGCCTCTGACCGGATAATAAATCACCCCATCCTGATCCCTACCGATTACAAAATACACAAAGCTTTAACCTTCTTCTTTTAGCTTTTAACCTTTCCGAGCTTTAAACCCAGAATTACAGTAAGTTATGTGCCAGTTATGCTATCGCAGACAGTAGTTTGGTCTCCCTTTAAATTTCTAGGTGAGTTTAATCAAAAACACGATATATTGAGCGCGATAAATTTAACTAGTGCCCAAGCCTAAATTACGCCGTTGGAACGAACCGGTCAAGGTGTTCACACAGTACCAGTCCAATACGGGACCGGAACGGTTCCAAAATTGGACCTGCACTTTTGCAGGTCCAGAAACCGGACCTTTACTGAACCGGATAGACGGTACGGATAGCAGGTTCCGTGTGAACAGAAGACCTATCCGGACCGGAACCGTTTGGAAATCGATCCGTGTTAACAAAGCCTAAGGATTCAGAGGGCTCTTGAGATTTCAACACAGGTATCATTCCACACGTCCTACGACGGTGCAAGGGCTAGCAGTGACTGGAAGAGACATATATAACTCCCCCGAATTAGCTACTTTCATTACTTTCTTCTTGCGATAAAAAACTTTGCTTTCACTTGTTTTTTTGCAGCGTTTTTCTTACAAAAGCTTTCCAGAAACTTTTCTTATTTTTCCAACCAGCCCCTCTATAATAAATGGTCCGAACCTGCAATATCTGAATCTGCAAATGACCCCCAGCATCTCTCCCTTCATAAAAAAAATACAATAAAATAAACCAATTTGAATAAAGCAAGACAAGATATCCTCTCAAGGTTTCAACTACAACATCTCATCGTGTACGACCAGTACGACATCTACGCCATGGCAAAGAATAGCAACCGGAAACTTCCACTTTTTCAGTTTTACTGCGAGCGCTTTGACTTGTAACTCCTTTGAAACTTTGAAGGAAAGTACACTATCGATAACACCTGGAATGCAGGAAGAGAGGTCACTATCACCAGCTCTGGAGAAGCCTGCTTTAAATGTGTTTATCCCAAGCTTCAGAAAAAGTGGATAGCGAAACCCATTTATGAAGAAAAATGCTGCAAATTCGTGAAAGAGCTTATGAGGGACACAATTTTACTGAAACGAGGTGACATTGACGCAACTCCCCTTTAAAAGCCAACACTACCGGGAAACATTGCCCCAACTCCCCGCAGGAACAAACAAGAAATTATTTCCCAGCACATGCCAACGTTTTAATAGGTTTAAATCTCTGAATTGTGCCAGTTTAGCAAGTCGTCCATTAAATCAACTTAGCTGCCATTAATTTATTGAAGAATGCCAGATGCCTGTTATGAATGTTGATAGTAATTTCTTCTTAATTCTGGGATGTTGATTGCATGCCAAATTCTCTGAGTCTTCTCTGGGGATCGAAAGTGCTGGTGATGCTCTTGTAACTTCTAAATGGGTACCAATATCTCATTTTGAGCTTGTCTATTTAAGTATTACCTTATGTTCCTCAAAATATAACTGTCTATCGATATAATTCCTCACCCCACCAAAGTGGCAGTTCTAAAAACAAGTAACATGTTAGTATTTAGCAATATCTGATGACTGTGTTCTGTTAATTGTAATGAAATGCGCCATTATTTAGACAAAAGTATTCATGAAATCCAGATATAGCATTTTGTCTGAGGAATTTATGTCAAACTCAAATTTTACTTAGCTTTTTGGGTAAATTTATCATGTAAAATAATTTAATTAACATAACTGTGATTTTGAATATGACATGATAAGGAAAATCGTTCTGTAAAAGACTGAAGTCTGGTGAGAAATATACATTTCTATCAGAATCATATATAGTGTTGGTTATCTAAGAAGAATACAGAATATTATTACGTTCAGGTTGTATCCATGACAATTTATAGAAACGTTTACATATACTGTTTGTTTGAGAATCAGAGTGTTTTTTACTGTGAATTCTGCATATCTACTAGAAACCTTGAGGCTTTTCAAGTAGTGTGATGTTTTCCAACCACGCTAACCGGGCTTTTAAGGTGCATATGACATGTTCGAACCAGACTTTAAGGAAAACCCTGGTAAAATCAGACAAACAAGGTCTTTGAGGTATTGGTTTTGAACCAGACGTACCAAGAAAGCCTGGTTAAACCAGGCTAACCAGGCTTTTCAGGTAATTTTTTCGAACCAGACTCACCATAAAAGCGTGGTTAAACCAGACTAACCTGACTTTTCGGGTTATAATTTTCGTCCCTAAACTGGCCTTACCAGGCTTCTGTGGTACAATACAACCAGGCTTACCCTAAAAGCCTGGTAAAACCAGCCTTACCAGACTTTTTACCAGACTTGTTTTCTTCACAAAAGCCTGGTAAGTCTGGTTGAACCAGACTTGACCTGGCTTACCAGACTTTTTACCAGGCTCTTTGTGCAGGGGCATTAGAAGCTGGTTTTCCAAATATTAATCTTTGAAGCTGCTGAATTATAATATAAATGGCTTAGTCACTAAGCCATTACAAGCAGCCAAGTACAATAACTTGACTGCTACATTCATCTGCATTTTGTTTCAAAACAATTTACCAGCAACTGCGCACACATTTCACATTTGATTGCTGTGAGCAGAGATTCTAAATTAAACTGCTATTCTAGGTCCAACTCAGTGATGGTAGCATCCATAAAACCAACGTAATTTCCACCTGCCTCTGGAAACTCTTTACGAATGGGCATTTTTCACAAGTGCACCAAAATGTACCTTAATTGTTCATTTCATCATCTCCACTTTCATCGTCCTCGGAATTACCGGCACGTTCTGGTTCGAAACGAAACAGTTCGAACGCAGCCATCACATCGGAATATAAACAAACATCATAGAACTGACAAGTTGGACAGAATGACGTCACGGATACGCGGCCAGGCTACTAAGCGCTATGCAAAATGGCGGTGCCCGATGATAAAATTTTTGCTTCTTTGGGGAGGAATTTCGTTGGGATCGGATGCACTATGGAAACTCAAACAACGGTCAGTAACTAACTCAGTGTGGTCCTTGTATTGGTGAGTACAAAAAATATACACTTTCTGGAGTGACCTTCTCCTTTAATTCTACTCAGACCGAGCTTCTTTGGTCTTTTGGGACGGAGAGGGGGGGGGGGGGGAGGTCCGATCCCTCCTTATCGGCGACAATGTATGACAACAAAACGTAGAAGGCAGACAGTACTTGCAAAAATGTATCATTTGAGGTCCGCAACATGACCGCGTGTTCTCAAACGGCGGTCACCTTGGATCCGCTATCTGATCTCACTGATCTTAACATGTCATATCCCTGGGCTATGTCACAGCGTTTGCCATGACGTCAGCCCCTAGGCGTCAGCTTCTTGTGAAGCCCTTTAACCATGAGGAGTACATCTGGAGTAAAGGTAGCAAAACATCTTACCTCCAGCTCTATGGACATTTCTAAGCCGCGGATATTCGTTTAATATCTTTTTAACATTCGCTTTTCGCTTTCCGAGAAACGACAAGGTGTAACCACATGAGGAACTTTGGCCATGAAAAAAATTCGCAGCATGCATTCATTAAAAGCGTTATTTTACGCCAATCATTTCTGTCAGCAATGAAGAGAATTATATCAACACGTGCGATCGGTATGTGTCCTTGCGGTTACTTAACAGCATGCCTACATTAAGATTATGAGAAAGGCGATCACGCCGTGAAGTAAAAATTATTACAGGAAAGAACGAGCGCAGTCAGCGCAAGTGCGTGGATTTTCAGGTAAGTTTGTCTGTTTTTCGAGTAACCTCCTTTTGGCTCTGTCGAATTCCAGCAACACAAAGGGTTTGGGTCGCACGACTTGTCACCATACGCCAGGAAACGAAATCTAGAACAGGCCCACTGAGAAGTATTCAGACTTGTCACGCCGTTTGTAATGATGTGGTGCGACATGTGTTCGTCGTTTCAGTTTTATGGTATATTTTCCTTGCTAGACCGCCACTTTCGTCCTTTGTGACAACTATAACCGGCTGATGCATGCAATTGCGATTTTAGTAGATTATCCTGGTCAGGCTGTAAAAAGAGAATTTAATTTTGTGTGAGAATTATCTGGCAGGAATTTATTTCAACATTACGTAAGCCTGCAAATTCTCCTCGATGCTTCTTAGAAAACTGAAAGTTCATAGTTGTTTTTACTAAGCTGCGTTGCTGATTTGCATCTAGGTCGAGCAAGAATCCGACATCGATCAAATTTTTAGGCTACTGACTTTTATGTGAAGAAACGTATGTTAGAGGACCCACGGGACGTGGTGGCGCTTTCACGACTCGATTATAATTTATTCGAGCTACACTAGTATCATGTATTAAACCTCTCCCATCCGCGAGTCATTGCGTTTCCTTTTGATATTTTACTTACTCTATTCCACGTATATAAGGTTTCCAACCTAAATACCTACTTGTAGCGACTGCTTGGGTAATACCAGGCTTTCTTCAAAACATTATATTGAATTTGTGTTTTGCGTGTAACACAATGGTGGCGGGAAATGTAACGTTTTGAAAATCGCGCGTCTAAACGACGGCCGCTCCACGAAGCTATGGAATCGAGACAAAAAGAGACGAGAGACCTTTGGTAAGTGGCAATAAGAATTACAATTTAAATACGTGTATACCTTAAGGCGAAATATTAGCATCGCGCTCTAGCTTTATTCTGATTTTCTCACATAATATGCTGTAACTGGAAACTTGATCGCTATCGTTACGCTTTGTTTTCCTCGCGTATGATATACCTGGAAGAATACTTTTAACATCGCGCTTTAGTTTATTCTGTCTAACATCGCTTTAAAGCTTATTCTGTCTTCCTTGGGTAGTATATACCTGGAAGCGGAATTTTCTAACGTCGCTTTATAGCTTATTCTGTCTTCCTTGGGTAGCATATACCTGGAAGCAGAATTTCTAACATCGCGCTTTAGTTTATTCTGTCTTCCTTGGGTAGCATATACCTGGAAGCGGAATGTCTAACATTGCGCTTTAGCTTATTCTGTCTTCCTTGGGTAGCATATACCTGGAAGCGGAATGTCTAACATTGCTTTATAGCTTATTCTGTCTTCCTCGGGTAGCATATACCTGGAAGCAGAATGTCTAACATCGCTTTAAAGCTTATTCTGTCTTCCTTGGGTAGTATATACCTGGAAGCGGAATTTCTAACATCGCGCTTTAGCTTATTCTGTCTTCCTTGGGTAGTATATACCTGGAAGCGGAATTTCTAACGTCGCTTTAAAGCTTATTCTGTATTCCTTGGATAGCATATACCTGGAAGCAGAATTTCTAACATCGCGCTTTAGTTTATTCTGTCTTGCTTGGGTAGCATATACCTGGAAGTGGAATGTCTAACATTGCTTTAGAGCTTATTCTGTCTTCCTAGGGTAGCGTATACCTGGAAGCGGAATTTCTAACATCGCGCTTTAGCTTATTCTGTCTTCGTTGGGTAGCATATACCTGGAAGTGGAATGCCTAACATCGCTTTATAGCTTATTCTGTCTTCCTTAGGTAGCATGCATATACCTGGAAGATTCTGGTATTTGTGCAATAAAAAAGAAGCAAAGCAAAACAAAAGATTAACCGATTGCCAGGTTTTCATTTACAATTAATGTACTTTGAATGAAGTTGTATTACGACTCTAAAATCATCATATTTTTTGAAAACCTTTTTCCGGGTCTTACAGGTAGCGGGGCGGAGAATTTATTCAATTCAATATTACCGGTTACACAATTGTATTCTTGAATTTACCAACATTAGTGTTGTATCTTCATTAATCCGGAAATTGCGGTTACTTTCATTTCAGTTTAGGAGAGCTTGAATTACTTTTTTGTGGGCGTTTGTCTGATTTCCTAGTGTGTTCAGCTAAAACCTCAAGAGACGGAGAGGTGTCAAACCTTGGCTTTGAATTACTTATGCAAATTGGCTGGCTGCACATTGAATGTGCAGCCAGCTCATTTGCATAACATTTTTTCGCACCTCAAAGCTTGTCATGCATCGTGAAGACCCTTCCTGCTCCAGCGCTTGGTAGAAATGAAAATCAAAGGCCACGTAAAGGGGCAGTAGTTTCAGTTTAATGGGCTCAGGAAGGTCGGGTCCTCCACTAGTATACACTTTCTTGTGCTCGCCAAATTTGGTGCCCTCAGACATGGATTCACGGAACTTATTCATGTCAACTTTCAAAGAGGAGCTAAATCCTAGGAATTCTCCTGAAGCAGAAACCGAGTCTTCAGCCTGCAAACAGGGAGTGTACATGTCAGTGGCGTTTCTATAAGTGGTCATGCATATTTATCTTTAAATAGACCCCTCAAATCCAACAAATCGATGCTGATATTAACCCTATTTAGCCTGGGGGGGGGGGGAGGGGCACATTGTGCCCGCGCTGACTTTGGTGGCGAATTCTAACTTTTAAACGGCTGGACGAATAATCACCAAATCTCGTGACTTTTCCTAAAATTTATCAGAGAAAATGTTCCTGTGTCAATGACGTGTCTATGATGATTGTCGTTCCCTGTTTCCATAGCAACCATCTACTCATGAGGTGTTTGACTATTTTCTGTCTTTTTTCTGTCTTTTTTTCAGCTTCTTCCCCTTCGTTTGTAAGAAGAAGATTATCCTTGACTTTTTTGTACTTGCTTTGATTAAGTATGTTTCTTAGAACAAATTTATATATTTTTCGATGACGTCATTGTCAACTGTATAACTGCATGCTCGGGAATCAAGATGGCCGCTCAAAATTCAAAATGACTGCTTTGTGACGCCATTGTGACGTCCTGAAACGTCATAATGGCACGTCGTAAACCCAATCTGTTAAGCTAATGACGTGCTAAAAACGTGCCAAGTTTCATGACAAGAGCGTAAATACTTTTCAAGATCTATAGCCCCCCCCCCTTCTGGCTTAGAAACTCAAAAAAAAAAAGCCCAGCGAAATAGGGTTAAAAGGCCTCGGTCAAGCGTATTCCATATCATCCAACATTGTTATATACAACTTTATAATAGACTGTTTGATAACAATCAAACTTTGTTACCACCATTCAGCGTCCTACAGAATCGTTTGCCGTCATTAAAAGGTTTGTTAAGCTGGTTTAATTAAACAGTGTTGATTGCAAATACAGAATCCGTTTCGCTGCATCCTTAACAAATGAAAGAATAATAGAAGAATTTAAAAGATTGATGTTTGCCACAATGAATAAATTCGGAAAATATTGTAATCACTTGTAAACCTAAGCATCTTAGGGCCTGTTTACACGGGGGGGAGGGGGGACCCTGGTTAGGTGAGGTAACCCACCCAGGTGGGGTAACCCCCTGTCCATATAATCATCCATTTTATCTTGATTACGTTTACGTGATAGGTGAGATAACCCGCTGAGTCCGGTTGCCCGGTATGGCGGGTAGGGTAACCCTCTCAACCGGGGTAACGTTTTGCCAGATAAATATGTCAAGGTGGGGTAAATCGCACGAGAATCGGCATCAAGGCCAGCCAAAGTTACACACAGCCGGGGTCACAAGAGGGAAGGGGAGAGGAGGAAAAATTCTAAGAGCTCTGGAGCCCCAAAACTTATGTCTTGATGCCCGGAGCCCGAGAGCTTTCCTTTTCTTGGAACCCAAGAAAGTATTGATTCTAGCTAAATGGTGCCCTGGAATGAACTTGTGGAGCAGTAGAGCTACAATTTTTCTTTCTTGGAGCTCTGTTTTTTCTAGGCCTGAGTCCTGTTACCCTTAGCCTCTGAGGAACCCTGCACAGTCTTTTACAAGTGTTGCAGTGGAATCTTTCATTGACCAATTAAATTCCATTATTACACTAGGAGGTCTTCTTATTTATTCAATCAAAAGAGGATGAAGGCGTAAGAGAGTTAATCTCCCATATAGGCCCTATTCCCATCCTAATTCTTCTAAAGTTATTTTAAGTAACAAAACTGAAATTTCAAAACGTTTTATCTTTTAAGTGGATAAACATAATTCATTCTTTTTTTTTCAGTTTTGAGCTCTGTGTAACAAGGTCATTCGGAAACCAACATAAGATCTCCAATAATACTAAAAGCATAATTTGGCACCAGCTTTGTGACGTCATTTTCCCGGCGGAAAGTGTCAAAATTGGACAAATTAACATCAGGAAATTTTACAGAATGACAGATTCTATGTTGCTGCAAAAATTGAGGGTAACTGCTTTAAAAGTCAATAAGTTATTTGAAATGTGAATTTCCCACAACTTGTTACTAAAAATAACTTAAGAGGGATTAGGATGGTGATGGGGCCTACATGGGGGAGTAGCTCTCTTACCTCTTTATCCTCTCTTGACTCAATGTATTCTCGAAGGGTGTATATCTAACAAGAATCTTACATTTTGCATGGCATACAGGGTAAATGCTGTACTGGAGCTTCTGGATCTTTCAATTCTTCTCTCTCCCAATTCCACCTCCTCGACAATATGCTACCGAATAAAAAAAGAGTAACACATTGCAAATGGGTATACAGTAGTGACGAACTAATAACTAGTCTTCCCTTTTTTCCCTTTACAATACATAAAGAATAACTGAATTAGTTTCAAGGAATATTACCAATTGTTGCCTGTCTCTTATATGTATTTACTTTATTGTGAGAGTTTCGTTTTCACACATCATTATGTCAGGATTTCCAATTTTGAGGCCACTAACGTTTTAGTACAAGATTTTAGGACAATTTGAAAGTTTGAAAATTATAAAAGACTTGTATGTTGGATGGCAAAGCTTGCCATCCAGCAGTTTTTTCCTTATAAGTCTTGGTAATTTTTTGAACATAACATGACCCATCCTCGGAGACCCAGGGGTAGCTAGTCGGGACGACGTGATTTTCATGGGCGAAAGTTTACAACGAGCGGGAGAGCCCCTGGGCACTTACTCTTACCGACCCAGTTCCAGAAGCGTTTGAATTGTGTCCTTCTGATTGGCCAGAAAAATATTTTCTGGCCAATCAGCGAAGAGGAAGAGCCGGGCGACTCTCATGTCTTCTTACACGAGGTTGTTTTCCTCCTTGATCGCCGTAGTAGCGTGGCCCGTTCAACGGGAACATTTTTGAGGAGAGCTTCAGAAAAAAATAAATTAATACTAAATAAATAAACGAAGTTGAAGAAATCGCAAACTATAACTTGGCCGGAAGAAAACAAACACTCACCGGGATTTTTTACGAAGGACTTATCGAAGGTATCGTAAATTTTTAGAGCTAAACGTTGATTGGCCAGAAAAATATTTTTCTGGCCAATCAGAAAGAGAGAATTCAAACGCTTCTGGAACTGGATCGGTAAGAGTAAGTGCCCAGGGGCTCTCCCGCTCTTGTTGTAAACTTTCGCCCATGAAAATCCCGTCGTACCGCTAGCTACCCCTGGGTCTCCGAGGATGAACATGACCGTAAAATGTCGCACTTTAACGTCAGTAACCTCGAAATTGAAAATCTTACTAACCTCATCATGCTCTTTCCATTTCTGATATCTATTTTGTACTACTACCATTTTTATGATTGACAAGATCACGTGACACAGTTATGCAATTGGCCTATTGCGGACTTTGGTTTGGATGATGTAACTGTCTCAAAATCTCTTTTTTTTTGGTGCTAGGTCTGTTCCGTCCGAAACTACATATCTGGGTCGCAAACAGAGTGTACATCCCAACCTTAACGTATTCAAGGAAAAAGTAAAGGCGAAATTTAGCACTGAGAAATATAGCCTCAAAAATAATTCAGAAGAAAAATTTCAGGCTAGATGGCAACCATACTTAAATAATATGGTGACAGTTTAAACTGGGTTTATCCTGATTAGACACAATAGATATACACAGGCGATGTTGTTGATGATGTTGTTTTTGTCTTTCAATACATGTATGAGTGCAAAATAAAAAAGTAGAGAAAAAAAGCCTATATGAATGACATTAATTGTACTAACCGTTCCCCACTTTTCAATGAAGTTAAAGTAAGCTCTCTCATCGTAGTTTTCTGGCAAAACACACACATCAGCTGAAAATTCATCAGACACTGGGAACTTCTTAAAGGAAGCGGACACCAAAAGGTACCGTGCTCGGCCTCGATTGCAGACCTTCTTCTCTTCATAAAACACATAGTGCTTATCTGAAGTTTCCTTGTTCATCTTCTCATACCCTATTATATAAAAGGAAGACGTACAGCCGTAAATCAGAAACGACCCTCTGGCTCCCTAAAAATTTTTAAGCGCTTATCTGAAGTTTCATTGCCCATCTTCTTATACCCTATTGTATAAAGTGAAGTAACAAAATAAGATAAAGACGTACAGACGTAATTCAGAAACTACCCTCTAGCTCCCTAAAAATTAAAGCAGTTTTCAAACATTATAATTTAATGCCACACGTGAAAATCTATCGAATTTATATGGAATTTTTTATTCAGTCACGTAATGACATCAATACTTTTGTTTTGTTGGATAAGGAATGAGATCTACTACTTCTAAAGCCATTAACTAAAATAGTGTTTCACTGACGAGAAGCAGTCCTGTTGGACATCAAAATTTCCTCACTTGAATATGCGTCAATCGTCAGTCAGACCTTTCGTTTCAGCCTCAGTATTCTTCAGTATTGAGCCTGTTTCGCATTCTACTCTGGGAATGTAAGGGTGAAACCAGTAAGAACATGGCAAAGCGCCAGTGTGTGATTTTCTTACTTTCACTGACAGCAAAGGCGAAGCTCCACAAATCTGAATCGTAACCAGCTACCAAAAGCAAAAAAAGCAAAAAACTGTTCTAAAATAGCGCAAAAATTGTCATCAAGTTTAACAAGAAAGAAAGAAATAAAGGAAACCTAAACAGGTGTCCCAATTGGTGTACTTCACCTAAACAGATTACTAAGAATCGTTAAAAGGGGAAATATCACAATTATAGCTGTAAGTCGCGTTGTTATTCACAAAGTTTACCTATTTCGTTCTTTGAACCCTATTTAGTCTGAGCTTTTTAAAAGTTCCTGATTTCAGCAAAAAGTGCTCCCCTTTCTCAACTCTGAGAGTATAAAGGCTATGACGAGCGTACAAAAAAAGTTTCCTTTTGGGTCCGCAACATGATATGATGATGTCACATAATTTCCAAACGGTGGCCATTTTGGACCCGCCAACTTGTGTTTCTTCATTTTTCCAAATCCTCCGAAAACCACCAAAGATCAACCGAAAAGAATCAAAATCTATAAAAGAACAGTCAAGTTACAGTTACATATAGAGGGTATCGTATTTTAAAAAATTAATGTTCATGTCAAAAGAAAAATTCAAAATTCTGAAAAAAAAAATGCCTGTCACAGTATGGTTGCCCTGGGAATATCAAATTTTATGTACATTGACATGTGATACAAAAGTGTTTGCAGATAAAATTTTAGGAAAAGGCACAAAGCGTGGTGGCTCTTGCTTACGTGCTAAAAAATAAAACCATCAGTAAAAATGACTGTCCTGCGTGTACCCCCGCCCCCTCCCTAAGCTTAATACTGGTTAGTGGTAAAAGAAAATCGTCAAAATTGTCCCCAGTGTTACTTATATCCTTTCTTTTGTTTGAGAGGAAACTTTTATCCACCCGCCAGGGTAGTCCCGTCATCATAACAATAATGCTGCTGCCGAAAGCGAAATATTTTTACTAAAATGAACCCTTTCAAGGCAATGCTCACATATATAACACAGCTCCGCAGCAGAATCAATACCGTGTGCATGCGCATATCTTTTTAACCGACTCCCCATGCATGGCTGCCACTAACTGGTTGATAAGGCTACGCATACATACGTTCTGACATGGCCAGCGGAGTTGTGTTGTGTGACGACTGCTTTCGAATGGTTTGAATATTATTAAGCAACACTTTGGCTGCTGCTACACACGTTCCTTAATCCGGCGCTCCTGTGCGTTACCACTAACTCCTTTTAAAGGTTCAGTTGCCCTCCCCACTCCTTTCTTGTCCTTACCAGATGCCTCCACGTCAGACTCGAGTTTCTTCTGATAACTTCTGGAGCCAAACACTACCTCTTTCTTAGTCTCCAAGACGCAGGAACTACGGTGAGCAAAACTGACCTGATCTGGTATGCTGTACTTTCGATCAGAGGAAGTCTTGCCAGTTTTGTAGGTCAGTTTGAAGATTTTTCTAGTGGTGAGCAATCCTGGGTCTATTCCTCCGATCGACAAATCACCCCCTTCAGGGTTCCCTTTCAGCAAGTTATAACCAACACCCACAAAGTCAAGCCCTTTGGGTGCAGGCTGCGAGGCATCACTAACAACTGCAACACCAAGGAAGGTGAGGACCATACAAAGCTGCATGGTTTTCATGTGAAGTTTGCTCCAGTGAATCCTAAAATAAATAAATAGATAAATATCCTTATTCCTGTTTCTTGAAAAAATCGCCAGAAAATTCTAGCATTTTGGGTACGAGAAAACGTTTTTAATTTGAAATTCAGCACATTTTTCACCAAAAATCCTTAGCCAGAGCCCTTTAAGTAAACAAATAGATGGCTGATATTTTCGTCACCGGCGAAATAGAGGTTGTCACGAATCTCTTTGAAACGTATCTTTAAACTAGTTTTCATACTGGTAACCCTGCGAAAGTTTACCTTCATACCCTTCTTTATAAATTGAACTAGCTAGTTTTAATGGAAATTGCAGCAGATTAGTTTTTAAGTGATGTAAAATTATTCCCCATCATCTTGAAATTTCGTTCTACGATATTCTGGCAGAAAAAAATGAACATCCAAGTCGATTTCTAGTTACTTATTGTGAGAGAGTGGTTGGCTTTTTAATTCTTGAAGACGCAAAAACAGAAAAGAAAACGCAAGCCAAACTTACTGTGAGTCATTTTGAACGAATTCGTGTATCTGTCTATAGTCAACACTAACACTTCTTAGTTTGATTGGAAGAACACGAGTCCTCTTCCAATTACAATACAAAACTTGTGTATTTTAAAGTTCACTCGAGAATTGAAATGAAAACTAACAGTGCATGCGATAATTTAAGGTGAAATTCGTTGCCTCATATCCTAAAACAAAAGTAAATGAAATCAACGTATACCTTTAATATCTTTTCTTGGAGTTCAATGTGCAGTAAAAGAGCCGATGATGTATATTGACCTCTTGTCGGTCTCACCTATAAAAACTGTTTTGTTTCTTAAGTGATGTGGAATTAAGTCATGCAAGTAACTGTTTAATTCATAAAGTCGTCATTGTATAACAGGAAAATAAATAGACGTGAAAAGAAAATCGAGTCAGCAAAGACTAATGAGATACATTTTTTAAAAGGTATCATGATTTTGCAATTTTTTATCTACTGTAGACGAGTTACACTGAAATGAGTGAAAATAGTATTCGAGCGTAAGTAAAATGTTTATGTAATTGGTGCTCTTGAAACGTTGTCCCCTCAAAAAAAAAATCATTCTTTTTTATCTCTTATTATAATGAACAGCTGACTATGCTCAATGCATACACAGCTTTCATGGCTAATGTAAAGTAATTTACATAGATATTATCTGTGAGAGACAGCATATGCCCAAGTAAGTTTAATTCCTTCCTTTTCACCGCATAGTTTCGATTCAAAACTGATAAAAAAAACATAGTTTCGAAGCATTTTGATGAGTACAACAATTGATTCATACAATTCTGTACATCAAGAGAAGCTGCCTTTTATTTTGATTGTTCCTATCTTTCAATCTTGGTGATTGGCTTGCTTTAGAACAAGAGATATATTAAGGCATAAGAAAATTATTCATTGCATTTGTAAGTAACGATTATAGATATGAAACACGTATGCGAAAACTTTGTATTCATGTTCGCAACGTCTTTCGTAGTGTTAGGTGATCGTTAAAAAAATGGCGTCAATGATTATCATCACTACGAATAATTATTTGCTAACAGAAACTAGCTAACTGGAGGTAAGGATTGGGACACAGTGAAACACTGCATAGAAACGGAACGGTTAGTCAGATGAAATAACGACTTCTTTATGCTCGAAAGGTTGAGAGGGGCAGGAATCACTTTTCCATGGCATATGTTGACCTATTAACACACTTTGTAATGGCATTAATGACATAACGCACCTATAAGCATTCTTTTTCTATCTAGGTATTGTATTCTCTCATCAGTGGTGCATTATCAATACTGAAAATACTTTTCTGGCCCAAGTTTAAAGATATAAGTAATTAGTGTTGAATTTATATATATGACTTTTGTGTATTCTTTTGAGAAAAAAATGGTCTATATTTGAGTTTCCTTCTCTTATTCAAATCAACAATACTGTGTATGTTAAATGCATATACAGCTTTACTGCCTAACGTAAAGTGATTTACAAATTATTGCTTTTGAAACAGGGAGAGATAACCTCGAGGTAACCATTATTTCCCAGTGGAACACAGTAAAGATTTTTAGGGCCACGGTGCGATTTGGTCACAAGATACGGCGACTTTATTTCTTTCCCAAAAGGTCGAGAGGGGCGAGAAACAATTTCTCATGACATTGAACTATTAACTCAGGTTTTCAGTTCATGTTTCATTGTTAACTTACATACATGCACTTTTTGTATCTGAAGTGATGCATTCTCTCATGGCATGATTATAATTATCAATTATTGAAAATAATTTCCCTGCCAAAGTTGAAAAATATATACAATTGGTGCTAAATTGCCAACTTGTCTTGTGAAGCTAAAAACCTATATTCATGTTTTCTTTTCCGTAATTGAAAAGAACAACTTTGCGTATACGCTAACTACTTTTTTTTAATTATTGCTTTTGAACGGAAGGATATTCATACGCAGGTTCCATCTGAAAAAAAAAAAAGGAGGAAGAAGAAAGAAGAAGAAGAAAATTGCCAGATTGTCTTCTGAGAGAGAAAAACAAAAGCCTGTTCAAAAAAAGTATGTTCAATGTATACACAGCTTTACTACCTAAAGTAAAGTAATTTAGAAGGATATTGCTTTTGAAAGGAAGTATGTGCGTACGTAAGTTTCCTAACGCAAGAAAGAATCGAAATCCATAGGCAGTTCTTCATAATTTTTTTTTGACTCTTGCATCTGATCTCACATTCGAAATTCAAAATTGAAATAAACTGCTGGGAGCAGTATCGTAGAATGTCAAGGTCTACCACGTTTGATTTATACAACTTTGCTCATCAAGGGAGGCTGGATTTCTTCTTTTTTCAGTAAATAGTTAACATCGTAATAACTGGGTTGTAAAACATGAGAAAAATTTACTCTGTGCAAGAATTGTTTACAGATGTGAATACTTCGTATTAGTGTTGATAACTTGTCTGATAGTTTCAGGTGATCTTTGATTCCAAGTCAGATAGACCTAATTAAAAAATTGACATCACTCAGAAGAATTATTTGCAGACACAAACTAATTGACTCGAGGTAAAAAAAAGGCCAAAGTGAAACACTGCGCAGATTTCCAAGGTAACAGTGAGATTTGGTCAGAAGATACAGACTCTCATTTGCGTTTTAAGCCTGGCTCAAGCGAGAAAACTGGTTTACAGACAGAAATAGCTGTACCTTCGTATTCATCAACCCGATAACCATGAAATTTTCGTGGACAATAGTTCTCCCTGTGAACGTTTGCCTTTATCATGCAATATTTACTAAATAAATAATAACAATGATGGCATGGTCACGTGCGGCCGGTCGTGTCTTTGTTTGCTCTCGCAGTCTTTTAGTATTTGTTGTCGTCCAGTTACTTTTTGGTCAACTTAAACCTCATTCTAATGATCGTCTAAGTTACATCGTAGTTGGTGGTGGTTATGATGTCAAGCCAATTCACAGCACTTACAGCATTACTCGATTAAGCGCGCGGCGTTCTTTAAATTTTTAGTGTTTCAGATGCGACGCATATTCGGGGGCGGGACTCTTTTTAAAAAATCGTAACATTTGTAAGCGGTAACAAGCAATTTTTAACAACAAAATAATGAAATATACCCACTTCGACCTGAAAAACATTGAAATACGGGAGAATAAACGTCCGAGGCCATTTTAGATTGAATTGTACCGTTATTTTGGTTTCTCCAACAATTCAGTCTGATGATGCCTCGATTAAGCGCCCCATTATTGTGAATGAACCCGGCGCTTATACCAGGGCGGCGCTCCATAATTTTTTCTTTCTCATATGCGACTTTTAATGGTGGGTAGGCGCGTAATCGAGTAAATACGATAACCATGTTATTCCCAATGTGCGCGTGACATACCACGTGATCAAAACTGTACTCGTTTTGTTAAAACGGCCAAGTTACAACAAGATTCATTTACAAACTTATGGGCTCAACAAATACTCCCAAAAAATAGCTAGCACCCTACGATTGGAATGATTTTCCTTCGTTACTCTGAAAAGAAATATAAAAGAAGAAAACGTTCCTGCCGTAGCAACTTTTACAAACCTAAATGAAACTTTGCTCTTCATCAAATCCTTTACTCACATCATTCCAAACGTGAGTTGAAAGGTCTTAAGGACGTTCGCGCGAAAATATTCCATGAGTTACCTATGTCAGAAATGCAAAAACATTGGGGGGTCACCAACTTCGTTTTCGAAACGAACCGCGTAGAAAACCCAATTTTGACAAATCGGCCCTCGTAACTCGACATGGCCTCAGTTGTTGCTAAAGGCATTCTGTCTTTTTTCAGTCTTTTTTTCAGTGTTATTCCCCTTCGTTCCTAAGAAGGAGATGATCCTTTACTTTTTTGTGTTTGTTTTGAATAAGTGTGTTTCTTAGAACAAATTCATATATTTTTCGATGTCGTCATTGTCAACTGTATGACTGCAGGTCGGGATTCGAGATGGCGGCTCAAAATTCAAAATGACTGCTTTGTGACGTCATTGTGACGGCATTATACGTCATAATGGACACGTCATAAACCCAATCTGTTAAGCTAATGACGTGATAAGAACGTACCAAGTTCCATCACAAGAGCGTGATGCCCCCCCCCCCCCCCCCCAGGCTCAGAATAGGCAGAATAGGGTTGAATACAAAAAATTATAAACTAAGATACGAATGATTAAAGGTTCGGTTCCGCCCGCAAAAAGCAGAAGCTAATCGAGACGGGCGGAGCAACAAGGGTACAGTAGTCACAATTACACAAGGATAATTAAATAATCTCATTTACGATTACAATTATATGAGGATACTAAAGGGTGGATAACCAGTTAGGAATCAGGGCACGGCTACCAACCTAAGGGTCTAAGCGTACGCATACGGGACAAGCAGAACAGGAAAGTGGTCAACACGATTGAGTTTGACAATGGCTATCAACCGGCGCAGCTGCTTGGGAAATGGGTCCAATTCGCGGTTGTGTTTGATCTTGAGCAGCAGAAGAAAGTATCCGTTTACATCAATGACAAAAAGCAGTCAAACAACCTTGACATCTCAGCAGTCCAAGGTAGCGTGGATAACTCCAGATTCCTTTTATGGTTGGAAAACCAAGGGGACCCTGGACGAATATCTAGTTTACAACACCGCCCCGGAAGAGTATGAAGTTGCGGCCATCTTCAAGAACCACCTTGCGTAAGAAGGATTAAGAAATTCGATGCCAAGGCCTGTTATATTATCGTTAAATTTAACAATTATTCTCAAGGGCGCACTGGACATCGAATGATAGATCGATTGGTTATAATCATCCGATATCCAGCAAGCCCGAGTAGAATAATTGTTTCATTGAAACATCAACCACCATAATTGTTATGAAACCAAGAAAGAAAGAAAAAATGAGAAAAGTAATAAAAAAGGAACAAGAATGGGGCACATGACTGAGCGAAAAAGGCGAAGTGTTGCAGCGTTTCTTTCCAAAGCTGAATGAATCGATGAAACTGCTCCGATTTGAACGACGTAGCACAAGTTTTGGGGAAAAAATCTTCTAATTATTGGCTCTGAAAAAAGTTACGTGCTTGATTTTTCTTGAAACATCGTTGTACTCATCGTTCGAAGAGGATTGAAGCTGTAAGATTTTACCATATTAGCTGCGGGAGTTAATCCGAACAAGTTTGTACTCCGTTCGCACAACGGAGCCATGTGCGGATGGCACATTCGTCGACATGTGCCTGTTTGATCGAACTGAAGATAGAATTTTAACTTGAACAGGTTATTTGTATGCAGCTCAGAAACAAGGTTACTGTTGCGAGGAGCGTCAGAATTCACTACCTTAGTTTGTTAAACGCAAGGCACAAAACGTACTTGTTCTCAGTTTAGAGGTTGCGGACGGAAAGGCGAAAACAACTGGGAAACCGATTCAACTCATTTTTCATGGCATTCTGTGATATTGTGATATTGATTCCTTTCGTTGGTTGAATAATCCATTCGTGAAATGAATAATCCAACATTCAAATTGAGCCTCGATTCAATAATCGAATGTTGATTGGATTAATGAACAAAAGCTATACCATATATGGAAGGCAGTGCAACTAGCAAACATGGCGGACTTGAATAAAGAACAGGTAGGTTATTTTAGTATTCTATTTTTTGCATAAACACGCCATTACTATAAAATGTTGTTACTTTTTCTACCGGCGTTGGTACCTACGATTAATTCTCCCTTTGATATTTGCTGTTTCGGTTAAACAATACTTGTGGATATTTGCAAAAGCTTACCATTTTGATCGATCGATTGATCTTTGTTGTCTGCTGTGACCACAGGTAGCCAAAGCTTGAGTTATGACTGCAAATTAATAAAATTTTATGAAATAAAGAGTGTTTCTTTGTTTATATGTTACATACTCGCTACCTAGGACAAATATTCGCACTTCCTGCGAGATAACCGTCTCTTTCTTATTTTTGCTCCTAATTAGTAATATAATTAGGAAGGGTGATACACAATTCGGCCGCACCAAGCATTTAAATGATCTAAGTATATTTCTTGGAATGCGCCATTTCCACTCACAATTTCCTCAAACCTGAATGAATCAATAGTCGAAAAACAACTATACACCGGAAAAGTTCCATCTTTCCCAACATTTGTCACCACAAACGGCAATATTTTGAGCTTCTTGTATCAGAAATCAAATGTCGGTATTCGACCGCCGACCTCTGCGGACAAATATATGCAAATGTGCTCAATAAATCAGTCGTACAAGACAAAATCTACTGTGTCGGGGAGGCGTGCACGGTGAGCAAGAACAAATAGCCACGCTTCAAACATGAAACGTCGCACCCCAACACAGTAGCTTTTGCCATGTTCGCGTTATTGTGTGAATTGCCCAATGAGACGAGAACAGCGGGATGAAATTAGCAGTTTATTGAACATCAATATTCGTTGTCCGAAGAACGAATTACTATACAATAAAAACTATACCAAAAAGGAATGACAAAATTACTACAACGATTTCTAAAACCACTATATACATTAGTGAACGAACGAACGAACGAACGAACGAAGTGCGAAAAAATCAAGTGCGAAGGATTGCTTTCCTTGCAGGAAGTCGAGTCTAGTGATTTCAATTTTGCGCGTTCTTCTTGGCGAAACTAACTTTGAAGGGGTGACGGAGAAAAGAGGGGAGAGGGGGAGGGTTGAAACATGTAACCACTCAGTTGGAGATAAACTACTGCAATTGATCGTCGACACAAGCAGTAGTCGCTGACTTGCCCCGTTCCCCTTCTTTTATTAGGATCCTGATCAGAAAGCGAACGAAACCAGTTAATCTTGATCGTCTAAATGGATGAGACTTTGTTCGGACAAGTTGAATCACGTGCATAAAAATTGTACTCGCTTTGCACTCGTATCTGTTGTATAATATATAAACACTTTCTTGCGCCATGTTTACGTCAAATGAGTCTGGACCACAGGTTTCTGATATTACTGCTTATGTTAACACGTTTAAAACCAAGGTTTATAGTTAAAGAGTTTTATATAAAACGACGACAATATCTTGCCAAATCTGACGCGTTCATTAATATGGCTTGCACGCGAGATATGGGGCACACTCGGGCCTTTTGCAACGCGTTGGTGCCGTGATTTGAATTGTTAACCAATCTTGACCAGGATCTCCTGCGATCTTTCAAAAATAGCGGGATATTTTCTCCAATACTAAAAGTGAATGAGGACCAATTTCCGTTTCCGTTTCCGTTTCCTAGAGTAAAAATCATATATGTCCCGGTGAGCGTTTTCTTTCCTCGATTTAAAAATGCAAAGCTGTTAGCATCCTCGGTTTCCAATAAAGCCGCGGTTTAACGCTCCTACATTGTCGTTGTACAACATTTGTTGTATAACAATGTTGGACGCACGCTAAACTTCATTCATCCAGCAAAAAATATTGGTCAAACATCGTCTAAAATGGGGTGTTAACGGTTCTAACATTGGTGAATCCAATGTTGTACAACCATGTTGGAACGTTTAGCTGCGGCTTTAGAACCGTAATGTAAAGTAAAGAGTGCAAACAATTTGAAGATTTTGTTCGTTTTCTTAAACCCGTACGCGACGTCGTCCTTGATTGCAGGCATCGACTGCAAACCGAGCTCAGAAATCGGTTTAATATTTTCGCAGAGGAGCGAGCCAATTAAAAAAAAAACAGCAACAACGTAATGTGGAGAAGAGCAAACCTATACTGCTCTTTCAAAGACTGATATCTTTTTAGAGGAAATCAAAGCGATTGAGGTTCCAATATTGAGAAACGGAAACAGCGCTGATTCATGAATGTTGTTTGCCGTTCTTGTTTTAGCTTTTTAATTTAGACCAGAAGTTGTGGCGTTTACGTCACGGCAATAAAATCTATTAATGCATCTACGGCCGCCTTGAAGCAGTTTAAACCTCAAGATTATAACCTGCTCTAGCCTCAACCAAACACGTTCCACGTATATTAATGCAATTAAGACTTTTTCTAACAGTGTATGTGTATATTGATTTCATACCGATCAAGGCTTATCAATTTGGGGTCCCCAATAACTGAGGTAGTGTAACAGGGACTTTTATTAGGGGAATTTAGCTTCATGGTTGAACGAGAGGTGCCCTGCTACTAACCAAGATCTTTACATCAAGTGCATCACTTCGTTCAGGAACATGTCGTTTTATTGCTGGTCTTGACTCATTCGGCTACAGGCAGAACGCAAAACTCTCACTGAAAGGCTTATTGTCATATACGAGTTACAGCCAATAGTATTTGGACAACTCAGTTTCCTTTGCGTAAGATTACTAAATAGAGGATATTCTAAACATGTTGCTCTTCGCACCTTTAACACCTGAAGCTCATTTCATATTCCAAATGCTTTGTTCCAGCAGCAGGTTAAAACACCCATATGACTTACTTTATGGTCACAAAGCTTAGTGATATTTTCTAACTAAAGAAAATTCTAAATTCTACCTGAAAAATCCTTCGTAACAGTAGTTTTCCTGTTCAGGTAACAGCTAGGATGCTTGTAGATGTCGTTCCGTTTATTTTATCATCCATTGTAAACCCATTGTGGAGCACTGGTAAAATTTACCGTGAAAATTTACTTGGAAAAAAAGAAGTTTTGTGCTATACACTACTAGAAAGGAACCGTGATAAACAGCAGTCACAGTTCAAATAATTATATCTGATGATCACCTCCATATTTAAAATACTTATATTGTTTTTAGTAATAATTTTTGTTTTTATTACTTTACATTTACTTTGTTTTTTTAATGGAATAACACCATTAAGCAAGTTAATTCACACAGCATTATTTCGTCTTAATATTGTTTGAATTTCTTTACCTGATCTCTGTCTTGTATATGATGACAAATTTCAACCATATTGTTTTTCAGCCATATTTATTTCAAGGACAAACCAAAGAATTAATTATTAATTAATTAACTATTAAATAAAACCCTTGTGCATAAAGAAGACCTGTACCCCCTCTCCCTCCCGTGATTCTAATGGTCCGCGCCTTAAATGATTGCATATTGCATCTAATGTCTTTTTATTCACTTTGACGGTACTTTTATTTGTCCTTAAATATAATAATAAAAACGGCTCTTGTAAAGACTGCTTTGGAATATTGCTTTGGAATTCAATACATAACTTCCGTGTTGGGAAGTGTCAGGAGTCGCTTTAATTTATTTTCAAACGTGTAAGTGAACACACGTGCATCTTACTGTTTCATCGAGACTGTTTCACCACAACTTTTGTCGTAATTTGATCTCAAAGTTATGTTTTTCACATTTGTCCTTTTCCTCTTTTTTACCGGTTCGGACGCACAAAGTGAACTTCGTCTTGTTCGAGAGAGCAACCTTCCTAATGATGACTTTCTACTGCCAAGAGGTACCGCCGAATGCCGTGAAGTCGGGCAGATTTTCGTTCCTTCATGCAGTAATTTAACAATGGTTCTGCGTTAGGCAGGTGCTGGTGTCAATGTGGTGGATTATCCGGTAAGCGCACTTTCTTTGAACCAAGCAACGCATGTGTTGAAGCCAGCATCGCACGTCAGAAGGCAGGTAAGTGCATGAGCACTACTTTTGGTTTTCGACCATGCCCAGTCAGAGATTTGACAACGTCTAAACTATTCATTTGCTCAAACTTTTTTAATTCTTAATGTTTGCCGTTTATCCTTTTTTTGTGCAAGTTAAATCTTCCGATCTGAACGTCGTGGAACGCCGAGAACCAATACGGAACCACGCGCCAGAGGAAACGAGCGGCTCCTAGTAGTTTTCTTTAGGTTGCAGTTACTCCGAAACAAAGACCAATTTATTATGTACGGATTTTCGTATGGTTGTATCAATTTGTAATGGCTATATCAATATGCAGTGCTTTGACTTTTTGCCTCAGTGGACTTCCCAAACGCTTTTTTCAAAATGCTTCTGATTACCTATTTTGTTACCTTAAGGAGTTTTCTCATGAACTATCCATCGTTCTGCTCTTTTTATGTTAGTTCCCTCTTTACAGTATTACTGTCCGCTTGCTCACTTGCAATGTATTGATCACTTTAAAATGAATGATTTACATGTAAAATAACGACTGACTTCTCAGTGACTTTCCGTACACAATGTTATGTGAAAAACGGGACTGGTTTAATTTATTACGTTCCATCTTACAAGACATTCTAACAGTAGCAACAGGGAAAGGTTTTCGTGACGAACTTACATACAGTCCAGGAGTAGGAAAGTGGTGACGTCACAAAACATACCAGAAATTTCTGACTTTGAGTGGATCGAAAAATATACTTGTGAAAATATCAAAATATATGCTTAGAGAAGTATAAACTATTTAGACGCAAGTTGTAAAAGTGTTTCCAAATAGATCTATGCCTCTTTTTGACCAGTTTATCGTGAAATGGACTAGTGCTCAAGACTATCTACGGCAAAATTGGAAATCTTGATTTAAGTCACCTCCATATCAACAACTTTAACGATTAAAAATTCACATTCTAAAAAATTGGAACCTAAAATTTGATTGGTAGATTTTTGAGAACTATTTTAAAAGGTGGTATTCGGTAAATAATGACATGGCACTTTAACGCTCGATTAATAAACTGTTCTGCGTCAGGGAAACTAATAAGGAAAGTCAAGGCGATTGAGTTTCAATACTGAAAAGCAAACACGTTGCTGAGTTCCAGAATTTTCGTTATAAATTGAATTTGTTTTGATTTTAAAAAATTTGATCAGAAGTCGTGACATCTACGCATTAAAAATTAAGGTGTCTTTATGTACAGGGGCTGAATGCACATAATCATCTTAAGACATAACCGCCTTCTAAGGTTATCTTATAGTACAATGCTAAATTTTAGCGTGCTCCCATTGGTGGAAATCGATCACGTGACCGAAAGTGTCTCTCCTCAGCGGGCGCTTATCAGCACATTGTGCCCGGTTTTGGCAATTTTCGCTCAAAATTCAGCGTTTTACAATAAAAACAATAGAGTCCTTCTGTCTCAGGCCCTTAGTGGTAGGTTCCCTCGGAAATTTGATGTTCAAACTTCATGTAAGCCGTTCTCAGCAAATAAAACGATTTGTCAGCCTGTTGGTGTCAATGTGAAAGACCGACGGAAAAGTTAACGTTTTATGAACAGAGCTACGCTTGCTCGACAGAGGGCAGGTATGAGCGTTAACGATTTCATTAAGTTAAACGACAACAATGGTACGTTTTGGCGGTTGATCCATCAGAACTTAATTGAATACATTTTATTTCTTAGTGGCTATTGGCACGTGTGATCTTCTTAGTGAGTGGATTGAGAGCAGTTTTCGTTTAAATTTCTTGTCTCATAAATCTTGGAGTGAGAATCAAAGAATGCATGTGCGTGAGAGAAGTAAAAAGCAACATCGTAGAAACTCAGTTCGGTTACATTTATTCCCCAAAATTTTCAAACCTTGTTAGTTTCGCATAATAATTTAACGAAGGGATGTTGGTATGTTAGTTTCTTGTAAAGAGGGGGCTTTATGGCTCGTTCCGTAATATATTACATTACAATATATGAATACATTACAATACATAATATTACAATACATATCGCTCAATTTTTTTTACTTAGTATTCACTTTAATTTCGGCAGGCTGCTGATCAATATTGTGAAGACTTAATTAGATGTAAAACAATCATTAACTCCCGAATTTCTTCTGCTGGGAGGTGGACTACGTAACCAACTGGTCACTCTTTCAGTGGGCTACAGTTTCACGTTACAAGAGGATCTGAATGGGGGTACCTCGATAACACTTAACACTTAATTCTTGGCCTCTGTAACATAAAACAGTTAAATTTTAGGCATTTTAACGCTAACAGTAAATTTCATCCAGAAAGAAACAAAATCTGCTCCAAAATTGTCGGAAAGCAGTCCGAAGATCATTTGAACGTTTCCGATCATTTCCGAAGATTTCCGAAGACTACCGAAGATTCCCGAGAATTACGAAAATGTTTCGACTATATACCAAGGACACTGAAACAGTTCATTCATCACTTAAACAAGGAAAAGACGTTAGCAAACGTGATGTAATCCATATATTCACATGTGAAAGATATATCGTTTACAGTGTAAAGACAGAATTTTTCTCAGTAAAAGAAAAATGCCAGATGTAATTTCTTCCTTGCGAAATTTACAAGTACATGACGTAAATGAAACACGAAAGTTTCAGTGCCAGTTTCCGTTATGCCCTCGAATATGAAAACTCTTTTTAGATTTACTGCAAGCTTCAATCTGTCCAATCTGGCGCGAGGTTCAACGCTTTGTAAATATGTTGAGTTGTGAATTATTGGTATTTAGAAAGTCAGTAAAAGCTGAATCAGTGTTTTTATAGAGCTTACACTTTGACAATAATTTACCTTGCAAAATTGTTTAATTAATCATTTTCATGTCCCGTCACTGAAAAGCTCATGGATGTGTGCATACAGATGTTTCTTGACAGCTGCCACACTGGATTGCTTTGCAACGGTCAAACGTGACCCTGCTTCTGTGCCTTTCGAAAGCAGAATCCTCTCCGCTTCTATAGAAGCTCACTAGAACTTTAACAACACCGGATGCCGCCATGTTGTTTTTTGGCTTTTGACCAGTTCCAACCTTGTCGACCCCAGTTCGCACGCGACTCTGACCAAAGGATCGCGGGCTCTTGGTACGTTATTGGTCTCCAGGTTTCCCCAAAATACTGATGCGCATGGGTAGAAAAAAGAGACTACTACCCCTTTAAACTGCTCCTTTGAGCATAGGCTCAAAGTAAGGGCAGCATGGCGATTGAGTGATTTTATTAGCGATTTCAGCAGAGCAGGTAAGTATTTACAATGCTAAAAGGCTTTGACTTTTTTACGAAAAACCTTCTAAACACTTAACAGTATTTTCTCCGAAAACAGTAAACATTAAAATATTGGCCAATTTAACAGCAAACACTAAAAATAGTGGGCAAATAACACTAAACACTAAACCCCATTCAGACCCTCTTTAAAGGTCTTGAGGACGTTTGCGCGAAAATCTTCTACGACATGACGTCATTGTCAGCTGTATGACAGCAGGCTCAGGATTCAAGATGGCAGCCTCGAAATTCAAAATTGCTGGTTTGTGACGTCATTGTGACGTCATGACACTTAATAATTGACACTTCATAAGCTCAATCTGTTGAGGTAATGAAGTGCTAAAAACGTGCCAAGTCTCATCACAAGAGCGTTAGTACTTTTTGATTGCCCCAGGTTCAAAAACTGAAAAAAAGGCCAGGCAGAATAGGGTTAATAACAAGCAAGAGCCGAGATTTCTTCCAGATATTAGAGTTTTGTTCCCCAGATACTTTGATAGGACTGTGACTAAAAGTGGGATAGAGACGCGAAGACACTTGTTTGGGGACGAGGGACGCGGGAACGCCTTGGGACATGAGATAGGGGACGTGCGAGGGCGCGATATCGGGACGCAGGAACGTGAGTTCGGGGATGCGGGGACCTGAGATTGGGGACGTGAGGACGTAAAAAGGAGGACTAGTGGACGTGAAAACGGGAACACGAGGACTTGACATTGGAAAAATAGGCGATATTCCGACCGTTTCGTTGCCTAATATGTAGTTCTTGTAAAAAAAAGTGTATGCCTGGTGTTGAGCAGTATTCATTTGAATGTCGAATGCAATGTTTGCTTTTTGTGCAATCTATATAATGTTTGCTTTGCTTTCTAGTAATGTTATGTTTGCTCTGGTTTTCCTTTACTACGATCTCTGATTGGTTCAAAAAAGCTCGCGCCACTTTCTTTGCTTTCTAGTAATGTTATGTTTGCTCTGGTTTTCCTTTACTACGATCTCTGGTTGGTTCAAAAAAGCTCGCGCCACTTTCTCAACCAATCAGACGAAAAACCAAACCCAATTGCGACTTGCAGGCACGCGTTTACCCACACCTGCCGCTAATTACTCGTATTTGCTTCGATTTATGAATGGTTCACTTTGTGTTTTGTTCCCGTTGTGGTTGAAAATAGTAATTACTTTGGTTTTAATTAAACAACACTTACTTGAAAACCGGTCTACTGACAAATTAGTTAAGAATGAATTCGATATAAAATAACCCCTGACTTTTGAATGACTTTTGATATTACTAAAACTACGGGGCTGATTTCATGCGCATCCATCGCACAAGATATTCGAACAGTCACACAAGCGAACATATTCCGTGACAAACTTGAATGCTTGAATGCTGCTATGACGTAGAAAAGTAGCAACGCTACAGACGTGTTAAAAAATTATCACTTGGGGTAAGAAAGACAAAGATTATAACTAGCGAAAATATCGAAATATGCCGAGAAAAAACTGGACTCAATATAAATCACTGCAAAATAAATCACTTTACTTTATTTTGGTGTCGACTGTATTAAGCACAAAATGCTACTTGGGGACACCTCCAAGATCGCATTGCAATTTGGAAATGTTGGCTTTTGAAGAGAGGGTGTAAAATGCTTTAACACATTCCACTAGTTTAAATATTACAAAATAAATTAGTGCTGAAAACTTTCTACGGGATTGAAATCATGATTTATATCACCTGCACATCAAAAAAATTGTTCACTTTTTAAAATGCTATCATTTAAAATTTGATTATTTAATGCATTGACAGGAAAACCATTCTTAGCAATTCATTCTGATATTCAGAAAGTGACGAGTCTGCACTCCTAACACTCGACAACACTAACACTCACTGGGTTGCGTCAGCGGATCTAGTTAACGAAAAGGGGTTGGGAATTCAATATTGAAAAACAAAACGTTGCTGACTAAATGAATGTTGCTTGTGTGATCTGATTTTAGTTTTCACATGAATATTTCTTTTGATAGCTTAGTTCCCTCGTCCTCTCCCCCAGTCTCCCCTCGTTTTTTTCCCGCTCTTTCGCTCGCTTTATTTTTCGCTCGCTCTATTTTTCGCTCGCGCTCCACTATCTGAACGCCTGGAACAGGCTATTGATAGCTTGTTGGCTTGTGTCCAGAGGTTTGTCATTATGGAAGTGCTGGCGTCTAACTAGGTCTAAAGCAAGACGGATGGCATAAACTTTTTGCAATTTCTCTTTATTTTCAGAATTTTCTTGCATTACTGTATTTTGCATTCAACTTGTAAACGTTGCGATGAATGCACATTTCATGGTCATTCCATACGTAAAATCAGCTGTGTTGAAAAAAAAAATGAAAAATGCACTTTTTTAAGTTACAGTGCTATTGCCTTGGAAATTGGTATCCAACTTCCGTGTCATGAAGTGCCAGGAGGCTAGATGAGGTGCTTTATTTTATTCCGCTGGACGCGTTAGTTACCAAATATAAACCTAAGTTTAATAAGAGCAAAGCTATACTGTTTCCATCTTACGACTGTTGGAATTTGGTCTCAAGGCTATGTTTTCTACATTTTTGCTACTCCTTTACTTCTCCAGTTCGAACGCCCAGAGCAATTCGCCTTGAACGAACCGAAAACTTGCCCCATGATGCCTTTATACTTCCAAAAGGCAACCCCGATTGTCCTAGAAACGGGCAGTTTTTTGTTGCTTTATGCAGTTAATACAATGCTGGTCTACTTGAAGACTGTTGGTGTTAATGTCGCAAATTGACGAACGAGTATACATTTTATGAGCCGGGCAACGGATGCGTTAAAGCCAACATCGCTCGTCTGAAGTCAGGAATGCTTATGACCACCAGTTTCCAATATTTTTCAATAATTTGATACTGAAATTAGCATACGCATGCACTTTTACTTCTCGATCAGTCAGATATTTGGCAACTTATAACTCGTCAGTTTACTCAGTTTTGTTTTATGTCTTAGTGAGGGTACGCACAGTTTCCCATACGTCTATGTAATTCGCCCCTCGAGAAGTCAGTATTGGCCTTTTCTGTCTTGAACGTCGCTGAGCGTCGAGAAGAAATATAATTAATTGCACTGACAGCGGTGCCGAAATGTTCTTTACTCATCTTTACTCAACGATTGACGAAGAAGATAGCTCATAGGCTTCTCTCAAGAGTGAAAATACATTGTAAGGAAGGCAACTTTGTTCCGTTGTAGGCAGGTTACCGTTATGAAAAGTAAAAATGAAAATATCATTTCGTATCACGATTTAGCTCTTTGGTTCAACATCCCAAGCTAAAAACCTTTGTAAAAACCAAGGAATAGGAATTTCCATGTTAATATTTATTCTAAACATGATGCATTAACATTTGATTATTAAACTATGGTGCGTTAACAAAACTAATAAAGGAAGTCAAACCAATTGGAGTTGCGATAATGAAATTTAAAAAAAAACATTTCTTACTTTTAATATGCATGTAAGTCGTGCATTCTTACTGAAAATCTTATTTGCTTATTTTAAATGTTTACTTCTGCGAGTTTAAAACTATGGTACACAAATGTAAAGAACTACAATAAAATACGTGCATTGAACATAAACATAGTAGAAGGCTAACTAGTTGCTACATGTCACATAACGTGGCAAAGGACGGTGTCATTTCTGGTAAATTAAGGTCGAGAAGATGAACTTGCCATAACAAATAAGCCGAATTGAACCTCTCATTAAAGGGAACAACAACAACAACAACAACAGTTACTTTAAAAAGTTATCTCGCTGTAGCTAAAGTTGTTTCCTGTATCTTAATGGTTAAAAAATTTAATTAACTACAGCAAGCACAGTGTGTATTGAAATACTTTATGTAGGAGCAATAAATGGTCCGTGACATTTGTGTGGTGAATATAAGTCCTACGCTGTGTAATCCAATCAAAAACCTCCAAGCCCTTTCTGGGTTCAATATTATCCATTAATATATTTTAAATTTAACTTCCGCGTGTTTTATTTTTGGGATGACAACGCGCTCGTGGACTTACATTTTAACAGTGAGGGGAAAACAACACTGTTTGTTTCTGACGGCTGTTTTAATACGACCACAAGGCAATGTCTACACTTTTTCTGTTGTTCCTCTTCTTTACTGGTTTGGCCGCTCAGAGTTTACTTCGTGTGGTTCGAAATAGGGTGTTCCCCGCAGATGACTTCCTCTTGCCGCCAAATACAGCCGCGTGCCGTCGGATTGGGCAAAGTTCTCTTGCTTTATGCAGCAAATACAATGCTAGCAATTTAGCAGGCTGTTGGTGTGATTGTGACAGACCCTCGGAAAAGTTTACGTTTTTTGAACAGAGCTATGCGTGCCTTAAAGCCAGTGTCGCCCGACAGTGGGCAGGTATGAGGATTCTTGAATTTATTTAAACTACAGCAAGGGTTGTGGCGATCGATCAGCCAGAACTTTATTTAGTTCAATTTGTTTATACTGGCTATTGGCGTGTGATCTCTTGAATGAGTGGCATGAGAGCACAGTTTTCTTTTTTCTTGCCTTATTGTCTTCGAGCGAGAATCAAGGAACGCATGTACACGAGAGTGCCCCCCCCCCCCCCCAGGTTCAGAAACTCAAAAAAAGCCCAGGCGAAATAGGGTTAATTTATATTTTATTTCTTAGCTTATTAAATAAACCCTTATGAATTGTAGATGTCAGAATCAAATAAATGAACGAATAATTAAACCAAATGTTAAACCAAAAGCAACTGTCATGCAGTGTTTTTACACAATTTGACATGTTTTTGATAAGTGGCATTAAAGCAAGCGAACAACGGGAGGAGCTAAGACTTGAATGTCTGGCATTTGCGGTCGAACACTTGTATTGAAGACGTGCGGGCCATCCATGAATTCAATATTTATTCTAGGGAACGCAACCACAAACGTTTAAGATACTAGCGCCTGAATCGAAAGTCGAATATTTCATTTGTTAGCCTGTTGGCTTGTGTCCAGAGGTTTGTGTTTATGGAAGCGTTGGCGAGTAAATAGTCCCCTAAATACCTCAAAGGCGAGACGGATGGCATACAACGTTTCGTTTTTTCTTTAATTTCAAAATTTCCTGGCATTATTTTATTTCGCATTTAACTTCTTGTTGATTCCAAACTATTGTGTTGGCTCAATGTTACGATGAATGTATATTTCTTGGTTATTCCATACGTAAATAAGCGGTATTGACAAAGGAGTTATATTGCTTTGGAATTGATTTGGAATTCGATATCCAACTTCCATGTTAGGAAGTGGCAGTATGCCGCATGGAACGCTTCATTTCATTCGGTGGAATGCGTTAGTTAACAAATTTAAACCTGACTTCAGTGAGTGAAAAGATACAATATTTCAAAGAAAGTTCTAACGATTGTTGGAATTTGATCTCGAAGCTATGTTTTTCACATTTGTGCTGTTCCTCTCCGCCGCTGGTTCGAACGCGCAGAGAGCATTCCGACTCGTTCGAGAGAGACAAATTCCCGGTGATGACTTTCTACTTCCAAAAGCAACCCCTGATTGTCCTAGAAACGGGGCGGTTTCTGTTCCTTTATGCAGTAAATACAATGCTGCTTTGCTCGGAGGCTGTTGGTGTCAATGTAACAAACCAGCGAACAGGTATACCTTTTATGAGCCGAGCAACGGATGCGTTAAAGCCAGCATCGCCCGTCAGAAGTCAGGTATGCGTATACCCCACAAGTTTTCAACAGTTTGAAATACTGAAGCTAACATAGGCATGTACTTTTACTTCTCGATCGGTCTTTAATTTGGCAACTAGTACTAATAACTCCATAGTTTACTCAGTTTCTTTTATTTCTTAGCGAACGTACGTACAGTTCCCATGCGTCTATTTGATTCGCCTCTGGAAAAGTAACTGACCTTTTCTGTCTTGAGTTTCGTAGAGTGTCTACAAGAAATATGCTTAACGGCAAGGAGAGAAGTGTTAAAATGTTCTTTCCATACTCACTCAACGATTAATGAAGGAAACGAGGAGCTGCTAATGGCCTTCTTTCACGGGTGAAAATGCGTTGTAAAGAAGGCAACTTTGTTTTGTGATATTTGCTTCGCGTTAAAGTTAGCTTAACCTCTATGTAACGGAAATTGTCGAGTAGATTTACGGAGGGCTACTTGGTGAACACATCATCAGTACCACAACTCCGTTCTTCAGGTGTTTACTGGCTTCACGCTTGTCAACTCAGGTCAATACACAACTCAACTTACAACTCAACTCGAACTTTTTACATGCTTTCTTTTACTAGCTCAAGAGGACAGCAAAATCTCAGTAATAATTTAATAAGTGTTCCAAAATTTTACTGGATAAGAAGGTGCATAGCTAATTAGATTGAAGGAAGACCCGTTTTCGGAGCCGTGAAAACTCACTGAAGGGAAAGAAATTTAAAGATGATCTGACTGAAAGAAACTCGATTCAGGAATGAACAAATGCAAAGGTGACCAAGGTGCTCAATGGCGTATAGTCCAGTCAGTTAGGGAAATCGTGAGAAATCGCGTAAAAGCACCAAATTTGCTACACCTACTTGAGCGCATATAAACCAGATTTTAAAGGGGTGTCACGTGATCGCTTGCCAATGTGAACTATTTTGGGTGATTCACCACACTTTATTCGCTGGCATGATATGGCATCGACGTTGCAAAACAAGCAATCTCCGTCAAGGTGCTAAGCTAACGTTGGTTCCTTTTTGTTCACAGAATGCGATTTACTTTTCTCTGACGAGACAGTGGACAGCTATTTGCGTTTTTTCTCTACATCCAGTGCTCGTAAGAAAGCTATTAACGTGCCTGTGAACCAGAGGTGCAGCTTTTACTATGGAGATAACCTTCATGCACAGTATCTCGGCTGCGACGGAGCCTGGAATGAAATCCCAACGCAGAACGTGGTTGATGGCTTGGATGTTACTCCTGGATGGTCAGAAAGTCGTCTGAATATTACGGTTTGTTTGCTGATTGTAAATAGAAGGAGAAAACTGCGCCATTTTGATGTTAAAAAAATCTTCCTGCTGTACTGCGGGAACAGCACGCAAGAGGTCGACTAGAGGGGCGCCTCGTTTTTGCTTGTTATTTAAACTTATGTTTTGGATTCTGTAAAGGCTTTATCGTCTGCATGGCATAGCGACAGCTCCCATAAGTCGTATGTGGAGGTGATGAATTTTTAAGCAACCTTCGGGTCCACAGGTTCACCATACTAACATCACTTCCATTACTTACAGACTTACTTACATACATTGCTTATTACACTGTTTACACACTGTCTACATACATTACTTACGTACTAACATTACTTCCATTACTTCCATTATTTCTGACACTTTTCACAGTTATTTACACGCATACAAATAGGAAAGCCAAACAGCTGCCAACTGCTGATGGCATGTATGTTTTTAGTACTACATATACAAATGCTATGTACAAATACGTGCCAATACGTTCCAATTAAGTTCATTCTAACACCTACTACAGTTACTTTTTTACATCACTACAACTCGAAACAAACGTAAACTTAAAGAGGAAAATTCCTCTGCGTACGCAAATTGATATTGCTAAACTTGCGTTGCTTGTGACTCCGTTTGGCCATGGCTTAAAGAGCATGATGATATGCAGAGACTTTCGACCCTTGCTCACTGTTCGGGGCTGTGCCGATTAGTAATCAGTCTGATAAGGACGGGACAGCTGTCCATGGTGGCCACATGCTTTAAAGTGTCCTATATATCATGTTTTCTATTTCAGGTCAAAACTGGTGCAACTTTTCTCCAAAATCACGCTGGTCGTATCTTCAGAGTTGCTGTGCAGTGTCGCAACCAAAATGAAAGCAGGCAGGCTAGAAGCACATGTCTGTTGTTCAAAGTCGAAGGGACTATATATTGTAAGGACTGACACAGATTAGTTATGTGATAGTTAAGAGTACTAGCCATTGTCATTACACAAGAACAGGAAAGTGTTTGACTCGTTAAAAAAAATGCTATCAAAACATTGCTAAAGGCAGTTGGACATCATCCAAGAAAGCAGAAAGCCATTCGCAGTTTCAACCTTCAAGGAATCAGTTAAGATCGGTTTTAACTTGAGTGGCTAGTGACCCAATCTACACTGCTTCTTGGCGTCTTGGCGCCAAGTCGTTTAGCGACACCGAAGCTTAGTGCTATGACTTTTGTAATTTTATAAAGAAGAAAATAACTTATTCCCTAGCAAAGAAAAAACGTATTCTTCAACAACCGCCCTTTTCGTTGCGCGGAAACGTTAAAAAGAGTGTTTCCTAGTGTAGCAGAATTATCAATAACAGCATGGCAAGTGTAACAAACTCCATTCTCGGCTTAATGCAAAAAGACGAACAGGCTTAACCATTCTTAACCATTATGTCAAAGTGGGAACAAATAAACACACCCGCTTAAAAATCGTTATCTTGCGTGTCAGAATGATATATGATAGGATGACCTAGAGTCACAGAATACTCTAAAATAGTGTCATTCGCATAAGCTTTTTTGGGTTGTTTTTGCTTTTGTTGTCGTTGTTGTTGTTTTTTCTATCCTGGAACGACCTCTATTGCAATACACTCGTATTGCTTGACGTCACAAACCTTTTTTTATAAACGTTTGTTCGAAACCTTTCCATGACTCCACCACTTTATTGCGTTTATTAGTTTCTCATTACCTTTTTAAGGTCCAATTACCCAGCAGAATATTTCAAGACCCTCGGCAACTTTACCGCCACCAAGTCCAATAGCGACCCTTCCTCCCGTGACAACCTCCACGGAGAAACCAATGAAGAGCCCATCTTCGACAAACAACACCGAGGTTTGCAAGGTATGTATGAACTCAAAACAAAAACGACATCAATCGTTAAACACCGGACATATCACGTTTTTGAAAGATTAAAGATTAGTTGAGAAGTTTACATTTTGGTTAAGGTGACACAGAGCGTCACTTCCACTTTCTCTGCAACAGTTTTGTAATTGAACTTTGGTAATATTGGCATACGCAGTTAAAGGGAAAAGCGATAAATCAATTAGGTTCAGCGCGTGAAACAATCTATCAAAAAATATTTTTTTGGTCCATTGGCTCACCCTGAATTTCTTTTTGTAAGCCTCAGCGCGTTATTGATACAAAAGTCAACTTCAAAATCTTCTCATGCTGATTGGTAGGGAGTCCTTGACTACCGTAGATTTAGTTCATGTGCTCCCAAAAATTTTTGGGAGAGCATCAGTAGAAATAAGAAAAGCAATGTTGAAAACCAATATTATCTCATTATTTCGTCTTTGTTACAGACATCACTCGCATTTTTCACTTAAAAACGACTTTTTCAAATTCATTTCCTCTCCAGTGTCCTGAACTTTTGCCGTTTTTGAAGAGAAACTGCACTGACATGACTACGGGAATGGTTCGCTTCATTAATGACAGCGGCCATAGCATCTTACAAGTCTGCTCCAAGAATCAGTGGAAGTCATACGTTCCACAGTGTCACCCTCTTAAGGGTTGCGATAACAAACGGGTAGCTGGCCTGGTTGGTCACTGGCGCATGGACGAACAAAGTGGAAATGAAGTCGCCGATGACTCGGGTCACGAGAGTCACGGTTTTGCTAATGGACCAGTACCTATGCTGTCCAAGTTTTCACGCGGTCGTTATTTTGACTCAGCTGGGGTGATTACAGTTCCAAACACTGCCTCCCTGAATTTTGGCAATTCAGGCTTCAGTGTGGTTGGATGGGTGAAGATCTTGGATGTTAGGTACCCGTTGACCACCTTTGCTGCCAAGAAAGGGTTCGGCTGCTATTTTGGCCCGGGCCAGCCAGGAGGCTTACCTGGTTGGGAAATAGGGCACGGTTATCGAGATAATGGCCTTAATACTTGTGCCTACGGGACAATGGAAACAGAGTGGTGTCCACGGTGATTGTGTTTGACGATGGCTATCGACCAGCACAACTCCTTAAACAATGGGTCCATTACGCGGTGGTATTTGATCGAGAGCAGCAGAGGAAAGTCTTTGTTTTCATCAATGGTAAAAAGCAATCTAACAACCTGGACGTCTCATCGGTGCAAGGGAGCGTGGATAACACTAGGCCACTAGAGTTCGGTTATCTTTATAGCTGGAAAACAAAGGGGATCCTGGATGAATACCGAGTTTACAGCACCGCCCTAGAGGACTACGAAGTTGTGTCCATTTACAAAAGCCATCTCGTGTGAGAGTGACTAAGAAAATTCCCAATCGATCCCGAGAAAAATCATTAGAGACAAGCAATTTTAATTTTCTGATATGATTAAGTTAATGCGCACTTATGTAGTTTTGCTTGTTAATAAAAAGCTCATTTTAACCCGGGACAGCACATATGGGCTAATGATATCAGTACTTGGTTAATATGAGACCAAACTGGTCTTCTAAAGAGATTTACTTATTGAAAGCATAAATTTCGAAGCCTTTCTAATGTATGGTACGGTTTACCTTTTTTTTATTTCAACAATATTTAGACAGGGGTGCCCAGTTCAGCGAGGCTGGTTTGAATGGGGCTCTGTTTAACATAAATTTACATACAAATAACATATTACAGAATACAAAATTTCAGATTACAAAAGTATTAACATAGTAACACTCAATTACTGTAAGCGATGGGGGTAAATTCAGCTAGATTTAAAAAGCTTTTTGAGGCCAGACTTAAACCTTGTTAATTCCTGAACCCTACTCAGTTTCAACAGGAGGCTGTTCCATATTTTAGTTCCGCTAACCCTGAAGGAGCCCTGATACTTAGATGTTTTCGCAAAAGGCGTACGCAGCAAATCTCTATGGCGCGTTTTATAATCGTGAAATTCGCGTGAATGGTGAAATTCCTTAAGCAGATAGGGTGGAGCCAAGTTATGTAAACATTTAAAAACTAGCATGCATTTCAGATAGTCCCGGCGGGACTGGAGTGAGGGCCAACTAAATACCTGCGCAACCTGTGGCTGAGAGACTTTGTTTCCCTCAATAATGCTGGCGGCACGTCTATGTAGTTTATCTAAGTAATCGCGATTGGTCCTGCCACAGGAGTCCCATATAGTGGCACAATAGGCAAATACTGGGAGTACCATGGCGTTGTAAAGAGTTATGCACGACTCCCGCGAGATGACCTTATGTGCTCTGTGAAGCATACCAAATCTTGCAGACACTTTACGTCCGATGTAATCCACGTGATCATTCCATGAGAGGCACGGATCCAGTACAACCCCAAGATACTTAAATTGATAAACTCGTGATGGGACAGTGTCCTTTGCCTTAACTGTAAAATTATCAACGCGGGCAAGTCTCTGGTGTGTACCCGTTAACATTATCTTAGTTTTGCTGTAGTTAAGGTATAGGAAGTTATCATTTAGCCATTCTATTATATGCTTTAGATCTTCAGATAGCATGAATTCAATATCAGTGACGGAGCTACTGCTAGCGTGTAGAAGGGTATCATCCGCATATAACCGAATTTTGCAATGCGACACAATTGAGGGCAGATAATTGATTTTACTCCATGCTTATGTATGCCGTGGGCAACATATCTGAAACCAACCACAACATTAATCCAGTTAAATTAAGCCTAAGAAAATGATGGGAAAGGTACAAAGTGCCTCTGTTGATCTTGAACGTTTATAGCTCTTATAGTATGCAATCAACTGCTTTTTAATTTAAGAAAAAATCATTTTGCGGTAACTTTTAAAGATTAAGATCTTTAAACTGTTTTTTTTTATGATCGTTATAATTTATTTTTACTAATTTCTGGGGCCTCAAAGCCCAGGCTAAATAGGGTCTAAAACTGCAAAATGTGCCACATTTTATTGATATACCCAATATCTATGACGATAACGACTTAATTGAACTTTTTTAATTTTCATTTTAGTTTTTTAGCCAACGTCTGTTGACGCTGCCAGTTTCTTTGTTTCTGTAGACGTAATTTATCAAGTACACATAGTAGTACATTTTAAAGTGGCGTATCATGATAGGGTTTATTACTTATTAAACTGGAAACATGTAATGTGACGAATGGCGAAACTATAATATATAGATTTGCCAAGTCTAAAAGCGGAGCCCCTGTTTTGTTTTGTTTTTTTTTTGTTTTTTTTGCTGGCACTTATTAATTTGTGAAAATACTCTCATTCAAGTCGTTAAATTAAAAAAAAAAAGAAAAAAATTCATGTTCTCGCTGAGAGCCGAACCCGGCTCGTGGGTGCAATAAGCTAGCCGGCTCTTAGTCCACTAGGCTATGAGCGTTTCTTGTGGTCTATAGATGTTAATTTTTCTACTTATTTCTTTCTTCGTGACAAGCTGCTTATCAGCATGAAAATGCTGGTGTTTTTCCTGGCAAAATTTGTTCCGACCGCCGTGAAAACCATGACTGTGTACAGAAAAAACCAAAAAGCACTAGCTGTGCAATATTTGGCGTCGGAACAGCAGCGAAAAGCTGCGAACTCAAGCGCTGAGCCGACCGAGTTCGCAACAGAACCGACAAGGCAAATTTGAACTTTTCGCCTGAACTTTATCGCCTAATTTCTTTCTCCTAAATTGAACTTTTCGCCTTCCACCAAAAAGACAACTCAGTATTCTTTTGAACTTTTTTTCCATTAACAAATTTGTTTTTGACTTTTGTTGTCTTTGCTTGTTTTGCTACAACGCGGGTTAACACGCGATTTCGCGCCATAAACACGGGATTCAACACAGGGTTATATCCAGTGTATGCCACTTCATATTGGTGACCCTGTGATGCAGACGGACGGTCGGTCACGTGTCTATTACGTCACTACCAAAATTTCTTGGCCTGATAGGTTGCCAAATTTCCTTAGCAATGGTGCTCCGCTGACGCGCTAGCGCGCGGGCTCCGCTATAACTACAAGACGTAGCACGACAAAAAACAGTAGCTTAACTTTATAATTTTTTTTAGGGATTTTCGCTAGCTGCACCTGTTTTGATTGTAATAATATAAATAAATAAATAGCTTTTGATTACTATCGCGTGAACTGAGTTTACAAATCGATTAATGTTAAAAAAGCACGAGATCACGGTTCCTAGCACGAGGCAACTTCTGACAAGCTTGTAAGCAATGAAATAATCTCTGTTGACTGTACTAGGAACTTCGTTGGTTTAGGTGACCAACAGCTGGCAAATGTCAAAGGCTTAATGTATGGAAGAATCAGGAAAAGGCGAAGTTATGTTTCCTGCGATCGTATATTCAAAAGTCCTGATGTGGTATTATGTTCTCCCTGCATGGATTTAACTTAACTTTACAAGGCAGGGTTGAATCGTCTTTTGAGGATATTGATCTTGGGAAACTTCAACAGAACCTTACATCGCGGTCAGAGTCCCGTCTCTTCCCCTAACCAATGCTATTCTCAAGTTTCCTTTGCAACCCAAAACATAACGATCGCTGGAACATCTACCAGAGCAAAAGAAGTGTGGTCAAAGGGTTCCACCGTCAACTTTGAACAGTCGAAGGCAACGGGGTTCAAAGAGTGTGGAGTAATTGGACGACCAAACTTACTATAAGTGCTATTATATGACGATATTAGAAATGTTAATAGCGACTTTCAGTAAACATCGAGCATTCGGCGGCAGAAGTGGAAAAATCGATTTCTCTCATATTTTGCACATAAACAGGTATTGGTAAAACTAGTAACCTGCTGTGGTTCGTTTTCCCCAGAAGCGCTTTATTTTCGAAAAAAACGAGGAAATCGATGCTCGGGTTCGGGAGGTCAAAATCACAGGAAATTAATCTTGAAAATCAGTACTATAAACTTGCATCGCACTGGTAAACTCAAGCGCAGAGAAAAAGATAGACACTTCATGTTAACAGAACAAGTCTTTTTCATTAACTAGACAGTTCCAAAACAGCAGTAGCGACATTTTATGAGCACAAACAATTCCAAACTAAAAGGCAGGTTCCGTTGTTCACGTAGAAACTGATTTGGGACCTAACTTCTGTGAAATAATTTCACGTGTGCCATAATCCTAATTATTAAAAACTGGACTAGGTATATTGGATTTCTAGCATTTTGATTGGCTGAACGGAGCTAGGCTATCAGCACCTGCTGCGACCAAATATGGTCAATGAACACTCAACAACAGAGTGAGCTGAAAGTTTTTTTCCCTCGCGAGCAATCCGGCGAGAAAAATGGACGAGAAAAATCACTTGTCAGCGAATTTAAATTAAGGCCGCGGGTGACAAGCTGCTTATGAATAAATTCCTAAGGCAAAATTTTGGTGGAGGTCTTACGTTAAAAAACTTTATATCTTGAACGTTTGGGAGCCGATTCCGTTGAAACTTAGCAGAGAGCTTGGGGACTGGTGGAAGTGCAACAAGGTTGTTTTTGGTTTGATAGATTGCACTTCTTTGCGATGCTATGAGCTCCCAAAGTTAAGATTTCGTAAACCGCGACTCCGTGTCCAAGTTTTCTCCTCGTGGAGAAGACAACACTTTTTGATTTTACCACAGATTGATCAGTTAAAACCTCTATTGTGTCACAACAGAAGCTGATTATAGAATTTCGAGTTCCTTTAAAAATATTAAGCTTTTAAATGAGTAAAATCGTCATTGTTTAAATGTGAACCCTTGAATATTTTGTTGAAAAGCTTGTTTGAAAAAATTGCATCTGTTTTGACAGTCTACAATACACCTAGTTTCTCTGCCTGTGAGTGTCAGTTCAGAAAATTCTATATCCGCCCTGTATTCTTGGACACCAAATTGGTGATTTTAAGGCCTCCAAAGGCTTACCGAATAAACACGAATGTGCAAGGTTAAAGATTATGCTAATTATGGAAATTAAACTCTAGCACCTAATGTTCACTGTCCAGAAAAGAACAATACGTTGCAATTTAGAGATCGAAAATATTTGGATTGAAGAATATAAACGTTTCCGAAGTAACATGTTAGCTAGAAGAAGTATTATTTTAGTTTTTGTTTTGTTTTGTCGGAAAATTTCTAAAAAGAACACTATTTCAAATTAATTGGCACTTTTTCAAAATAATTGGCACTAAAAGCTGTTATTCATTATTGGCAATTATTGCCATTAGAACCAATCAGAGATAACCTTTTTAGAGGTGCAGAGTTCCAATAATGTTATTCACTAATGAGTTCTGTTATAACCAATCAGATGTGTGTTATTCAATAACAAAATAATGGTGGATAACGGCAGTCTCGTTTTTCACTAACATTAGCCAAGTCCACCAATGAAATCTCAGAATCAGAAATAACTGAGCTTCTTCCCAAATTTGAAACGTTTGAATGAACCACAAGATTTAGCGGTAAATTTAATCTCCTCTTAACAAAGAAGGTCTGTTAAAAAATCTTTGTAGGCCTTATCTCAGACTGAAACACACACTTTAACTTCGCATGGCGCTCAGCTTTGAAAAACGCTTTTACTGGAGTTAACGCCAGCATTCACAAACAATCTGCACTAAAGCCAAACAAACCACGCAAAGGAATTGTGACAAAAAAGCTACTGTTATAACAGTTTACTACAATTCACAATTCTGCGCAGATGTCAGAAAGTACGATTGTTAGGTTTGGCCTCACTTTTATCAAAGTTGTTGTTGTTTCTCTAGCAAGTCGTGTCAGTTTCTTTTCCTTTTCTTCCAGAAACCCTTCACGTGATGAAGTACACAATCGTCACACGCTGATGTTCATACCTTCATTCATTATTTCATGTCATTAACGAGAAAATTTAGCAACTTTCTTCTCCTATCATCATTCAAGGTTTTTGTTAATTGTTTGCGTGCATGATCGATTTCTTATTTTCAGTTTTATTTATGCTCAGGCGATACGCTGTCAGGCGACAAACAAGGTAGTTGACAAAAGGTCGAACCAACACATGATAATACTAATCTTCTAAAAGGAGAAAAGATTCCCGTAGCAAAAAATATGAAAGCATTTTCGACGCTATCAAAGCTGTCGCGTCGTTTCCATTTGGGCTCTTTCGTAGCCTTTAGGTTCGGATTTCAATAAACATTTTCTCTCCAAACAGTGATAGACCGCACGAACGACCCATCGCTGCCCCAGGAATGCGTTGATTCAGTTTGTGGATGCAACGCTCACGTGTCGCTCAATCAAAGTTCGAGAAATGTTCTGGCAATCACAGAAAAGAATTGTACACTGCATGAGTACTGCAATTTGCTGAATTTGTTTTTGGCGGTAATTAAAGCAATGTTGAAAACAACTCAGTGCTGTAGTTGCGATAAAAATACACATGCAGGTATCATTTTGATGACAAGCTTTATTCGCCATGCTTAATTACAGGACAAAGTTGGCTAAAGAACTCTGCAGGAATAAAGCCAGAACGTATTTTGAAATATTGAAAACAGCATTAATACCTTGATATGGTATCGCCGTCATTGCTAGTATGAGCATTCTCCATCAGTGTAAACAGCCGCACGATCCTCTAGTCTTGACGGTATCATCTTGTTTTCTTGGCAATGTGTTATTCTTTGTTCTCTACAATGTAAATCAGTACAATGTAGTCTCTTGTACGGGTTAGAAGACTTCTTGAAAAAGCGGTGAGGTTGTCAACTTGAGCATTTTGGCGCGGAAATCTGAAATGAACCTGCAACTCGCCGGACTCACGCAGCTATACGAGTCATCTTCCTGTCAAAAGCACGTGATCGATCGGCTAACGCAATTCGCAATTCACTTGCACGGAAGACATCGCAACCCGGGCATCGCAAGAGGTCAAAAAACATCAGAGACGAAGCATTCTTTTCTAATATTCTTAATTTGTGAAATCCATGGCGTATTTTCCAAGTTTTCCCGTAAAGGGCTTCCTTATTCCAAATCTACGTTATCTGATATCGATGGAATGTTGGCATTCAGCAGTGAATTTTGGCGCGGTCAGCGAATCAATAGTACACTTTCTCGATCAAGTAGGCTTTACTTTCAAACGAAGAACTTTCAAGAAAACAAGATATGAAAGAAATTCGTTTAATGGTCAGAGAGTTAACTGCTCAAGGAAGAAAAACATCACGCCGTTGCGTTTAACGTATGCGTGGGACAGCAGACGGAAAAGTTGAAATGTGCGATGAATAGTTTGGTTTGAATCATGTCATTCTTTGACTAAGATAGAATCCAGCTATATTCAAGGCACAAAAATAAATCATCACGCTCTCTAGAGGAGAATCTCAGTGGACTGATTGACTGACGCGGGACGATTTTTAGGAAAATTCAGCTGACAAAAGCGAAGTAAATCCCTTTATCATTGAAATCACCGCTCACGAGGAAGCTTATTTATGAAAATAAACTAGCAAGAAAAACTCGTACATAACAGTTTTGAATTATTCAGCGAAAGCCTGTAAATCGGAATTTTCGTGTACCCGTTCACAGTTCAGTGAGCCACTTAAATTTGTTCGATTTTAACACAGCATTCAAGGAAAGAAAATAATAAACTCGTCAGTATCAAGCAAAAGCTGTTTGTTTCGCATGACTAAAAGTGGAGTTGTCTGTGGATCACCAGAAACCTCTTTTCTCAACATGAATACAATACAACACTGATCATGAACAATTTGAAAAGTTTGGCTATATGCCCGGCAGCCGGGCACAGTCTCGAATAGACTAAACGCCCGGCAGTCAAAAATTTTCACCAAATTTTCCCAGAAAGCCTTTCTTAAACCTCATGAAACTATTATATGTTTGTTTAGAAATGTCAAGCGGCTCCAAAACTTATTTTGGCTGTGTAGTTGATGGGATATTTTCGCGTGGGCATATACTATGAAATCGCTATGACCTTGACACTTGGCTCCATCTGCTATAAACACTAATGGGGTCACTAATTTTGTGTTTACACGTTTCGGACATAAAATTTTCTGCTCGACGTACTTGCCTTGAAACCTTTGAAATCGAAACCTGTGCCGGTTATGTTTTAGGCCAAACCCGGCGGGCCGTCAAAATGCCAGTGTCAGAGAAATTGTGAACGCTTTAGATATGTTACACTGCACAGTGAAAGCCGATGACGGTTCAAAAACATGTTAGTGATAAATGTTCCTAGGTGCCTCCTAAAGCACAAGCAGTTACAGGAATAGCGTAAAGCATTGTAAACTACAATGATCTTCACTATGATTTAAAGAGCCTTACGCGAAAGGGACGAGGACAGCCACTATGACCACAGAAACTGTGTGTGGAACAACGACACAAAACGCAACTCTTATGTTAAGTTCACGTTTATTTGAAGTTGAAATTAAATTTCAATATTCCTTGTGATATTTGGTGAAAAGAAACTGCCACGTCTTGCCAGACAAACAAACAACAACTTCGATAGGTGGAGGAAAACCTAATAATCGTACTTTCTCACATCTGTGTTATAAGCGCAAAATTGTCTCATGTAGTTGTAACACTAGCTTTTTTATCAGAATTCCTTTGCGTGGTTTGTTTGGTTTAAGGTGACTAGAAAGGGTTTTTTAATCGTTATAATCCTTTTGAAACGAGGAAAGATTAGAAAGAAATATTTCTGACCGTGTGGGTAAACTATGGGCATGTATGCAAAAAAAATCAGGATGGTCACCGAGCAAAATTTCGAGATAAAAACAAATGTTTCCTGCGCGTTTTATTTCCGATTTGCGCGATTTTGTGGCCGCATTTTGACTTCCAGTATTTTGCGCGCGCGACTTGTAAAAGCGTTTTTGAAAGCTAAGGGCCATACGAAGCTAAAGAATTCTTTTTGTCTTTCACTGCGAGTGTTTCAGTCTGAAATAAGACCTACAAACATTTTTTTAACAGACTGTGAAATCTTGTGGTCATTTCAAACGTTTCAAATTTGGGAAGCTCAGTAACTCCTGATTATGAGATTTCATTGGTGAACTTGGCTAATGTTAGTGAAAAACGAGACTGCCGTTATCCACCATTATCTTGTTATTGAATAACACACATCTCATTGGCTTATAACATTTTCAAATTGTTTTTGTAAAACCTGTTCAGTGTTGTATTGTAATCATGTTTCACTTGTAAAAATTACTGACTAGTAGAGAAAAGAGGTTTCTGTTGTGATCCACAGATAACTGCACTTGAAACCAACAACAGCTCTATTATACTGCCAATTTTCTTCAGTAATTTTTTCAATATAGCCTGAAACGCTTGCTGTGTTAAAATCGAACAAATTTAAGTAGCCTAACCGACAACTCCGGCTTACAGACTTACGCTGAACAATTCAAAACTCTAATGTAAGATTTTTCGTGCTAATTTGTCTTCACAAATAAGCGATGATTTCAATCATTGGGATTTGCCTCTCTATTTTCACCGCTAATCGTTCCGCGTCATTCTCCACTGAGATCCCGAGAGAGTCTCGTTATTTATTTTTATGCCTTGAATATAGCTGGATTTTATCTCGGTCAAAGACTGAATCGATTCAAACCAAACGATTCATCGCTCACTTCCAACGTTTTTTCATGTCGCACGACAACAAACAACGGAAGACATTACTGCCGCGTGACCTGTCTGTAACCAAGCGGTTTTGCCTGCTCTCTCACGCATATGTTAAACGCACTCGCGTGATGTTTTTCTTCCTTCTGCAGTTAACATAATGACATTAAATAAATTTCTTTCATATCTTGTCTTCTTGAAAGTTTTTCGATTGAAATTAAAGTTCTTTTGATCAAGAAAGTGTTTTAGTACTATCGATTCGCTGACCGCGCCAAAATTCAACGAATGCCAACATTCCTTCGATATCAGTTTTCATTTTACGGACAGATATAAACGTAGATCTGGCGGCCCAACCTTGGAAAAAGGAAGCCCCTTATAGAAAAACTTGTAAGATACGCTGTGTATTTCACAAATTAAGAATGTTAGAAAAGAATGCTTCGTCTCTGATGTTCTTTGACTTCTTGATATCTTCCGTGCAAGTAAATTGCGAATTGCGTTAGCCGATCGATCATGTGCTCTTGAAGTAACATGACTCGTTTCGCTGCGTGAGTCCGGCAAGTTGCAAGTTCATTTCAGTTTTCCACGCCAAAATGCTCAAGTTGACAACCTCACCGCTTTTTTAAGAAGATTACTAACCCATGCAAGACAGTGGAGAAAAAAAACTGAAACACATATTACCAAGAAAACAAGATGATACCGTCAAGACAAGAGGATCGTACGGCTGTTTACACGTTAAAATGCTCACACACTAGCAATGGCGATCATTCTGGATTTTAATATCTGCAGATTATTGATGATGTTGATACTATATCAAGGTACATGCTGTTTTCAATATTTCAAAATGTATTCTGGCTTTTATAACCCTGGAGCGTTCTCCATCCAAATTTCGTAGTGTAATTAAGGATGGCAAATAAAGCTTGTACTGTATATTTTCATCGCAACCACAGCAGTTGTTTTCAACACTGCAGTTTACCGCCAAAAACAAATTGCACCACTTATGTGGTGTTCAATTCTTTTCTGTCATTAGAACATTTCTCGAGCATTGCTTGAGCGACATGTGAGCGTTGCATCCACAAAACTGAATCAAGGCATCCCTGCGGCAGCGATGGGTCGTTTGTGCGGTATATCGTTGTTTGGAGAGTGTTTTTTGAAATCCAAACAGAAACGACGCGACAACTTGATAGCGTAGAAAATGATTTTATATTCTCTTCTGGTTTTAGAGGACTAGTATTATCGTCTGTTGATTATAAATCTTTTTGTCAACCGCAAGGTTGCTGAACATATTACCTTGTTGTCCCCTAACAGCGTATCGCCTGGGCATAAATATAACTGAAAATAAGAAATCGATCATGCACGCAAACAATTTACAAAAACCTTGTATGATGATAGGAAAAGAAAGCCAGTAAATTTTAAGCTCGTTAATGACATGAAATAATGAATGAAGGTATTTATTCCTACAGAGTTCTTTAGCCAACTTTGTCCTGTAATTAAGCATGGCGAATAAAGCTTGTCATCAAAATGATACCTGCATGTGTATTTTTATCGCAACTACAGCACTGAGTTGTTTTCAACATTGCTTTAATTACCTGCCAAAAACAAATTCAGCAAATTGCAGTACTCGTGCAGTGTACAATTCTTTTCTGTGATTGCTAGAACATTTCTCGAACTTTGATTGAGCGACACGTGAGCGTTGCATCCACAAACTGAATCAACGCATTCCTGGGGCAGCGATGGGTCGTTCGTGCGGTCTATCACTGTTTGGAGAGAAAATGTTTATTGAAATCCGAACCTAAAGGCTACGAAAGAGCCGAAATGGAAACGACGCGACAGCTTTGATAGCGTCGAAAATGCTTTCATATTTTTTGCTACGGGAATCTTTTCTGCTTTTAGAAGATTTGTGTTATCGTGTGTTGGTTCGACCTTTTGTCAACTACCTTGTTTGTCGCCTGACAGCGTATCGCCTGAGCATAAATAAAACTGAAAATAAGAAATCGATCATGCACGCAAACAATTAACAAAAACCTTGAATGATGATAGGAGAAGAAAGTTGCTAAATTTTCTCGTTAATGACATGAAATAATGAATGAAGGTATGAACATCAGCGTGTGACGATTGTGTACTTCATCACGTGAAGGGTTTCTGGAAGAAAAGGAAAAGAAACTGACACGACTTGCAAGAGAAACAACAACAACTTTGATAAAAGTGGAGGCCAAACCTAACAATCGTACTTTCTGACATCTGTGCAGAATTGTGAATTGTAGTAAACTGTTATAACAGTAGCTTTTTTGTCACAATTCCTTTGCGTGGTTTGTTTGGCTTTAGTGCAGATCGTTTGTGAATGCTGGCGTTTTAAACTCCAGTGTGTTGTTATCGTGTGTTGGTTCGACCTTTTGTCAACTACCTTGTTTGTCGCCTGACAGCGTATCGCCTGAGCATAAATAAAACTGAAAATAAGAAATCGATCATGCACGCAAACAATTAACAAAAACCTTGAATGATGATAGGAGAAGAAAGTTGCTAAATTTTCTCGTTAATGACATGAAATAATGAATGAAGGTATGAACATCAGCGTGTGACGATTGTGTACTTCATCACGTGAAGGGTTTCTGGAAGAAAAGGAAAAGAAACTGACACGACTTGCAAGAGAAACAACAACAACTTTGATAAAAGTGGAGGCCAAACCTAACAATCGTACTTTCTGACATCTGTGCAGAATTGTGAATTGTAGTAAACTGTTATAACAGTAGCTTTTTTGTCACAATTCCTTTGCGTGGTTTGTTTGGCTTTAGTGCAGATCGTTTGTGAATGCTGGCGTTTTAAACTCCAGTAAAAGCGTTTTTCAAAGCTGAGCGCCATGCGAAGTTAAAGTGTGTGTTTCAGTCTGAGATAAGGCCTACAAAGATTTTTTAACAGACCTTCTTTGTTAAGAGGAGATTAAATTTACCGCTAAATCTAGTGGTTGATTCAAACATTTCAAATTTGGGAAGAAGCTCAGTTATTTCTGATTCTGAGATTTCATTGGTGGACTTGGCTAATGTTAGTGAAAAACGAGACTGCCGTTATCCACCATTATTTTGTTATTGAATAACACACATCTGATTGGTTATAACAGAACTCATTGGTGAATAACATTATTGGAACTCTGCACCTCTAAAAAGGTTATCTCTGATTGGTTCTAATGGCAATAATTGCCAATAATGAATAACAGCTTTTAGTGCCAATTATTTTGAAAAATTGCCAATTAATTTGAAATAGTGTTAAAGTTTCTATTAACGTTTGAACGCAAAAAAAGCCGGGCTTCGAGAGATCTTTTTTATTTCAAAATGTTTAAAAGTCACAAGATATCCGTGGCACACGATTTTAATGCACGTGCAATCATTGATTCAGAAACTGAAAGTTTTACTGAAGAGCCTATTCATGAATATTTCGTGTAGTGTCGCTACCATTCGTCGCACGTCGTCCATACGTTTTAAATAAGAGAATACTGATGTCTTAGTTTCTCACCCGCGGCCTTAAGCAGAAATCCCAACAGCGTCACCAACAAGCATCACCAACAGCGTCGTCCAACGCAATCAAAATTGTTTCAAGGAACTGTGCAGAAATAGAAATTTAAGCATTAAGCGTTGTGTTTACAATTTATTTCTTGCGTCGATAGTCACGTCGATCATTGAAATTGAACAAACGGTAGGTTTTATCAGGAAGGCTTTCCACTTCAAAATATCAAGACAAGAAATAAAATAAAACACAGTGAAATGGGGCAGGAGCATTAAATAAATACTATCACACATTCAAGGCGAGACGGTGCGAAAATCATGAAGCAGTCTAAACAAGTACTTAGATATTAAATATACAGCTGCAAACTACCAAGAAGGAAGGAAGGGCGAGATTTTGTTCGGCTTTAACACGCATAATTGACACTGGTTTACCTGCACTCGTTGTGGCTCTGTGTTCCAACAGGTCCAAATGCTCAGATAGAAGTCGGATGCCATGTAAACGGAGTTGAATCACTTTTCCAGTTGTTTGAATGTTGTTTTTACCATTCCGTCCGCAACCTCTAAACCGAGAACAACTGCATTTTGCGCTTTGCGTTTAACAAACTATGATGGTGAATTCTAATGTTTCTCGCAACAGTAATCTCGGTACTGAGCTGCATAGAAATTACCTCTTCAAGTTCAAATTTGTTCTGTCTTCAGTTCGATCAAACACGCACATGATGGCTTCGTTGTGCGAACAGGTCACAAACTTGTTCAGTTTCAACTCCAGCAGCTAATATGGTGAAATTGTACAGCTTCAACCCGCTTTGAACGATGATTACAACAATGTTTCAGGAAAAATCAAACATGTACCATATTTCAGAGCCAATAATTAGAAGATTGTTTCTCAAAACTTGTGCTTTTTTGTTCCCTCTCGAGCAGTTTTTATTGATTCATTCAGCTTTGCAATCAAACGTTGCAACACTTTGTTCAATCATTTGTTGTCATGTGATCGATTCTTGTTCCGTTTAAATTTCTTTTCTCATTTTTCCCGTTCTTTCTTGTATTTTTAATAGCGGTTAAGTTTTAAATAAAACAATTATTCTACCAGGGCTTGCTGGATATCAAATGATTATAACCAACTCGGCGCTACGCGCCTCGTTGGTCATCTATCATTCGATATCCAGCGCACCCTCGTAGAATAATTGTTAAATAGTCTCAATCTTCGTTCAATAGACTGTAGAAACAATGAACTAAACTACACCTTGAAACTGGCTTGGGAAAACTTCGAAGACAGTGAATTTTAACAAATGGGGCTCAATGAAGTTTGACTTTGCTGCATCCCAAAATACGCCAAAATTTCCATGTTAAGCCACACAGTGTCTCTTTTCTTCGTCGTTGCTTGATGCTTGATGATGGCCTCAAACTAAAATGTTCGATTGATCTCAAAAAAGGTAGAGGGGAAAAAATTGAACGATACTGGTGTTATCGTTGTAAGCTCTCTGTGCAAACCACGACAAAACGTGACATCTAATATGCGCATGCTACACCTGTGACATCATATACCCAAATTTGGTCAAACAATTTAGTCACGGTATTTGGTAACGCAATGCAAACAAATATACAGAGAAAATTTGCACACGAAGGGACAGAAGTTTGGGAACGTGAAAATCACCCATTTTGGGCTTTTTCTTCCCCTTTTTGGAACGCAAAAGAATGCTAACGCTGGAAATCAACAAGAATGAAATTGAGCGAGCCCTTTTGGTTAAAGAAGCAAATTTTCCCGTGTTTTTGTGTACGGCAAAATGTAACTTCGCTAAGTCCCATTTATTAAAACTTTGCTGAGTTCGAAGTGGTCCCGAACAAAGTAGCATAGATAACCCAAACCAGTTTCAAGGTATTTGGTTTATTTCAATGTTTTTGCTGTCTATTGAATGAGGATTGAGACCATTTAGAATTATGGCACGTGTAAAATTATTTCACAGAAGTTAGGTTCCAAATCAGTTTCTACGTGATCATCAGAACCTGCCTAATTTAGTTTGGAATTGTTTGTGTTCAGTAGATTTCGCTACTGCTGTTTCACAACTGTCTAGTTAATGAAAAGGACGTGTTCTGTCGATAGAAAGTGCCTGTCTTTTTCTCTGCGCTTTAGTTTACCAGCGCGATGCAAGTTTATGGTACTGATTTTCAAGATTAAGGACGGTGGCCCCTAGTAGGAAGGTTTTTTTCCTGTTTGCGGCCATGTGGGATTCGTTACTCGTACCTAGGGCTGTTAAAATCCAAAAAGAAAATGGGGGGTCACCGTGCATTTTTCAGAGATAACTAGGTCCAAATATGGTAAAAAAAAGTGCTGATTGAGCATTTTTTAAAAATTAGGAAAAAAAACTTTTTAAAATAAAAGATAGCCATTGTTTGACTTAAGTAGGAGATGAAAATGTCTAAACTGATAGGCGCTTTGTAATGAATAACAAAGATCCAATTCTCAACATGCTGCCGAATTCTATATGCGAATTTCCTATTCTTGGCGGGCCATTATTTGACCCAGTAGATTGGAACGTTTTGTAAAATAACTTTTGACAGACGGTTTTTCTTCTGAAAAAAAATATTTCACAATACCTAACAGTTGTCCTGCTTTTGATTGATTACATAAAAACTAGGGGGTAACCGTGCATTTTAAAAAGTTAACCTCACTTTTTCCTAACTCACGCACGACATGTTTTCCATCAGTTACGATTTTCTTGACGCTCTCCTCCCCGGTGGGGAATAAAATGTAAGCCAAAGTGATGGATGCTGGGAATCGAAGATGGCGGAGGGGACTCATGGTGAAAGGATGCAGCAAAGCAAAATCCCCGTAAAACGTCGATTGATTTTATCTCTGCCAACTGTATGGGGATTTTACAATTGCCTTATCAAAGAACATACTATAACGGAGTGCCGTTAGGCGATTTCATTGTTCAATGAACGTTGTGCAGCGAGAATCTTGATTGTTGTTTACATGATTGGAAGTTCTAGAAGGCTACTGCAAATTGTCGGTGGGTTCAGACCAAGCCTGTAATATATATATAGCTAGGCTAGCTAGCCTAACCCCGGAGCTCCCAAAAATAAGCTGGTGTTCGTTTCTCAAAAAACCCGAAAACTCTTCGGGCCCAAAAATTTTGCGGGGCTAGTTTCGGGCGCGATATTCTTTCGAAAGTGTTTGCACAGCGCCGCAAATTTTAGCAACATTTTCCCACGAATTGCTCCACAACAATCCGAACTCGAAAGTCACATTACTGTTGTTATTAATTTTTTTCGAGCTTCAAACTGTCTGCATGAAATATTTTCTTCTTCTTGCGCCGTGTTCCTTGGTTTTTACAATGTTTCAATATCCTGTCATTTAACTGTCAAGGCGTGTCAAATCATCTCAGACTTTTTGGCTGTTTGTTTGAATGAACTGGAAACGTCGCTTATCTACAGCAGCTAAATATAACTTATTGTTTGGGTTTTCATCTTGTTCGGATCTTGACAAATAACACGAAATGCCATTAAATCGGAATCTGTAGCTCTGAAGCGAACTAACCTAGCTGTAATCGAAAGCTGAAATTTCTCGTCAAGTTTTCGATTTGTTCCTTCTCATTCGGCTAGATCGCTCAGTGGAGTTATCAAAATCGGCTACTCATCTACTTCAGCAGGTCAACCCGATTTCATTCCATCGGTTGCTGCAGTTTATAACAGCTATCGACATTTTTCCAGACCGAGAGGAGGTAGGTTTTCTTCTAATATTTCATAGACTATCGGGCGGGTCAGCTAGGTGCCGTTTTTGTTTTTCTTTCAAGAAGTTGCTTCACAATTTATTTACGCTTTTGACTCTTTCTAATCTCTTACGAACAAATTACAAATGGAAAGATTTTTCATCAGATGTAAGCCTAAGATACGTTTCCTTTCCCTCTGCTAAGAAAATGCCACACGTGGAAATGACAACATGTTAGCACCTTAAAAATAGGAGTGATTATTTCACTTCAAAAGATCTGAAATACAATACTGCTCAAGTGTCTCAAACTTTCGGTTTTCGCGTTAGGTGGGACACAGTTTCAATCTAAAAAAGTAGTTTGCTTCAACTTTGTCCTCCATACAGTGTCTTTTTACGACTTTCATTTTGAAACACTGTTTTAAAAGCATTCTAAAAGAGAGAGAGGAAGGCCATGCCATCATAGAACTTCGTACTTTTCTACTTAAATTGTTCTGCGTTTTTATCCTTATCACGCTGAACACTCATACATTGGAGTGCATTTGTGGTTTGTAAAGATTCTTCTCAACTCATTGGCCCCTAAAATACAGTACATTTCAGTCGTTATTCGCCAAAATAAAAATTCGGCAAAAAAACAGAATGCGGACCGCTGAGGAAACAGTGAAGTTGACCTATTTTTCTTCAAAAACAAGACTTCAGCACAACTTTCACAGGCAGCTCCTCTTCCAGCATTCTTTGGAAAGCTAATTAACTTCAAGGAGAGTACTCGTAAAACTACATTTGCTCTAATAATGCCATTTTAACTTGCTGCCGCCGGTAGCGACTTCACAGATGTGTCCATGTAAAAACGAATTTCTTACTGATTCGCATGCATCCTGCTGGCTGTTAAGTTCTGTCAACCATCAAACAACTTTGCTAAATTAAATAATATATCTACTGGCGGCATCTGGCGGTTTACCGGCAAAAATTACCCAAAAAAGGTTTTTGGAAGCTTCCAAGCACATGTAAATTATGGAAGAAAATGGCACAAGTTTTTCGCCTGCGAAGTGATATTCGGCAAAGAGATTTAACTCGCGATCAGTTGCTGTATTATATTGTTCCGAAGATTTAAAAAATTACTCGGAAGCAATTCCATTCGATCATTCACTTTAACATCTTAAGAATATCATTTTCAACATAGGAAGTCTCTCAATTAAACAATTCTTATAATATGTAAATCCACAATCAAATTGGTAATTTTCTTTACCGTGGAAGTGGAAGCGAAGTACTTGAGAATTTAACCGAAAGGTTGACGCTCTCGTGGTCTTTTCAGAAGGTTGCTTTCAAGATATCCTCTGAAAAACAAGTCTGTTCAGCTAACACGCCGAGATCCACTGTTCGTCCACCTTCTCGCCAAGTCAGCTTCGTCCCTCCCGCGCTACTTTCCTTGTTTCACTTGTTGTCGGAAGCCGGTGTCGATGTCGTTTTTTGTCGTGCAAGCGCTGGCGCTTCGACGGCCCGGATTCTTTCATTAACCTACCATTTCGTTTTTGGTTTCACGTTCCCCATTTGCGGGTCAACACTCCCACAGCGGAAGCGAAATACAAAAACAAGAACTCAATACACCTAAAATTTTATTTTCGACCACTGCACATACAGGAATCGCGCAATCGCGCGGGATGAACGCGCGATGCGCAGAAAATGTGCGCGTTAGCAATAAGGGCCACCGTCCTTAATTTCCTGTGATTTTGACCTCCCTAAGCCGAGAATCGATTTCCTCGTATTTTTCGAAAATAAAGCGCTTCTGGCGAAAAAAAAAACACATCAGGTTTCTAGCTTTACCAATACTTAATTAAAGGCAGAATGCGAAAGAAATCGATTTTTCAACTACTGCCTCAAAATTAAGATTTTGCTTGATTTTTACTGAAAGTCGCTCTTAATAATAATTAATAAAACGGTCTCTGGTTAAAAGTTTAAAAATCTATGAGCTTTCGACAACCGTCCTGTTGTCGGAAAAAAATTAAGCGACTATGTAAAATGAATATTTAAGAAGTGGAAATATAATAAATGCGAGGTTCGCCAAGGGTCGCCGAGATACTGGACATTTCTTTCACGACTGAACACGGCAATTGTCAACTACTGCGATACTTATCGGGGAGCGGGTATGAGTTATGGTCAGTGTCAACAGTATTCGCAGCATGCTAGGACTCAAGGGTTTAAAGGTGGCAATAATTGGCTTTGTCAATAATTAATGCATTATCAAAGTCAATCCGATGGTCCCGAACAAGAATGGTTTGCCACATTTTTTGACCCTTTAGTGTGCATTTTCCCGTTTCTAGTGAGCTCTTTCTTTCTGGTGTTAAACGACCTTCCGGTTTCGCCGATATAGCTCCACGAACATGTGCTGCAGGGAATTTTGTAGACAATATTGCACTGGTCTTCTTTTCGAAGACGGAATTAAGGAGCCAGGAGTTATTGTTGGAGTATTTTTACCGGTTTATAAGTGACTTGCATGTCATGGTTTCTGAGCAAAAGTGTTATTGGTTCTGTGATGCCTTTAATTTGATGTACGGAAGGGTCGCGAATCCTCGTGTACGCGGTGGGTCAAACCATTTGAAAAACATTCCGACAAGTTCTTCAGGTGTGGGAACTGGTGGTGAAAATCTCTTCGTCCTTTCGATGTCGGCAATGAGGTTCACAGGGTACCCATTAGATTCCAATGCGGAATAGATTCGTTTGATTTCTTCGTCTCCCGTTTCCATTTTCGGAGTTGGGTAAATTTGTGGCTCGATGTGTAAGTGTCGCATTAGTACTACTTCTGTGATTCTTGTCATTATGGGAATGAAACAGGTGTCTTTCAGCGTGAGCAGGTTTTCGATAGATGATATGTTAACAATGAGTTTACTGTTGTCTCGAGAAACGGATATCTGACAATTGCTTTCGCGTTCAATGGTGAAGGAAATGTCTAATATCTCAGTGACCCTTGGCGACCCTTGGATTTATTATTTTTCTGCTTTGTAAGTATTCATTTATATTACATAGTCGCTTTTTATCTGACAACAGGACGGTTAAACTTTTAACCAAAGAACGTTTTATCATTATTAACATTTCTAATATTAACTGGAGTAAGTCAAAAGTGCAATGTAATACTTCATGCATGTAGGAGCAACAAATCGTCCACGAAATTCCTGTTATTAGTGAATATAGTCAAAAACCTTCAAACACCCTTTAGGCTCAAAGTTTCTTATATTGAGTGATATCTATAATTTTACCTCCGCTTCTTTAAGGTATTTTTAGATAGGAACGCACAGTTGAAGTTACCTTTTTTTAACAGTGAGACAGAAAAGCAACACTATATGACTGTAACCGCTGATTTAATTCGAGCTCAAAGTAATGTCTTATTTAGTATTTATTTAGTTATTTTTCGTTGCTGTTCCTCTTCTTCGCTAGTTTGGGATCTCAGGGTTCACTTCGTGTGGCTAAAGAGGAGAGGTTTCCCGCACATTACCTTCTCCTGCCGCTATAAAATACCGCTAATTGTCTTAGGATTGGCAAAAAAATATATATAAATTCCTTTATTCAGCAAGTATAATGCTAACAGCCGTAGTCTTTGCCTCGATTTATAAATGCGCTGCTGCAAGATGTCTCTCCTGGCAACAATTTCAAGGGCATTAAGACCAAAAAGAATAGTGGAATTTGCCCAGACTTTAATAAGTCAAAAAATTGACGGCGTTAACAACGCAGTAGTCTAATCAGTTTCTTTGATTTTCCTAGAGAGGATTACCGGAATATTTATGTTTATGTTTCCAGTATTCGTCTATCCGAATCGCCTTTAAGCAAGTTTAAGCGAGTTGAAAGTCGCAGAGTTCCAAGAAACAACATACGAAACCGTGTGAAAGAACGATGCCGAAATAGCAATAAAAAACTCAACAGTTAAGAAAGGAAACGAGGAGCTACTAATAGCTTTCTTTTAAGGCTCCGACTGGTCGGTTCAACGAAGAGAACGTTAACTTATTTTGTGCGGGTTTCCGTGTGGCTACATCAATATGCGACGTGCCTTGCTTTTTTTGCCTCGAAATCCGAGTCCCTGATGGCAATGGAACCCATGACCTCTCGTAACACTGGTCGGGCGTTCAAACCACTGAGCTACTCGGAGACTCGTGGCGAGCGAGGGGATTCTGATTTTTTCTTTGTTCCACGCTCGTGACAACTGAATATTCCATCTTTCTGATTTCTTTCCGAGCTTAAAATTTACCATCTTTTTTTCTTTCAGGAATAAGATTGTTTTCTTTTGTTTTAAAATTTCTCTATGACTTTTTTGTTGCCTTAAATTGTTCCATACACGAACATGATGTCAATTTCTAGAACTACTCCCACGTTCAGCATCTTCCATGTTTGTTCCTTCTTTACCAGCAGAGCATTTTGGCTTGTTTACGTGTGATTTATTGATCACTCTAAAGAAATGAGAAGATTAGGTGTAAAATAACAACTGACTTTGAAATAGCTTTCGATAAAAAGTGCTGTGAAATAACGGGACTGGTGTCATACATATCCATCGTGCAAGATATTCTAAAAGTCACACCGGGGAACATTTTTCATGGCAACATTGAATCCACCCATGATGTATAAAAGTGGTGACGTTACAAAAACATATAAAACATTAATGGAAACGTTCTATGGGATTGAAATCACGATTTATAATACCTCCATATTCAATATTATACTGAAACCTGAAATTGGATTAAAAGATTTTTAGGACTAAGGCCCGATATTCAGAAAATGGTAACATTGCACTCCTACACTCTATTATTAAACTGTGCTGCGAAATATGCCGAGACAAAATCTGGATACAGTGTCCAGCGGCAGGTTGTAAAATGCCCGAACACTTTTAACTAGTTTACTACGAAATAAACTAGTGCTTGAAACGTTCTATGGGATTGGAATCGATATATATCACCTCCATGTCAAAATGACTGTAATCATTCAAGTTATTATTATTATTATTATTATTATTATTATCATTGTCATTGTTGTTGTTGTTGTTGTTGTAAAATTCACGCCGTAAAATGCTACTTCAGGACGCGATACACAGAAAACGATGTCATTGCACTCTAACACTCGATTACTAAACTGTGCTGCGTCAGCGGAACTAATTAACAGAGTTACTGGGGTTGGGAATTCTATATTGAAAAAAAAAAACGTTGCGACTCTATGAATGTTGCTTTTCCAATTTAAACAGAAATTGTGACCTGCAGGCCCGTCTGCGCATTAAAAGGTAAAGTATATAAATGTGCTGCACTGCAACGTAAGCCACTCAACATTAAACTACGCAAAACTGAACCTAAACATAATAGACGGCTAACCAGTTGCCTATTTATGTTAATACGCTTTTTTTGCCCAGTTAACACGGACGCGTAAATTAAATATTCCAGGCTGGGCAATGACATAAGCGTGTGGAGTTGCCAAAAAAGTTTTTCAAGAAACGTATGTATAAACTTTGAAAACGTGTAACGTTTTTAAAAGGCAGGGTGCCGCGTCTCATCCTTGCCTTAGCTTGACAATTAGTTCCCAAGCGAATCATCTTCTAAACGTGGGGACTTTAACCGCAACCCAAAATACCAAAAATGGAAATTACCCTTGTTTCTATACCCTCGCCTTGGCAATTTTTCTGCAGTCTAAATATACGAGAATAAGAATGCACCTCCCAGTTTTGATGTACTTATACCACAAAGTTTGCTTCAATATTAAATCCGTAAAGCCAAATATTCCCCTTTGGCTGAGTAATGTGGCCTAATATTTTTTTAGGCATTACAACAAAACGTGTTTGTAAGAGTGTTTCTCAGTTTGCACTGCGTTGGCAATAAATGGAGGATATTACACGGCGGCGCGAAGATATGATTTTTATGTTCGACTGGTAAAAACAGTATTTTACGAAAGGGCGCAGCGAGTGAGTAAATTAGTGTTTTTACCACTCGAAAAGTAAAATATTGTTTTTACCACTATATTTTTTACCACTCTTTTTACCGGCTCTTCCTAACTCCCTCCACCCCCCCCCCCCCCTTAACGTCCAGTGGTTGTTAAGCGGGGAACTAGTGAATATGTCGACGACCCCTTACACGGCGGCGCGAAGATAGGAATTTTATTTTCGAATGGTAAAATATTGTTTTTTTTACTACGAGAAAATAAAATTCATATCTTCAAGCCACCGTGTAATTTTCTTTTTATTATATAGACAAGAGTATTTTTGCATAAACAAGAGTGAAGAGCGGGAAATGACGTCATCGATATCCTCACTAGTGAGGATATGGAAAATACGCCACTCGAGTCCCGGCAGTGAACTTTATTGTGGCTCTTCTTTAGAGGGAGGAATATTCAGATCAAACGTATTGGCTCCCAAGTAGTGTTTCTTCCAAACACGTTTCCCAGAGGCCGCTCTGTTATGCTCTTCAGAGTGCTTTTGTAAATGTTGGCAAGTAAGTTGCCTATTTACACAGCGTGGCAGAGTACGGTGTCACTTTTGTTGGATTAGGTTAGCGAAGGTGAATTTCCCAAAAGAAATTAGCCGAAGTGAGCCCCTTAATAAAGGGAAATGTTCATTTTTCTTTTTTTTTTGTAAAGCGTCTTTCAACAACCACAGTCACTTTAAAAGGTGAACTCCCTGTAATTGAAGTTGTTACGTGTACGTAAATTGTTAAAAAGTTAAATTAACTGGAGCAGTCAAAATGTGCATTGAAATCCTTTTTGTGGGGGCAATAAATGATTCATAAATTTTTTTGCGGTGAATATATTGGCTGTCACAAATACTAGCCTACAAGAGAAATTTAAACAATTCAAAGGAAAAAAAACATCAAAACATCTTACCTTTTACCGCGTACTCTATTTTTTATCCGGAAGTTCACTAAAACTGCAACGACAAACAATGGGAAATAACCCGAAATGTTCGGATAAACGAAAGGCTTCTATTTTCCCGAAGAGATATTGTCGGTAGTTTGGTTTATAGTCATTCAACTTTCTTGCTTCAAAACTGAAACTCAGCAGCTAGCTACGCGGACAGCCAGTTGGAAGATCAGAGATATACGTAGCCTATAGGAAGGCACGCAAATGTCTCGCGTTTTCGATAAGGAGAGCAAGAGTCAATTTAGGCAAGATGAACGTTTATTCGTTTGTCTGACGATGGAATCGCTTTGAGTTGTTGATCGCGACGTTTCGACTGCAATACTGCTAGTCTTCATAATTTTTTGTGGTGAATATAGTGCACACGCTGTGTGCTCCAATCAAAAACTTCCAAATCCTCTTTAGGCTCAATATTATCGACTAATATTTTGAATTTAACTTCCCTGTAATTTAAGGTTTCTTTGGTACATGACAATGCACTCGTGAAATCACATTTTTAACATTGAGGGGAAAACAACACTGTTTGACTCTAACGCTGTTTTAATACGACCACAAAGCAATGTCTATACTTTTTCTGCTGTTCGTCTTCTTCACTGGTTTGGCCGCTCAGAGTTTTCTTCGTGTGGAACGAGATAGAAGTTATCCCTCAGATGACTTCCTCCTCCCTAGATAATACCCCTGAGTGTCCTAGATTAGGGCAAGGGTACAATTCTTTATGCAGAAAATACAATGGTAGCAACCTTGGAGGCTGTTGGTGTCATTGTGGCAGCGCGAGGGAAAAAATTTGTGTTCTTTGAACAGAGCTATGCATGCCTTAAAGCCAGCGTCGCCCGACAGAGGGCAGGTCAGAGCATTCTTGAATTTATTGAAACTCCAGCAATGGGTTTGGCGATCGATCAATTAAACAGAAAATTATTTAGTTCATTTAATTTCTACGTACCTAAAGGCGTGTAATCTCCTGAATGAGGGGCATGAGAGCGTAGTTTTCTTTTTCCTTGCCTTGGGCCAGAACGTCATGCTAGCCCACATATAGGGCAAGAACGTCATGCTAGCCCACATATAAGACACTAATGTGAAGGTAAGTGAGTACAAGTGAAGGGAAGTGAATACAAATGAAGGAAAGTGAGTACAAATGAAGGAAAGTGAGTACAAGTGAAGGAAAATGTGTGTTAGTGGAGGTAGGTGCGTTAATCAGTTGGTGTATATATTCATATAGGATTATAATGTTATTGGTGCCTTATATGTGGGCTAGCATGACGTTCTTGCCTTGCCTTGTTGTCCTCGAGCGAGAATCAAGGAACGCATATGCACGAGATAGGAAACTTGGCTCAACCTAATTTTTTTCTCCCCAAAATTTTCAGCCCTTGTCAGTTTCGTATATTAAGTGAACGAAGGAATGTTTATATGCAACATTTTTGTAGCGATGGAATCCTTATTGACTCGTTTCTGTAATTAACGATAAAAATAACAATATTTCAATATATATCGAGGTTTGTTAATTACCGTCTTTCAGAGGGCTTTCAGAAAGACGCCTTAATTCTTTTAAACCATACCAATTGTTTTTCCTCTCATCGCCTTATTTAATTAAAATTACAAGATTTTTCATTCATGACAATCTCTATGCTCAGCCATAGTTTTTCGGTTCCAATATTTTACTCAGTTAATGAGATTTGATCGCCAGGGCAGGAAAATAACTGAGCGATCACATCATGACCAATGCTTATCCTTGCAAGTCATTCTAATCAAGAAACATGTCTTTCCAAAACAGCTAAATAAGCAACAAAAAAGTTTGTCTCGAAAAAGAAAAGAAAAGAAAAAATAGTTGACACGAGTAACACTCAATACTGGCCCACCAAAAAGAACATTCCTGAGCTCATACAAGTTGCTTTTGTCAATTTTAGTAAGCTGTTTACTTTTTCCTAATTGCAATTATAAAGAATGGGAAGGCAACCTTCATAGTTTCTCACTGTTCTAGCTAATGCTGTACGTATCATGGATGAAACGTTCCAATTTTTTAGTTACTTTAGTTTGTTACAAAATAAAATGAGAAAAATTTCCAAAATGCACATTCTTTTCGTTACAGGAAAAAGCAATATAGAGTAACAACGAGATGCACCCATGCAAAATTAACAGTCGTTATCGTGTCCAGAATTTGATAAAAAAGAATGAGATTGCACATCAACATATTGCTCTGCAAATGGTGCAAACTTTGTTCCAATATAAATTCCCTGAAAACAAGTATTCAACACTGATTGGCTAAATATGTATTGTGGCCTGATGTTGTTTGGGGATTACAACATAATTTTCAGCTCAAGCTTTTAAGAGGCTTTTATGGTTTCCACTACGTTCGTGAAAAAGACCTGATATCCGCGAGTTAAATACAACAGTCGGGTTTGATTCTACGACTAGTGGTTATGCTTCTTAATTTTCTTTTGTTCCGCTCAGAGTTATATAAGTCTCGTTCGAGAGAACTCCTTTCCCGAAGATGACTTCCACCTCCCTCGAGATACCCCCGAGTGTCCTAGGCTAGGGATGAGATACAATCCTTAATGCAACAAGTAAAACACGTCCACTCTCGTGTACTGTTGGTGTTATTGTGGCAAACCGGCGGGAAACTTTACGTTCTTTGAAAAGACTTACACTCGCCTTTAAGCCGGCTTCGCCCGACAGAGGGCACGTATGATCGTTCTAAAGTTCGTTGTTTAACATACAGGGCTTTGGATCAGAAGAAGCTTGAGTCGCACAGCCACGATGGTCATAATGACTGGTCCTGAGGGAGACAGTTAATTTTGTTTCCCCAGAATCCCAACATTGGTATTCGAGGGAAACAAAATTAGCTGATTTCTTGAGGGACCAGTCATTAAGTGATTTTCGATGATTTCAGTGTTATATAGCGCAAAAAGGGCATTCGCTAGATGAAACGTGGAAAACAAATTGTCCGTCTATCGGAAAATGCAGCATAGTAGTGTGTAAGGCGATGTCAAAAACATTGGTAAAGTTTGCAAATATCGCCGCAGACATCTACAAATGTAACGCTTGATAACAGGGTTCACTGTAGTTCTTCTTTTTCTCCACAGAGGGTTCTTGATGTAGGCTAAGCAGGTTTTATTACCAGCTACGTATTTTGGAGTCTTTAAATTCAGTGAGATGACCAATTTCTTCCGGTGTCAAACCTGCAAATCGCAGAATAGACTCCGTTATGCAAGACAACAACATGCCACCATTAATTTAGGTGGCTAGACCCGGTTTTTCACTAACCATACCTACTCTCTTTGAACATGAAATACAAAGATGCCTCAAAAGAAACAGGAAATCGAGTTACACTTATTTGTAGGGTATAGACTGAAGTTTTAAAAAAGTGTATTTTTTTTAGATCGACGTATCCATGGCAACATGGTGACGTCATTGCTACTTTTACTTTTCCTTAATTCGTATGAAATCCAGACATTCGTTTTTAAAGCTATTTGCAGGACTTGTAGTTGATATAATTGTCTTCAGTTGTACCGATTTTCTACATTTGTTATGAGAGCGTTTTGGAGAAATAATTGATTGAAGTTTTTAGCTGCTGCTAACAAACGAATCATAAACAATTCTTTGAATTAATTGAAGTTTTTAGCTGGTGCTAACAAACAAATCATAAACAATTCTTTTCGCGTTCCTCAAAGTGACATTCATCTTGACCGTAAAAGGGTAACTTTGGCCTCAAATTGTTTCTAGAGATTTCAGCTATCTTGCAGGAATAGATGATAGAAATCGCTTCATCCGATTTCCAGTTTGAGGAACGCGAAAAGAATTGTTTACGATTTGTTTGTCAGCAGCAGCTAAAAACTTCAATCAATTACTTTTCGAAAACGCTCTCATTAGAAATGTAGAAAATCGGTACAACTGAAGACAATTATATGAATTACAAGTCATACAAATAACTCCAAAAACGAATGTCTGGATTTGTTAGAAAATAAGGAAAAGTAGAAGTAGCAATGACGTCACCGCGTTGCTATGGATATGTCGATCTCGAGAAACATTCACCTTTTTTAAACTTCAATCTATAACCTACAAATAGGTGTAACTCTATTTCCTGTTTCGTTTGAGGCATCTTTGTGTTTCATGTTCAAAGAGAGTAGGTATGGTTAGTGAAAAACCGGGTTTAGCCACCTTAAGTCACGCTCTGATCAGGTGCAAAAGCGGTCAATATTCGCGGATAATGGTGAACTGTTACCCTCTGACGTCATAGTTTTGCAATGTTACCCGCTTATGGGCTTTAGGTGGGAAACAGTTGTATTGTTAGATGTCATGTTACCATGAACTAGCCAAGGAACAGACGCGTTGTAGCGGGCCGGGCAAACTCCAGCTACAATATATATGTAATCATATCACAGGCAGCCCAAATTGGCAGTATGGGTACTAGAATATTTCATTGATAGTCTAAATATAATAAACGAACAAGTTGAAATGAAAACACAAATAAAGATACTTGTAAATAAAACATTGCTTACGTTTTATTTGTTGTTGCTTGATGTGTCTTGACTGTCCTGGGAGCTACTTACACAAATTTTAAATTTCGCTGATTAGTACCGTATGTTCTGTCCTTTATATAGCGAAGCAAGGCTGGCGGGTGAGAAACGAAGAGACTTTTCAACGGAGCTCGACAAAAGCGCTCAAAATACTCCCACCTCCACAAAATCCGAACCAGTATAGTCCTGCTTGCAATACTTTCCGAAAGTTTTCTCTTCGGAGTCAAAAGTTCACAATAAGTGGGCAAAAATCCCGCCGTTTTCGCCACAAAAGCAGCCTTTTGTCTTTCGTCTTATCCGCTCGCCGATCGCTGCCGACACGGGTACGCGCCATCGTAACAAAATTGCTCCCGACCCAGGGTAGGCTTCGTTTATTTGACCCAGTGAAAACTGCTCCCGTGTGGGGGCATAGAGAGTTTAGAATTTAACCTCGCGCATGGATGAAGCACATGAAACAGGTCAAGGTTACAGAGTTGGCGCGAACTCGGCGGAAAAACAATTTTGCCGGCTTGAAGGAAAAAATTTTTGCTTCGTGCGGTACTCTTTTATCGTGGTTGGTAGTGTTCATTTTGTTCTCTTGTGCTGCTCTGAAAATTGTCTTTACGTAACAGTTCTACTAGGAGCTAACTCTAAACTCTCTAGGCCTCCATACGGGAGCAGTTTTCGCTGGGTCAAATTAACGAAGCATACCCGGGGTCGGGAGCAATTTTGTTACGATGGCGCGTACCCGTGTCGGCAGCGATCGGCGAGCGGATAAGACGAAAGACAAAAGGCTGCTTTTGTGGCGAAAACGGCGAGATTTTTGCCCACTTATTGTGAACTTTTGACTCCGAAGAGAAAACTTTAGGAACATATTGCAAGCGGGACTGTACTGGTTCGGATTTTGTGGAGGTGGGAGTATTTTGAGTGCTTTTGTCGAGCTTTGTTGAAAAGTCTCTTCGTTTCTCACCCGCCAGCCTTGCTTCGCTATATAAAGGACAGAACATACGGTACTAATCAGCGAAATTTAAAATTTGTGTAAATAACTCCCAGGACAGTCAATACACATCAAGCAACAACAAGTAAAACGTAAGCAATGTTTTATTTACACGTTTCTTTATTTGTGTTTTCATTTCAACTTGTTCGTTTTTTTAAGCTTATATTTAGACTGTCAATGAAATCTCCTAGTACACATACTGCCAATTTGGGCTGCCTGTGATCATATAAGGCCGGCAGTCATACCCCAACTGTGGTACAAGGGGGGGGGGGGTGGTTGATGAAACCCCCCCTTAGGTTTTCGTTATGTTACAACATTTTGAAAAGATTTCACCTTTAGTAGAAAGCCTGCCATGTGCTCTACAAGATGAGGTACATATTATACCGCGCTGCTTGGGGTCTGTGACGTCATTGAAGATGGCCCTGTTGGGCGCCATCTTGGATTTTACCGAAAATTATAAATTACCCAAAAAACGTAAAAAATTGGAAATTTGTGATGCTGAACATTAAGAATATGACATAATTAAACATTTTGCTGCTTTTTGTTAACATTTTTTGCATTTTTCACCTAAAAAGGGTAAAAACCACGAATTTTTCTTCAAAGGTGTCTTGACCACCTGAATCTTATGGCGTCATATCTCGTAACCATAGCAACCGATTTTCGCCAAATTTGTATCAAAATGTGTCTTAGGGTTATGCAGACAGGTACTAAAAACAGCAGGTTTAGGAAATAATTCGTCTTGGAAAAATTCAAGGAAAACCTTTGGGGGATGGCATCCCCCCCCCACCCCACTTTGTACGCCCAAGGGTTAAATTAATTCAGTATTGGTCATGAAAAGAAACACGCTGCTTGTTTCACATATTATGGGTTGCCACGCTGCTTGAGGCCTGTGACTTCATTCAAGATGGCCGCCGTCTTGGCCGCCCGCAGGACACCCAAGCATAATATTTGAATACTATTAAAAATGGCGTTTCAAAATATAAGACTTTGTATGGGATTTCGAAGCGAACATTTTGAGCAATACATAACAGCAAACTAACTGAATAAAGTTTATGAAACATTACATGGTGTTGTTTGCTATCCTTACAACGCATTTTGAGCAATTCTAGGTCCATTTACTTTACTGTGTTAGTACGTGTATAATACATTGACAGGGAAGCAGTCATTTGGCCCGATTTAGCCACTATCACCGCTCGACACGTTTCGGAATTCGCTCGAATTTACCCACAAATATAGTTCAGGCTCCCGTTCTGAGTTAGCGACTTGACAAAAGGAAGACATACAAGTGATTTTCTCAAAACGAATTGCACGTACCTCGTGACCCAAAAGAATTATCCACTGCACAAAATCATAATAGCATCTCAAAATAGGCCGCCATGGATCCGTGAGGATCCCGATAGTCCCATTTGACCGCGGTCGGCACTGGACACCAGTCAAATTATGCCCTTATGGGAGGTCCACGCTCGTTTTGGTTGTGTTACAATTTTGTAGTAACTATAACTCGGTGCGGACATAAGATTGTCGCTCCCACGCAGTCTGGTTCGCGTGAGAAAATCGCTGCGTGTTACAAGCGGATAGCAAAAATAAATCATTCCCATTTCTGTATTTATATCCATTTTCAGGGTGTATATTTTCTTGTTTTTTTAATACGTAGGTTACCTGACCGGCTTCATGCAAATATAGAAATAGATATAGTATATACAATAACAATTTTAAAATAAAACATTTTCACGCCCGTGAGGATATGAATTTAAATGAATTTGCCGACTTCGGTTCGAAAAAAAATATCTGATATATAAAACCTATCGACGATTGAAATTGAACACTTTCAATTCACGCGAAGTGCGGATTTAAAATTTAGGCAGTAGACTGACCTGTATTACAAACGTTTTGTACATGAACGCAAATATGTTCAATTTACCACGCATGAATAGAAACATAGGAGGAAGGGGAAACACGGTTCACTTTCTTTTTTTTTTGGCTCGTTTTCATTTTTCTAACGGCCAAGATCGTTTTAATTTCTTTCGATAACTTAATCATCATAAGGTCACGGAGTCCCGCGCAGCGATTCCACCTTTCTCGCGCGAACCAGACTAGGCTGGAGCGACAATTTGTGTCCGCACCGGGTCATAGTTACTACAAAATTGTAACACGACCAAAACGAGCGTGGCCCTCCCCATAAGGGCATAATTTGACTGGTGTCCAGTGCCGACCGCGGTCAAATGGGACTATCGGGATCCTCACGGATCCATGGCGGCCTATTTTGAGATGCTATTATGATTTTGTGCAGTGGATAATTCTATGTGCAATTGGTTTTGAGAAAATCACTTGTATGTCTTCCTTTTGTCAAGTCGCTTAGTCAGAATGGGAGCCCGAACTATATTTGTGGGTAAATTCGAGCGAATTCCGAAGCGTGTCGAGCAGTAATAGTGGCTAAATCGGGCCAAATGACTCCTTTCTTGTCAATGTATTATACACGTACTAACACAATAAAGTAAATGGACCTAAAATTGCTCAAAATGCGTTGGAAGGATAGCAAACAACACCATGTAATGTTTCATAAACTTGATTCAGTTAGTTCATTGTTATGTATTGCTCAAAATGTTCGCTTCGAAATCCCATACAAAGTCTTATATTTTGAAACGCCGTTTTTAATGATAGTCAAATATTATGCTTGGGCTTCCTATGGGCCGCCATCTTGGATTTTACCGAAAATTTGAAATCGTTTAAAAACGTTTAAAATTGGAAATTTTTGATGCTGGACATGTAGAATATGATATAATTAAACATTTTGCTGCTTTTTGTTGACAGTTTTTGCATTTCTCACCTAAAAAGGGTAAAAACAGGATTTTTTCATGAACAATGGCTTGACCATCTGCTATTTATGACGCCATATCTCATAACCATAGCAACTGATTTTCACCAAACCTATTTCAAAATGTGTCTTAGGAAGAAGTGTACAGTTACTGAAAACGCCAGGTCTAGATGATAATTCGTCTTGAAAAAATTCAAGGAAAACCTTATGGGGGGAAAGTGACATCCACCCCCCCCCCTCCTTGTACGCCCGAGTGTTAAATTAATTCAGTATTGGTCATGAAAAGAAACATGCTGTCTGTTTTCATGAAAAAGAGACGCGCAGATGTCTCCGCTGAGATCACTGACTTTCAACTGAGGGCTTAAATGGCCTTGCCTTTCGTATACTGTGTGTGTTGGTTTGCACGCTTGGGGCAGATGGGAGGTTGAGATTTGGGGGGGGGAATGGGTAGTGGCGTTGGAACAGTCAGCAAAATAAGCATCGTGCATAAAGCACGCGACACGTTTACTTCACGGCCCATAACCTCAAAGTTTCTAAACTCCCTAAATGTGCCAAATTAGATGGCATCATTTTCCACAACAAAAATCACCGTAACAGAACCAAACGCAAGACGTAATGATAATCAGAGGGCAAATCTGAAAGTGACACTGAAATGTTTAGAAACTTATTTAAAGTTTAAACTTAGCTACTTTCGTTTTGGTTTTTCCACAGAATGTGAATTACTTTTCTCTGACGAGACAGCAGACAGCCATTTGAGTTTTTTCCTTACATCCACTTTTCGTGAAACGGCTATTAACGTGCCCATAGATAAAAACTGCAGCATTTACTTTGGAGATAAACTTTACGCGCAGTACCTCGGATGTGACGGAGCCTGGAACAAAATACCAACACAAAACGTGATTGACAGCATAGAGGCGACTCCTGGATGGTCAAACAGTCAGATTAAGATTAAGGTTAGTGTTCTTTGTGGCAAACGCTTCCTTAGTTAATTACTAGTCGTGACAGGAAGCACTGCTTAGTGGTCTTACTTGTATAAATGGACTCTGCACTTGCAAGCTTGCCAATTCTTATAGAAATTGTTATTTACTGAATCACGCGAAGAAAGGTTTGCACGTCTGTGGCTGCCCCAAGTCATCTATGTGTGGACTCCTACAGTACGTAGAGACAGCTTGGTTAACGGTGTTACCAGAAATATCCCGATTGCATAAAAACTAATTGATCGTCTCAATCAGTTTCGTGTACACTCAAACGGTATAAGAGACCTATCTGTCCTCTAATTTCTTTCAGGTTAAAAATGGCACAACATTCTTTGATTACTATTCTGGTCGTTTGTTCAGAGTTGCCGTGCAATGCCGCCGTAAAGATTCACTTAGAGAGGAAAAGAGCTCATGTGTGCTGTTCAAAGTCGAAGGAGAGACATATTGTAAGGACATTAAAGTTGTCATTTGACTTATTTTATGTCGAAAAAAATGACTCCGCTTGGACGAGACCATACAAGTAACAATTTGCCGGAAACGTTGTAGTCAATCAACTTATTTCTTAAGGTGCTTTCTTTGTTAAAGGAAACGTTTCGTCATTGCAACGAATAATTGAGCATTAAACAAATTTAGCTTTCCGGAGTTGAGATTAAAAGTAAAGTAAAGACAATGAGATCTACCAGTGAGCACGGCGAACCTACAGATTCCAACAGTTATTTCTTGCATTCATCTGTACGTATGTACAAACAATACACATACGTTACCAATACACATACGTCGCTTCTAACGTTACTGAAGCTCCTTTGCCTACATTACTGATGTAAGATCGGAACTCTTAATTCCCACGGCCAACAAAAGGTTTTCATTCACCTACATGTTTTTTGTTTTTTGTTTTCTGTTATTTATTTATTTATTTATTTATTTATTTACGCATTTTACTTTGCCATGCTTCCATCAAGAGCGTAGCTTCACCGTTTTAAATATAAACCACACACAGCCAACAATTCCTTGAGTCGCTCTGAAGAAGGGCTAAGGCGTCACATTTTGCATTTTCTTTTGGGGCCCAACTTACCTTGTTAAGTCAGATGATAAATCCATGTCTTTACAATGCTAGGTCATGATACTTAACTAAGCTAATTCTACCACCTTACTGTAACAGATAAAGCCTAACGTTACAAAGATAAAACCACCAAAAATAGGATAATTTGTAGCGACACAATCACCCATAATACGGTGTTACCCAACGAAATAGAATAACCCACAATGGCTTTTCCTAGAGCAAAAAAATCTCTTTTAAATAGCGTACCTTAGTACAAAATGACCTAGCGTGACAGAATTGACTAAAATGGCGCCAAATAGAGTAACAGAATTGCATAAAATACCTACCCTGCAATACAAATACTCTCATTCATAAGGGGCATGCTGTCCTTTTACGGTCCTCTTGCATTTCATTTTAAGGTCCAGTTCCTCAACAGAAGCCGTCAGGAGCAGATCTGCCTCCACCGATTGTAAGTAGCAGTCCATTACTTGGCAGTACACTGCCATTTTGTAGGGTATATGGTTGTCCCTGTAAAAAACAAGAAACCCGGTTTCATTTGTCGCAGAGATGACAAAGCGCGACAGTAAACGGGTTTTTTTGGCCACGGCGTTCTCTCGACGACAGAGGTGAATTAGGTCGGGGTTATTGGGAAATTTGAAATAGGCTTTTGAACATGCCTGCGCTACACAGTCATTAATACTCCAACATTCCAAGTCAAGGTACGTTGAAATATCTTTAGAGGTAATTTTCAGTGGTGCGTACAATTTTCTACTTTTGGCAGGTACTTACCTGTGAGTATGTTCTTTCTTTCTTTCTTTCTTTCTTTCTTTCTTTCTTTCTTTCTTTTCTTTCTTTCTTTCTTTTTTTCATTCATGCATTCTTGTTTTCTTTCATTCACTCATTCATTCATTCATTCACTTATTCATTCATTCATTCATTTATTCATTCATTTTTTCTTTCTTTTTTTCTTTCATTCATCAATTTTTGTTTTGTTTCTTTATTTCTTTCTTTTTGCTTCTTTATTTATTTATTTATTTATTTATTTATTTATTAATTTTTTTCAGTCAGTCATTCATTCATTCTTTCTTTTTTCTTTTTCTTTTTTTTTTTTTCATTGACTGCTTTTGGCGATTTTCTCTCTACATTCAGGGAGTTGACCTCTTGCCGTTTAAAGGGAAACCCTGCACTTTGAGGAAAACAGGTATGGTTCGCTCCATTGCCAATAACAGCCAGATGATCTTACAAGTGTGCTCTAAAGGGGAATGGAAGCCGCTTATGTCCCCGTGTAACCAACTCCAACGCTGTTACAACTACCGTGTAGTTGGTTTGGTTGGGCATTGGCGCATGAACGAGCAAATTGGGAACTAGGTGGCAGATGACTCGGGTTATGAGAATCACGGCTTTGCTAATAGTGCAGGGATAAAATTATCCAAGTTCTCACGTGGTCGTTTCTTCGACTCCGCTGGTGTGATCACAGTTCCAAACCATGCCATCCTAAATTTTGGCGTTTCAAGTTTCAGCGTGCTTGGATGGATCAAAATTTTAGATGTCACGTACCCTCTGACCACCTTCGCTGTTAAGAAAGGAAATGGTTGCTATTTCGCCGCAAACAGGTCAGCGGGAGGTTCAGCTGGTTGGAATACAGGGCAAGGTTATCAAGATAAGGGCCTTAACGTTTGTATACGGGACGGGCAGGACAAGAAGGCGAATGCTATGATTACTTTTGACAACGGTTACCAACCTGCGCAGCTGTTGAGACAGTGGGTTCATTACGCTGTTGTGTTTGATCGTGAGCAACAGAAGAGACTGGTTGTTTACATTAATGGTAAAAGGCAGTCAAACACTCTGGACATCTCAGCCGTCCAAGGAAGCGTAGATAACGACAGACCACTCGAGTTCGGTGAAATATTTGACTGGAAAACCAAGGGGACACTAGACGAATATCGCGTTTACAACACCGCTCTGGACGAGTTCGAAGTTGGAGCCATCCACACAAACCATCTGATGTAAGAATGACTACAAGGTGCTATTCCAAGTTAACAACGGAATAATTAATGGCATAATTGATGATAAAGACAGCTAGCTGAGAAATGAGCTTTGTATCGGACTGCCGTGCGGTTATGACTTTTTAAAGATTAAAAAAACGTAAAGAAAGTAAAAGAACTGTGCAACTACAGGAGACAAGCATAGCAAAATCTATGACTCGTTTTGTAAAGGTAGATTAATTTGCTCAGGATATTGATGTTTGTAATAATAACAGTAAACGAAAACAGTAAAGACAAGACACCTGTCTAGTTAGTGGCGCTTTCAAATCGACCAATAAACAGGCTTGTAAGCAAGACACATTTAACAATTGGTTCGTGCTCGGCTGCGCCTCGAGCAACTCTTACGCTTCTCTCGTGCTCTCCAAACTTCCCTAGTGCAACTATAACTCGATGTAGGCACAGCTAAAAGCATGAACCAATTGTTTTATAACATAGCCGGTGGAAATGCTGGCGAAAAGTGAACGATTATAAGCTTTAATACTGAAATAGTATGCCGCTTCCGTTGAAATTTGAAATTATAAGCAATACGAATCAGTGCGCTGTTGATTCAAAACTCAATCACTAGTTACCATTAAAATCAAGAAAGAACGAGTAAAAAACGAGAAAGAGAAAAGGAAAAATAATCGATCACATGACTGAACGAAAAAGGCGCCAAAACTTTGCCAAGTGTTGCAGCTTTTAGTTTTTGCAAAGCTGAATGGATCAATGAAACTGCTCCGAAGTGAACGTCCGATAATAATTTTTTGAAAAAGTCTTCCAATTATTGGCTCTAAAATGTGGTATAGGTTTGATGTTTTCTGAAAAACTGTTGTATTCATCGTCCAAAGCGGATTGAAGCTGTACAATTTCAGTATTGTAGCTGCGAGAGTTGAAACGAGCACAAAACGTAGTGGTTCTCGGTTCAGAGGCCGCGGACGGAATATGGTAAAACAACAATGAATTAAACTGGGAAAGCGATCATTCATCTTATTTTGCATTACATTCTATTTTACTTGAACATTTGGAGCTGCTTGAACACAAGAGCTACATCGTCTGCGGGTAACACGATGTTATTCTGTGTAGTATACGTTCTTAATTATAGCCGAGAAAAATGCCGTCCTTTCTGGTTGTCAGTGCTTTTTTTAAATTTAGATTTTGGTGGTTAATCACCGAAAACGTGTGACACTCGTTATTAAACGGTTCTCGTCGATTTTACTGTTTTATTTTGTGTCATGTCTTGATATTTTGGTGTCAAACGTATTCCGAATAAAGCCTACCTTTAGTGAACATTTGTTGAGAGTGCGACGGTGAAAGAAATCGTATAAATCACAACGCCAAAGACTGAATTAAGCTAAGAAACAAACACTCTGCAGCAATTTCGCTGTTGTAATTTCTCCCTAGTTTAACTCTGCTGTAAAGTGATTTTTCTTGGTCATTTACTTGCCGAGTTGCGCGCGAAGAAGACACTTTAGGCCACCTAAAGAAAACAAAGTTAAGTTTGCTCACGCCACCATGCAGAGTGCAGTTAACAGGATTATGGAGCACGCTTACGTAAGGTGAATTTGATTGCGCGGATTTGCTAGCTATGTTATAATTACTTTTGTACCACTTGACATTTATGTAAGGGAACGAGAGGGGTGTTATATATAAATTGGATGACTGTTCTAAGCACGATTACTTGAAGACCATAGGGTTTCCTTCTTGTCAGCCATCCCACTGAGTTTTTCAATTATACAGCTTTCCTGGACGACCTTTTCTTTTTGAACCCTAGGGTACTATTCCAGGACTTTCCAGGAGGTAAGATTCTCATATGTTTACTTCTGGATAACAGTTACCGGTACTTTTAGCACTGCCTTTTTTTTCCTTATTATTATTATTATTATTATTATTATTATTATTACTATTATTATTATTATAATTATTATTATCATTATTACTATTATTATTATAATTATTATTATTATTATTATTATTATTGTTATTCTTATTATAGCAGAATTCACGACTGTATGCTAACAGTTAAACTAGCTACACAGGGCGCATAGCGTAACCTGTGAGCCTTGGAGTAAAAAAAAAAAAATATATATATATATATATATCTATATCTATATATATATATATCTATATATATATATATATATATATATATATATATATATATCTAATGTTGATAACTACGAGGTACTTATGGAATAAAGAAATACTAAAAACTAAAAACTAAAATCTCAACCATCCATAAACTAGATAAGATGACAGAGTTCTCTAGATTTGTCCATCCCTCAAGTTGCAACTTTGAAAGTTCAGGCAATGTTGAGTGTGCCTGACAGTACCGCCTTCTGCATCTTCCTCAGTACCTCTCTACTCCTGCTCCCTACGATCTCGTGCATAGTAGTGTCCATCTCCCGTGGCCACCCCTCAAGGGCATCTATGATGATATTGTGCTGTTGCACCTCGTAACCTGGGAACTGCTGTTTCAATTTCCAGCGCAGGGGCCATACTTTAAGGTCTTCTCCTCGCTCTTCTTCTCTCTGTTGTTGACCCATGGACAGCTCATCTCTAGTGTGGTGACTTGCTTGCTCTAGTGATTGACGATGTGGGCGTCCACTCTGTTGGATCTCATCTCTTGATGTTCTGCAAACATTGGCACATCCCAATATCATTATTATTATTATTATTATTATTATTATTATTATTATTATTATTATTATTATTATTATCATCATTATTATTATTATTATTATTATTATTATTATTATTATTATTATTATTATTACAAGTGGGACCGGAAACCAATATTATAATTATTAGTTAATTATTAGTAATACATCTCTCATTAATTTGAACCTGTTTTATAAATTTTAGATAAGCCCCTGTTGTAGGTCGCGAACTTAAATATTGGGAGCAATTTTTGCCCACCTTGCCTCAGGTGAATCAATTCATTCATCTGTTTAACTACCAAACAGTCGATCAATCAACCACTCAACCACTCGGTTCATGAATCAGTCAATCAGCCAATTAAAAATAAAAGATCAATCAATTATTCAATTAACCAATCCCTGACTAACACTGTTGCCATTGGGAATAACAAATGGTCTACTAATCATTATTTGATGCACAGATTATGACTCACTCTGTCGCATACCCAAGACCGTGATGGAACTAAATCTTGTGCTTTCAATTTTGTTTTTGATTTGATTATTAGCCTTTACACTGCATCTAATGTCACCAATGAGCAATGTTACTGATTGTCACAATCTGGTAGCAAAGAAAAAAACAAAAAGAAAAACCTCTTCCTACATCATTTCAGAATAGTCTCAAACCTATCAGGAAGTGAACTGACAAGAAGGGATCACCCTGTGGTAAATCAGTCAATTGAAATAGTTTTCCCAATAAAGTGAATTCAATGAAATAGGTCTGAATCTTCATTTCTTGGACAGTGGGAGGTACTCCCAAATAAAAGTTATAGGTGTGTTTATCAGATATTTTGAAGTAAAGCCCTACAAGGTACCAAGGTATTGTTTTGTAGGTATGGCTCCAAGTTACTTTTACTCCTAAGGGGTACTCCAGGATTCATTCCATTCTCACACATCAACCACTTAGTAGTACTGAGGGAACATAAAGTGTATGCCGAAACTCATAAGGAGTTGTTCAATTTCCTTGTGACTTTCTGGTGTATGTGTTACAGTCAAACTAATCAATGACATCAAAATATATTTAGCAGAAAAAGACAAAAAATATATAACCTTATTTGAAAACTACTCTTCAAATTTTTATTTGAATTGGTAGTGTTTGTCTGGGAATATAGCTCAGAGTACACAATTCTTTACCAAAGCCTTATAATAAACTCCCGCATTTTCCTGACATTAGGTTGATGGAATAAACACCTGAAAAGGAAAACAAAGCAAATTTACAGGTAAATTACCTCAATTGCCAATAGTAGGCCCATAGCTTTTTGGAGGTTTTGAATCTCTTGCTGAAACCAAAGTAATATTTACAGATGGGCTAGCCTAACTGGGGAGCTCGCAAGGACTAAGTCATGCCGCAAAACAAGCACAACTTGTCACCTGGATGGAACCGGTATCACGTAAACATGGTATAACTGTTTGATTCATTCTGCACCAAGTTTTAACCATTTAGCCATCCAGAATAAACCTCACATCACTGTGAAAAATGCATTTTGCAACTTAAGTGGGTATAAGGTTTTCATCATCCCCCCGAATGGAAGTATTGATGGAACACTCCTGAAAGTGTTGTGGGACAATTTTACCCTTGGTTCGATTTTTATTTTCCTTTGCGAATAATAGGATTGCCAAATTTTCTTTGGCCAAAAAGGCTGTTTTAGTTACTCAGTCTTTTAATATGTGTTTACGTGACAATACAAAACAGATCATGGTCAAATTTCACACACTTAAAGGCAAATATGGTTTCAATATCTGGTATATTTGAATTTTTAACACTGTTAAATTGTGCTTAGAAATTGAATTTAATTGTGTTCAGAAATTGAATGGAATCAGACAGAGCTATATGCATGTTTTTGGTGTTTCACTTCGGAACCCAAATTAACTGGATCACGGTGTTCAATCCAGTTCAATTCACTGAACAGTTAGGTACGTAAGCAGGGATAGTTATATGACTGATATCTTTCATGTACCTTCACTGTGAGAAAAAGCTGCATCACTGATCACTGCTGACATTCAGATACATGCCTAGAACATATAAAAAAGGATCAGTGAAAACAACAAATTTAGGGCTAAGAATTGGCAGTCACCCGTCTGCCAGTGGCGATTTAAAACTCAACAGTCCCACTAAAAGTTGAGGTTTGATCGCCTGACGGGCAATGTAGTTACAATAAAAATAAAAATATTAATATAATGTACTTTCATTGGACTACCTTTCTTTTCTTTCCCTTCCTTGACTCTAAGTTCATTAATATAAATGTAGTAAATTTTCAGTTCTTGGAGTGCAAAATTCAAAGCCATTTTGGAGTATTAAGATCAACCTGCAACATATCAAGACCCCATTTCGTTTTTACTGACAATTTTAAGTGACTCCAGACTTACCCAGAGTTCTATGTTCTACTTTTTCCCATATAATTATTGGCAACATCCCTCGATACAAGACCTCCCTCTCACCCGGTTTGGGAGAGGTTTATTGAAGTAAATGTGGTTTACTTTTTTCAGACTAGAGGAAATTAAAAGCCAATTTAATTTAGCCCACAAAGAATTCAAGGGTACTAGCCAAATGGCAACCAAGCACTGAAGCTAATTTTGGAATGGAATGGAATAATTGGTGACAGTTGAGAACATCCACATACATCCACACTTCTTTTAACCCTATTATCTTAAGCAGATTTTCCTAAGAGTCAACAACAAATAATCTGAAATACACATGTAAAAGTTACACCTTATTAAAATTTAAATTTGTTGTTTGTCATCAAAACGTGCGGAGCGATTTCAGAATACCCGGCCACTTATTTACATATCTCTCAACGCTTTAAAAAACGAGGCATACAGAAACAAAAGGATCCATTCAAATTCAATGAGATGCAAATAAGTGGCCGGGTATTCTAAAATCTAGCCCAAATATAATAAGCTCAACGAAGCGTATTTCACAACAAAAGTCATGTTAAGTCCTTATAATTACACGTACCTGACATTGTAGGCATTTGTAGCCAGTTTGACTCGACAGTTGACCCAAATGTCTGAGCAATGCAGCCAAAAATGAAGTGTTGCCCACTTTCCGAGAAACTATTTGTCAGCGGTCTCCCTCAAAGCGTATATAAGGATGAGCATCCATGACTCCTTGTCTCTTCGCGCCAGGCAGCCATTCCGACCATAACGGCTTTTGGTTCAGCAAATCTTTCCCCGGTTCAGCAAGCACATGCACTCCGCCTGCCTTCAGATGTAGAGAGCGTTCTTGGCCTTTCTTCTCCAGCCGTTTGGTGCTGCTGCTGGCTTTACGAATTCCCGACCGTATTCCTCGTATCGAACTATATTCGACGTTGCGTTTCTTTAACCTTTCGTTCTTCGCAGTATCGCAATTTTGCTGGGCGCATCTATTCTGGTTGTCCGACAGGGAACCTTATAACCTTCTTCTTCGGCCTTTTCGTGTTATTTCTCGCTTTATGGGAACCTATACGTTTTATATTAAGCTTACGTGGTTAATTCAGCACTTCGCCGCTTCGCAACTTCGCTTTCACCCGGTAAGCAAATTCTTCTACCTGTACTTCTGTTGTATTTGGACTTTTTCACAGCGTTTTTTCGCCAGTAGGTTCTAGGTTTTCTGTCTGTTTGTTATCGCTTTTGCCAGTTTTTACCTTGAAGTTAGGGAAAATTTTCTTCGCTTTACTCAGTTATAATTGCGAGGTTTATTTCGTGTTGTGTTTATTGGTATGTAGGCGTTTAGTTTATTTGCATACTCCACGTTCTCTCGGGGGGTCACTTACTGTTCGGTTTATTTAGCACGTTGTGTGTTATCGGCACTTTTATTGTGTGTCCTGTCGTTTCTTTCAGGCTGCTCTTGCCATCGGGGCTTTGTAGATGCTTGCATTTGTTGTGCACGCTGCTCTGGCCATCGGGGCTTTGCGGGTGCTTGTTGTGACAAGTTTGTGTTTATTTGCATGCTGCTCTTGCCATCGGGGCTTTGTAAATGCTTGTGGTGAAATGTCTGTGTTACTTGCATGCTGCTCCTGCCATCAGGGTTTTGCAGATGCTTGAATTTTGTTGTGCACGCTACTCTTGCCATCAGAGCTTTGCAGGTGCTTGTGATTAAAAGTTTGTGTTTATTTGCACGCTGCTCTTGCCATCGGGGCTTTGCAGGTGCTTCTGGTGACAAGTTTGTGTTTATTTGCACGCTGCTCTTGCCATCGGGGCTTTGCAGGTGCTTGAATTTGAGGTTCACGCAGCTGTTGCCATCGGAGCTTTGCAGGTACTTGTGATTAAAAGTTTGTGTTTATTTGCACGCTGCTCTTTCCATCGGGGCTTTGCAAGTGCTTTTAGTGACACGTTTATGTTTATTTGAATGCTGCTATTGCCATCGGGGCTTTGCAGGTGCTTGTAGTGACAAGTTTGTGTTTATTTGCTTGCTGCTCTTGTCATCGGGGCTTTACAAGTGCTTGTAGTGACAAGTTTGTGTTTATTTGCATGCTACTCTTGCCATCGGGGCTTTACAGGTGCTTGGATTTGTTGTTCACGCAGCTCTTGCCATCGGAGCTTTGCAGGTGTTTGTGATTAAAAGTTTGTGTTTATTTGCACGCTGCTCTCGCCATCGGGGCTTTGCAGATGCTTGTAATGCAAGGTTTGTGTTTATATGCATGCTGCTCTTGCCATCGGGGTTTTGCAGATGCTAGAATTTGTTGTGTACGCTGCTCTTACCACCGGGGCTTTGCAAGTACTTTTAGTGACACGTTTATGTTTATTTGAATGCTGCTATTGCAGGTGCAGGTGCTTGGAGTGACAAGTTTGTGTTTATTTGCTTGCTGCTCTTGTCATCGGGGCTTTACAAGTGCTTGTAGTGACAAGTTTGTGTTTATTTGCATGCTACTCTTGCCATCGGGGCTTTACAGGTGCTTGGATTTGTTGTTCACGCAGCTCTTGCCATCGGAGCTTTGCAGGTGTTTGTGATTAAAAGTTTGTGTTTATTTGCACGCTGCTCTCGCCATCGGGGCTTTGCAGATGCTTGTAATGCAAGGTTTGTGTTTATATGCATGCTGCTCTTGCCATCGGGGTTTTGCAGATGCTAGAATTTGTTGTGTACGCTGCTCTTACCACCGGGGCTTTGCAAGTACTTTTAGTGACACGTTTATGTTTATTTGAATGCTGCTATTGCAGGTGCAGGTGCTTGGAGTGACAAGTTTGTGTTTATTTGCTTGCTGCTCTTGTCATCGGGGCTTTACAAGTGCTTGTAGTGACAAGTTTGTGTTTATTTGCATGCTACTCTTGCCATCGGGGCTTTACAGGTGTTTGGCTTTGTTGTTCACGCAGCTCTTGCCATCGGAGCTTCGCAAGTGTTTGTGATTAAAAGTTTGTGTTTAATTGCACGCTCCTCTTGCCATCGGGGCTTTGCAGATGCTTGTAGTGTAAGGCTGTGTTTATACGCATGCTGCTGTTGCCATCGGGGCTTTGCAGATGCTTCTATTTGTTGTGTACGCTGCTGACTTACCACCAGGGCTTTGCAAGTGCTTTTAGTGACACATTTATGTTTATTTGCATGCTGCTCTTGCCATCGGGGCTTTGCAGGTGCTTGTAGTGACAAGTTTGTGTTTATTTGCATGCTACTCTTGCCATTGGGGCTTTACAGGTGCTTGAATTTGTTGTTTACACAGCTCTTGCCATCAGAGCTTTGCCAGTGCCTGTGATTAAAAGTTTGTGTTTATTTGCACGCTGCTCTTGCCGTCGGGGCTTTGCAGATGCTTGAATTTGTTGTGTACGCTGCTCTCACCACCGGCGCTTTGCAAGTGCTTTTAGTGACACGTTTATGTTTATTTGCATGCTGCTCTTGCTATCGGGGCTTTGCAGGTGCTTGTAGTGACAAGTTTGTGTTTATGTGCATGCTACTCTTGCCATCGGGGCTTTACAGGTGCTTGAATTTGTTGTTCACGCAGCTCTTGCCATCGAAGCTTTGCAGGTGTTTGTGATTAAAAGTTTGTGTTTATTTGCACGCTGCTCTTGCCATCGGGGCTTTGCAGATGCTTGTAGTGTAAGGTTTGTGTTTATATGCACGCTGCTCTTGCCGTCGGGGATTTGCAGATGCTTGAATTTGTTGTGTGCGCTGCTCTTACCACCGGCGCTTTGCAAGTGCTTTTAGTGACACGTTTATGTTTATTTGCATGCTGCTCTTGTCATCGGGGCTTTACAGGTGCTTGTAGTGACAAGTTTGTGTTTATTTGCATGCTACTCTCGCCATCAGGGCTGTACAGGTGCTTGAATTTGTTGTTCACACTGCTTTTACCACCGGTACTTTCCAGGTGCTTGTAGTGACACGTTTATGTTTATTTGCATGCTGCTCTTGCCATCGGGGCTTTGCCGATGCTTTAATTTGTTGTGCACGCTGCTCTTGCCACCGGGGCTTCGCAGGTGCTCTTAGTGGCTTGTTTGTATTTATTTGCATACTGCTCTTGCCATTGGGGCTTTACAGTTGCTTTAATTTGTTGTGCACGCTGCTCTTGCAATAGGGGCTTTGCAGGTGCTTTTAGTGACACGCTTGTATTTATTTGCATGCTGCTTTTGCCATCGGGGCTTTGCAGGTGCTTGTTTATGACATGTTTACCTTGCGGACGTGTTAATGACACGTTTACTTTGCTGAATATGCTCCTCTTGCCATCGGGGTTTTGCCTGTGTGAGTTACATTTTAGTTTGGCATGCTTCTCCTGCCACCGGGGCCTTGTAGGCGCTTGTTTCAGTTGTGTTTAAATTAGCTTGGTGTGCTGCAGTTCCTTTTTTCTTCTCCTGTCGTTTATCCCCATCTTTCTTTTTTTGTTTCTTTTGTCCTGGGGTTGACATTCTTGAAGGGAGTCTAATTCCCTACTCGGATTACCGGGGCCAAAGCTGTCATCTCCCAGGCTCCCTGTTATTTCTATTTCCTTCTCTAGCCACTCCTTCATTTTGTTAGCGCATTTTGTTTGCCAGATATCTATGTGTTTTGTTCCCTGTGAGTCCTGCTCTTATGCAACGTCTTCATAATCGGGGGCTTTTCTTCTTCTATTAGATCCTGGGAGATGGCAGCCAAAGGTCACCTTTTACGCTTTAACATAGGCCCTAGGCTTTTCAACTCTTTCCTGGTATCCAGCCTGTTTTACGGGCCTTCAGTTTGGGTGTTTGTGTACTGAGATTTCAGTTATGAGTGTTGTGTCTTTTAGTAAAAATCTTAGGTTTTAGTTTTGGGGATTTTTGAGTGTTGGGTGTGTTGGGGTTTAGGGTTCAGGCCGGGCGTTGTTTGTTTTCGTTAGGCTGTTGCAACAGCTGGCTCCCATATCTCATCCTTTAAGCTTGAGGGAGAGCGTTGCAAATAGATTACTATTTGTCAGCGGTCTCCCTCAAAGCGTAGATAAGGATGAGCATCCATGACTCCTTGTCTCTTCGCGCCAGGATGGCAGTTCGATCTGTCGCGGCGTGTCCGCGTTGTGCTTCCTTCTCTTACAATTTTTGCCTCCTCTCTTTGCTCTCCTTCTCGCTTCCACGCTGTTGCGTTTCAGTTTTGTCCCACCCTTTGTCCCGCTGTGTTTGCTGCTTATTTGTTTCTCAACTGAAAGCGACAGCTGGCTCCCAGATCTCATCCTTTAAGCGTGAGGGAGAGCGTTGCAAATAGATTACTATTAACAATTCTTAACTGGAAATGCGCGACAGAAACCTAGGAAAACCATAGCTGCACAGAGTCTGTGCAATGCAAAGCATGAGATTGCACATTCTCGTTCCCAGAGCCTACGATCTGTTTTGTCAGCGGTGGAATCGTAGGGCTCTGGTATCAGTCATTACCGGATGTCGTGAAATTCACGACATCCGGTAGGGCCTGTCCAATTCGTTAAGGTGCTATTGCGCCTGCTCCGTTCTCGTCCGTGGAGCTCTGGGCATGACAATTCTGACAACAACTGAGAAATTTGAATTCCTATCGATCGAGTCGTGGTGCTTTATGGATCGACTAAAAGCTGTTCGGGACCCTCTTAATCTCCTGTAATTAGCGGAACACCTGCTTTAAAAGGAACAAACTTAAGAAGCTGCCTTTCGTGCCGTAGTTGTTCAGAAGAGCGATTGTCCCTGCATTTTGCTCACGGGTTTTGGATTTGCATCTTGCCTGATTTAAGGTATAATATTATTGCATTTGCGTTATATTGAATTGTACAGTTATTTTATTACATTCGTCTGGTTTCTGTTGTTTGAGAATGTCAACTGTGTACTTATCGTCTCGCCATCCCTAAACGCTATACTGTATTACGTTTTACCCCATCGAAAATTTCCAGAAGCATTTGGCGCCCAAGTTTTTAAACATCGACATCAAGAGGCCATCACAAAAGTTGATGAGACAAGCTTTAGTTTTGTAGAAAATGCTGTAGCGAGGAAAGAATCGCTGGCATTTAGCGACAATCTCAACACTTTGAATTTAAAATTTGGTCGCTTAATCTGCCCTAAGCCGCATTCTTTGCGTGGAAATTGATCAAGTCAATATATCAATTAATGCCCTGATTAATTCAATCGGAAATAAAACGTTATGCGTGGAAGCCAAAAATTTTTTACGTTATTGCGCATACAGTTTGAATCGGCCAATCAAAAAAAATTATTTTTTGGCCGTTACCAGAGCTACAAGAGACGTAATTTAAAAAAAGCCGCGTAGCTCTGGGGACGAGAATGTAGATTGCGGTAACTACTTGGTGTAGGCGCTCACGTAGTGGTCCGTGCTGTGCGGCCACGCCTAAAAAGGGCACCAGTCTCTCTCAACAACTCGTGAAATTGGTGCCCAGTACTCTGCGTGCCGGCGAATTCACATCCCTAAGCTATATGAAAACGATTTTTTTCAAAAAAAACTGTTAACGCAGTTAGAAAGAGCGTAGTCTGAAACCAAATATGCTGATTAGTTTTACATTTATATTAAAACCTTACAAAACAGGGGATTATCAAAAGTTTAAGGTTCATTTTTTATTTCGTTTTTTTCAAAAGAAAAGTAATAACGGTTGTTTTTGAATAACGTACAATTTTTTCTGCAATATGACCGGGAGAAATTACGGATTTATGGAGCTCAATGCAGTTTTAAAGTGTGATCTGAAATATTACGTGCGCTCTTGTCACTTGACCGATGGCGTCACAACAATAAGGTTATCATGGACGCTGCTTCCATGTGAAGTTCTATTAACCAGCCAAAGTTTGCTCCTCTTCGCGTTAAACTGCCATAGCTACAGACTCCTCACCAGTCCTTTGGGAAATGCTCCTGTACAGAGCCACCTTAACTTTCAAATGTCAGATGTAAACTGGCAATTTCCATATTGCCCATTCCAATGACCATCAGGGCACGTTATCTGCTTTTGAATCGATAGAGGCCTGTTCTTGCAGTGAGCTGAAACAATCTTTTTGCCATAGTCACGTGACTAATGACGTCATCACCCTAGCATTGATATCAGGGATAACTTTCACGCATTGAAATTGTTCTGGTGCGAAGCATTCTGGGAAGGTTCTTATTATAATTATAATATTGTTTTTAATTATTATTATTATTATTATTATTATTATTATTATTGTTGTTGTTGTTAATACTATTTTAGTATGAAGATAATCCTTAATTATGACTAGTGCCACGCCTTAAATTCTGGTGCTCCTCTACGTTTAACGAATGATTTTAACGATCGTTTAATAACCTGTTTGCGAGGATATTTTTCCTCTACTAACAAAGTTTTATTGAGCAGGCATAAAATAATTAAAACAAGGGTCAATTTATATAAAACACGTTTTTCTAACTAATCGTAAAAGCAAGAATATTGTTTAAGAATGAATGCTTTCAAACTTTTGCATTTTTATTCCAAGAAGTCGTCGTCGCCTTTTTTTTTTTCTTGTGGTGTTTTATGCCTGGGTTTGAAAGTGAAATATTATAACCGAACACAACAAATACAACAAACTCTAAAACGTCTTCTCATTGGCTTATTGCTTATTTTACCGGTCAGACAGCCAGCTGAAATAAAGTCTTTAAAGATCACTACACCAGAAGATTACGTTAAACCCCCATTGTAGTCATATATTCATTAAACTCGTGTTAATTCAAAACGGAGAGGTGACCAGAAACTGTTCTACACCAGTTCTGTGGTTTTCTTTACGCTTGATTGCGAATTGACATCGTCCTGAAAGTTGAACAGGATAATTTATACGTTGACTGAATGAAAAATATCGATCGCGTGGCATATAGTACTTGTCTAGCTACACATATAGTGCACTTGGAATATAGTATTATCTCTTTGTCTGGTGTGTTGTGAAAAAGAAGCAGGCTGGAAAGTGAGTACAACATTTTGTTTTGATGACAAGAAATTTGATCATTTTACTCTTCTTGGCTTGAATATGGATCAGGGAAGTGCAGCTCTAGGTAACAAGATAAATTTTTTTGTTTTGAGTTTAAAAAACACAAAATTGATGCTGAGAGTTAAAAGTAAACTTACAGGATTTTCTTTTGAGGTGATCTGCATGATAAGCTGTTTAAACCGACCACTTTGAAGCCAAGCAGCAACTGCCCATTGCCGTAAGGAACCGATCATTTACCTTCTGTATGCATACCACAACCAACTATGAGCTGGAATATTTTTAGTGCGTATGGCCTACTGAAATTCAGGGAAACAGGTCGTTCCTTTCTGGTACAGGACTAGTTCGAGGATTATGGTCTTGGGGCATTTGTCTTATTCTAGATCTGCGAAAAGGCTTCCCAGGCAACGCTTACCACAACTGGTCCTACTGGGGTTATGCAATCACCAGAAGCGACCTAAAAGATCTTGTTAACATCTTCTCAACAACCTCATCCCATACCATCATCTTGCCATCGAGTCACTTCTTGGAAGCAGGTGCCTTAGAAACGTTAAAGTGGTCCGAGATTCCTCGGAATATAGCTCCCTCTTGACCAAGCTGGTGCTGTCAGGTTTTAGAGATCCTCATCAGCTGACTTCGGGACAACATACACTACTCCTGAAATACGGTATATACGAAATATGATAGATAATGACGGGGACAATGGTGGGCAAGTGACATTTATGCTCGTTATATATAAAGACATAAACTATCCCGTTTACTTACAAATGCAGATGAAAACAAAGTTAAACGAAGTCAATGATATAGGCACCCTTGCTGTTAAATTTTTTTCCGAAAATTGGAAATGATCTCTTGTGGACGCTTGCTAGAAGTCGCAAACACACTTTCTTGAAACGTTTTGCCAAATTGTATTAGCGAGATTCGCTTAAGATGAATAGATAAGGCGCATTATTAAGGGGCACACAGTCGGCGATAAGGTGCTTCGATGGGGTACGCACGTACACATAAATAACTACTTCCACTTGTAAACCCAACTGCATAAAGTAGGATCGTAAAATGAGTGAAAGGAAGGCTTGTTCCTTGAGATTGTGATTTTTACTGTTGCGCGCGTTTAAATCGAAGCTCCCACGATCACCGAGTTCCTTTTTTTCTCCCTTTAGAAACAGGTAGCTCAAGCGTAATATAAGAGTTTTATGGAAAATCGAACTGAGAATTGCCATCAATAAATAATTAAGAATTAGAAGGGGAAGCTCGTGAATAAAGAAGATTAAATTTTACTAGGTGTTGTTTTCTGCCTTTCAGTGAAGGTTTAGCGCCTTTGAAGTGGATTTTGGTCGTCTACTAGAACAGTGTATAAGGGAAAGAAAAGGTCGGACAGAATCTCCAGTTCAGCGATTGGGCCTGCCTCGAAAACGGCTCCAATTAAGACGCAAAAAAAAGCACGCACTTACATTTTGTTTCGTCGAGCTCATAAAGGAATGCCTTAAGTTTCTCTTTTCTGAAATTCAAAGGAGTATATCGTGATTCTTCCCTGTATTAGACAATCGAAAAGATCGAACACGAGTTTGAAAACCACCGCCATTTATCCGTTACCGGGGAAAGTTTCCCAGTTCGACCGTCAAGTCCTCCACCGGCACTGGGAACATTTGTTTTTTGTAAGGCCATACATGGCACTTACATTGGGAAATAATGTTAAGCTACATCAATTTGGGGAAATTGCAGATATCAGCTACGAGGTACATTTGGAAAAAAATCTCCGTTCCACGCTTTTTTTTTTCTGAGACTAGCATTATTAGCGGAGCCATCGCGTTAGCGCGTCAGCGGAGCTTTATTGCTAATGAAATTTGGTAACCTATCAAGCCAAGAAATTTTGGTAGTTACGTAATAGTCACGTGACCGTCCGTCCGTCCGTACGTCCGTCCGTCCGCACCACAGGGTTACCAATACACTTCATACACTAGATATAACCCTGTGCTGAATCCCGTGTGTTTTTGGCGCGAAATCGCATGTTGACCCGCGTTGTAGCAAAACAAGCAAAGACAACAAAAGTCAAAAACAAATTTGTGAATGGAAAAAAAAAGTTCAAAAGAATACTCAGTTGTATTTTTGGTGGAAGGGAAAAAAGTTCAATTTAGGTGAAAAAAATTAGGCGATAAAGTTCAGGCAAAAAGTTCAAATTTGTCTCGTCGGTCCTGTTCGAACTCGGTCGGCACACCGCTTGAGTTCGCAGCTTTTCGCAGCAGTTTCGACGCCAAATATAGCAGAGCTAGTGCCTTTTGTTTTTTTCTGTCCACAACCATGGGTTTTACGGCGTTCCGAACACATTTTGCCAGGAAAAACATCAGCATTTTCATGCCGATAGGCAGCTTGTCACGAAGAACGAAATAAGTATTAAAATTAACTTGAACGTTGACAATAAACGCTCATGGCCTAGTGGACTAATATCCAGCTTCAGACACCGAGGTCCAGGGTTCGGCTCTTAGCGAGGATAGGAATTTTTTTCTTTTGTTTTGTTTTGTTTCGTTTTGTTTTTTTTTTTAATTTAACAACTTGAATGAGAGTATTTTCACAAATTAATAACTGCCAGCAAACCAAAAAGAAACAAACACAACAAAGTGGGGGGGGGGAGGGGTCCGCTTTTAGCCTTGGCTAAATCTATATATTAGGTATAGATTGCAACAGAACAACCTACGTTAGCCTACGCAAATATCCCTTCAAAAGCCCCTAGAACAAATTAAACAACAATTTGAGTCAGTTTTGCTTAACTTGTTTTTGTTAAGTGCCCCTTTGTAGACAAATTTGATTACCGTTTGTGCTAACGCTACTGAATAAATCTGCAAACATTGAATAAAGGGTCAATTTATACAGGGCACGCAATTTAACGGGTCATAAAAGGAATAAATTGTTGTTTCAACCAAAGAAAAAATAAATAAAATTACGCGTTTTTGTACTTCGAGAGGTCGTTTCTTTTTTCTTTCTGCCAGTAAGGACTTGCATTTGATTAAAATATGATTCCTTGATTTCTTCATCTTTAGTTTTGATCTGATATTGTTCTGAACATGATAAGCTACACGCTGACCAAGAAATGGATTTTTAAAATGTGAAGTCAAACGTAACCTGCGATCAGGCTCTATTTTCGTTCCGCTCGGTGAAACATTCCGGCGGGAAGGGCGAAACGAAAAATAGAGCCTGATACAATTCTTCTACGGAACGTCTGCCGCCCACTTTTTTGATTGATTGACATTCAACAAAACGGCCAATCAAAATTTGTTTTGCTTGCACGCTCCTCGGTATGCAAATTTCCCATATGTGCACTCGCAAAAAGTCCTCAGATGTCGGCAAAAATAAGAAAATCACAGGCTACGATAAATCTTGGCACTAGCGTTCAAATTTACAACTTGAAGGTACGCGCTCCGGTATTGTACATAGTTGTTCTGTCTGAGCTGAAACAGAATGAAAATTCAGAACACGACGACGTTGTCATGTACCAAAATATGCGGCATGTTTGAATCCTTTCTCATTTCAGGTGGTATCCGGAAATATTCTCTACCCATTTGTCACCGATTTTCTGCGTAAAATACCTTGGAAAATTAAGAGAAATACCTTCAGTTTCACTCCTTAGAAAAAAGATATCAATAAAACCGTTTATAAACAAACGAGTGTTTTGTAATTTAATTTAGTTCCAGAAGTGATAAATATTTGAGATTACCAGCGAATTTCATCTCTAAACAGCAGCGAATTTTAAAACGAAGAACATTTATTACAAACCTAGTCAGATCCTTTGATATCAATGTCAGAGATCATTAAAACGACATTATTAACACTGAATGAATAAACTGAAAGTCTTTATTACTCAGGTAAAAATAAATACAGCATCTCGCTGAGTGCGGCTCTCACTAAACATCAGCTTATCGTTAAGTTTACGGAATTATCGGTTGACTTGTTGATCACTCTTGGCGAAAGATACTTGCTGTTCGTTTTGTTTCGTAAAACGAGGACACTACCACTACTCTGCTTATATTTTCAATACTAGCTGAAAGCCTTCAAATGAAAATTTGGAGACACGATGCGATGAAACGGGATACATACTTCACTGTTGCTGTACTTCTCTGCTCCGAGTGAGAGACAGCTTGCGTCAAACCGGACGCCATTCTCAGGAGAGAAAGAAATGATGACAATTCTCCTAGAACGACGAGAATATATTTGAGCAACACGTTTACCTCGGCAGACTTGTTCCTTGGCCATGGCGGTCGGATTGAAAATTGTGAGCAAGTCTCGTAGACAATTTACTTCCGTTGACAGCTCTATTGTTAAAGGGCCAATCAGATTGCGAGATTCCCGCGGCCAAAATTTGGCCGCCGACACGAACTCCTGTGAGAGATTGTATCAGGCCCTATTTTAGCGAGCGACCCACGTAAGACAATATGAGAGCGATGCTAAAATTCGGCCTGATCGCAGGTTAAGTCAAACGTGATAGGTTACACGTAGCCTGCTAGCAAGCTCTCCGGGGCGATCCGCCGCCAGATCGTCCCGGAGAGCTTGCTCGCAGGCTAGGTTACACGTCAGCTTAGAAATGGTAATGCCATTGCGTTGATCACTTCACTTGGTTTATAGGACTGCCTGTTTGCCCCTGCTGTGTTGTTTAAAAGAAGCAGGGTAAAAGGTGAGTAAAATGTTTTGTTTTGAAGTGAATATTGCCTGGCTTGAATGTGGATGCACTCTTTTAAACATAGTCATTAATAGGAAATTCCTCCAAGTACGAAACACGGTCCATTTTTTTCTATCATTTAGCAGGAGTTAATAAACTGAAAACTGACGTGGACGTTAAAAGCGAACTTACATGATTTTCTGTTTCAATCATTTACTGTTCCATACCAGCAGCTTTGAAACTCAGCAACAAATGTCAACTTCCTTTGATAACTAATCGCGTCATTATGCCATAACCAGCTAAGAGTCACGATATGTTTCTGTGTGTATGTAGTACTTAAATTTATTTATTCCAATGAATAACATAGTAATATGTGTTTGGAATTCATTTATATGGAGTATTTTTTTTATCTTTCATTTTGGGTTCGCAGACGAATAGTTGCAGGCATTATTCTAAACAAAGGACGAAATAAAAATAGAGCTCAAGAATCATACTTGCTTTCAAGGTAACAAACGACAGAAAACATCAATTTATAAGCATTCCTCTGCGAAATCGCTAGTGACCGAATCCGCAAAAATTGAATTCCCGAATAGAGCCGTTTATCGATTGTTTCTAGCTATAGCTTTGGTCAACTCTGGTTTATGTCAGTCTCCCCTGGTTTATGTCAGTCTCCAGTCTCCCCTCGTTTTTTCCCGGCTCTTTCGCTCGCTTTCTTTTTCGCTCGTGCTCCACTATCTGAACGCCTGGAACAGGCTACCTTCTTCAGAAGAAAAGGTAGACAGTTGCGTGTTCTCGTTGTTTATAAGATATTAGAATGATTCTCTCTATTGAACAGGCAATAACACTGAGCTATTAGGAAGACGATGACTGGATGGATTATTTAGTTTATTATTTAGTTTTTTTTTTTTGCGATAATGTGACTAGCGCCAAGCCTTAAATTCTGACGGTCTTACACGTTTAGCAGGTAATTTTAACTAACGTTTAATGACCTGTTTGTGTGGATATTTTTCTGCCACTGACAAAGTTATATCGAGAATTCATAAAATGAATCAAGGGTCATTTTATGTGGAGCACGCATTTTAACTAATCGTGAAAGCAAGTCAATACTGTTTTAGAATAAATGTCTTCAAACTTATAGCATTCTTATTCCCAGAAGTTGTCGTCGTCTTTTTCTTTGTCCTTTGTTTTAAGCCAGGGTTTGAATGTAAAATATTCTGACTGATATCAACAAATACGAGAAACACTAAAACGTCTTCTCATGGCTTATTTAGCCGAATCAGACAGCTAGCTGATATTAATTTTAGAGATCATTGCACCAAGAAACTATTATAAACTCTCATTATAGCTTTGTATATTCAAATTAAAATCCAAAACGGAGAGGTGGCCAGAAACTGGTCTATATCTGTGATTTTCTTTTCACTTGGTTGCGAATTGATATCGTCCTGAAAGTTTCAAACGTGATAAATTGACTGAATGAAAAATACCGATCACGTGGCATATAGGACTTGTCTAGCTATATATAGTTCACTTGGAATATCGTATTAGCTGTTTGTCTGGTGTGTTGTGAAGAAGAAGCAGGCTGGAAAGTGAGTATAACATTTTGTTTTGATGACAAGAAATTTGATCATTTCACTCTTCTTGGCTTGAATATGGATCAGGTATGGCTAAACGGAGCTCTAGGAAACAAGATACTTTTTTTTTCATCCAGCTTGAGTTTAAAAACACAATATGGATGCTGAGAGTTAAAAGTAAACTTACAGGATTTTCTTTTGAGGTGATAAGCTGTTTAATACCGACCACTTTGAAGCCAAACAGCAACTGCCCATTGCCGTAGGGAACCGATCATTTGCCTTCTGTATGCATACCATAACCAACTATGAGCTGGAATATTTTTTGCGCGTATGACCTACTGAAATTCAGGGAAGCAGGTCGTCCTTTCTGGTACAGGACTAGCTCGAGGATTATGTTTTTGGGGCATTTGGCTCATTCTATAAAAGTTTTTTGACATAAGTTGCCAAACGTTTTATGACATTAGTTTTTTTTTTTCGAACCCAACGAATGATATGCGTTCCATGAAGATTTTTTCTTTGATGAACAATTTCCAAAATTTTCGTGAGTAAAGTTGGGTCTTTCATTTTGTGTTCACAGACAAATATAATCGCAGACAAGCATTGCTATTGATTGTTCCTTTGGGCTACTCCGCTTTTTTATGTTCTGTCGGAAAGAAATTAAGGTCCAAAAAGTGTTAAAGTCGAAGCTCTATTCATCACGCAATTCCTTTCCTTCCACCCTCTTCAAAAGAAAAGGTAGACAGTTGCGTGTATAAGAGATAATTGGATGATTCGCCTATTGACGTGGCACTGAAATTGAGTTATCAGAAGAAATATGACTCGAAAGGTTTTTTAAAGAATGATTGTTATTGAGTGCTTTTGGTGATAATGCAACAAGTTCCATGCCTTGGATTCTGGTGGTTTTAAACGTGGGGCAGAAAATTCTGATTACCGTTACCACGTATAAATCTGTTTGCGTGGACTCTTCTGTATAAAAACGTATATTGAGAATGCAAAAAACGAATGGAGGGTCACTTTATATAGTGCATGCAATTTAACTGATCATTGAAGTAAGAACACCGTTATTGGATAAATGCTTTTAAACTTAATGCATTCATTCCAAAAAGTCGTTAGTCTACTTTTCCCTTGTCTTTGTTTTAAAGTGATTGTTTAAATGTAAACTATTTTAGCCTAAAACAACAAAATAGGAGAAACAATAAAACGTTTTCCGCGGTTTATTGCTTTTTTAACCAATCAGTCAGCAAGCTGATTTCAAAATCATTACACCAATAAACTATATATATAAACTGCTTTTATTTTATGATCATTAAAATCACGTTAAGCCAGTCCAGAAGTCGGTTAAAAATAAAATATATTAAAGTACATTTATAAATATAGGTTCAATAATTAGTTACGACTTCTACTGGAAAAATCTATGTCTGCGGTTTCTATAAGCTATACTTGCCAACTAATATGGTTCTGAGAGTCGAACGTGATAAGATACACGGTGAAATGAAAACCAGCGCCGTTCTATTATATTAATCACTTCTCTTGGCATATAGGACTAACTGTTTGTCTGGTATGTTAAGAAGAAAAACAGGCTAGAAAGTGAGTATATATACGTATAACAATTTGTTTTCAAGAGCAGTAAATTCATTTATCAGTTACACTTTTTGCCTTGAAGATGGATCAGCTCTGCTAAATGGATATATAGGATGAAAATAGAATACTCATTTTTAACCACAGAAAACCAATATGAAACATATTTGTTTATGGTTGCTATTTTATCTTCGGTGAAAAAATGTTAAATTCGGAAGTAAGACCATGCACCTTTGATGACATGTAAGCTTTGACAAAGTTCAGTGGTAGGAGTTAAAACGACGGCTAACAAAAGTAGCCCGCTTTTTTTTTTCACCACAAAATTTAGACTTATATACAAGTAATCCGACTTTCTCGGAAGGGCTCTTCTGTTGCTTTTAAATTTACCTTTTTTCTGGATTATTGGAAGACAAAGAGACGCGTTTTTTAAATACTAGCAACGGTTAAAGGGCAGTAAAGTCTGGAAAAAAACGGATGCTAAATCACTGGCTCCTCAGTTTAAAAGAGCTCTAAACAACTTTTGTGCATCATAGTGCTTTACTTACTCTGGTTCTTTAAAAAGAGGATTTTACGCATGCAGTTCTTGTACCCTGCTGCTTTTAATTTTCGCTTTCGAGCGACGCCAAAGGTTTGCAAAAATGAAACCACCAATTAAGATTTATTTAGAAAGTAAACAGGAGATTTTAAGGTAATACATGCTTGCAGTGGTACAAATAGAGGTTGGCCATTTGAAGAGATGAGATGTAAACAAAGGCTACTTTTAGAGCGGCATTATGGTAAGAGGGATATGCGTTTTTGGTTAAAAGCACCAGATGTGGTCCAGTGATAATGTTTGTCTAAATGATATATATTTGATATAAGAACACTTCAATCCCTCTAATAGAAGAAAATTTTATAGGTGGTGATTTTAGAAAATTAAGTCTGGCACCATATTGGTGGCCCTCACGAATCAACCCCACAGAAATAAAAAGCGTTTGATGATGTCGTTATTTTTTTTAAATATATATCCTTGTGATTACAATTTTATCAATGTGCAAATTACTGGCCAAAACTCCAGAATGTAGATGCAAAAGAAGAGTAAAAAAAATTACACTATTTTCTCTTACTCTTTGACAGCAGCAAACATGTCTTTCAAGAAACCTGTGTTCTTTGTCTTCTTTATTCTGTTGTTCGTGGTATTGGAAGCAAGACCGCTCGGAGGTAAACATTTTTTTTATATGTTATTTTCAATATCCACATTTGTTAATTGGAACAATAAAAAAAGGAAGCCTGACAACTAAAATACCAAGCGACATGTACACATACGACCTTGCTGAGTGGCTTAGCGCATCATGATCAATAAAAAACAAAACTCGCGATAGTAAGAGTTTTTGGTTGGGGAATAAACGAGCTTATCTTTGAGTGCTTATATGTTGACTACTTTCCCACGTTTGCAGTTTTTCTGGTTTATGAAAAGCGTAATATTTTGTATGTATTTATAAAGTTCCTCTTCTTGACGTACTGACCAAAGGTATCAAACTGGCTGAAGAAATCTTTTCCCGTTTATTTCCAGACAACCGCATGCAAAATTGTTACAGCAGTCAACAATGCATTTACGAAACTTAAAATGTCGTTTACTTTTAGACATTTTTAAGTTGGCTGTCCCACTATAAACCGAAGCTAGTAATTAATTTTTCCGTCATATTCAAACTGTATAAGAAAAGGTGCACTTTTGAGGTCTACAACAAACTGCGGAATGCATTTGTGCGCCGCTTGAGCACCCACTTTAGTTTTTGTAGACCCCTACCTTCGTTTTTTCTTTTTCTTTCTTTCTTTTTTTTTTTCATTTTTTTCCTAATAGAACGTATTGTGATGAGTTTGCCAGGCTATGTACATTAACGTACTTACATGGTTTCTTCTTAAGTATTCCAATTGAAAAGGAGCTTTATATGTTCAATCACAGGTCGATGGCGCCAGCTGAATGGTTCCCCGGTGTGCTTCGGCGCAAAGGGTAACCAGTTTGGCAGCTTCTACGCGCATGCTGGTAAACTGGCCGCCATAAAGCTGGTTCACCTGTACGGGTACGTGTCTTGTTTGAGGACTGTACCCTCATACTGGTCCTACTGGGGTTGTGGAATCACGAGTGGCAGCCTAAAAGATCTTGTTGACATTGCCATAACAACCTCGTCCAATACCATGATCTTGCCGCCGAACCAGTTCATTAAATCAGGCGGCTTAGGGCAGTTGAAGTGGTCCAAAGTTCCTGGATACAACTCCCTCTCGCCTGAACTTGTTCTGTCAGTTTTTAAAGATCCTTATCAGCTATCTTCGGGACAACAGTTATTCCTGAAATATGGTGAAGACATGGTGGATAACGGTGAAGCAGACAACGGAGGAAAAGTCTGCTGCGATGTTTATGCTCTTTATGCTCTTTAAGACCTCAAGACAGCTGGAAATGAAATTAGGTTAGAGTAGTTTTCAACCTATGAAGCCTAAAGGGCTCTTGCTTGGAATGTTTATAACGTTTTTGATGTGAAAACCAGGAGCCATAATCGGGGACGGAGACCGTAACTGAATACCATTTTCAGTGATGGGGCTGGCCCCATCGAAAAAGACAAATGTGCTATTTTTAGAAAAAATTGCGCCATCGCGCGCGTGAAACACGCGTGCATGTTGCGAGGATGCCGCGCAAAGAAAAAACAAACAAAATGGCGTCGGAAATTACCTTCGTTGGAGATGAAGAAATCCAGTTTTTGTCATCAGTGACAATTCCAAATCTAAGGCAAGCCCTTGAGGAGAACTTTTTGAATAGTGACTCTGGATATGAGGATTGTACAAGTGATTCCGACGATGGCAGTGAGAATATTTTAGAAAAATCCTATAGCGAAGATGCGTCCGGACATGTCGGACGAGGATTTCCCCGTTAGACGGAACAAACGTTTTGCGGGCCAAAAAGGCGTCGAACGATGAAAAAATCAGTTGAAGGCGAATCAGGCAGGAAAAGGGAAAATACATCCCGAAAATATATTTCCTCTGTGGACGTACAGAGATTGAAGGGCAGCCGCAAAGACTGTAAAATGATTTTCCACGCACGTTGTGAAGAAAAGTAACGCACTGATAAATCGTTGTCACTATTTCCCCAGCAAGAAAAATAGTAACATAGATTCAAATACCGAATCAGTAAAGAAAACGTTTGCCGAGATTTCGCAGCGTATGTTTTCTGAAATAATGCCCGCCTTTACCGAAATTACCGAAATGTTTATAATGAAGACAAAGAATAGTGAAAAGCGCGTTTTGTTTTCAATCAAATACTCTCGCGGTGCGTTATCAATCGTCGACAAAATAGAGAACTGGAAAAACACCAAGAAAAAAACTACTTCCGTCGATGAGAAGGAGAAAGATGAAGTGAAACTTCATGCTGCTCTAGTACTGAATATGACTTACTGGGTAATTTACGAACCTAGAAGGGATACATAGCGCAGTGGACATGGCAAGGGTTTCAACGACAGAGTGAGCTTGATTTTTTTCTCCGCCAGCAACCCGGCGAGAAAAATCACTTTGTATCGAAGCAAAATTAACAAGAAATTACAACTGAACGTCACTGAGACACAAATGCTTGATTTCTTAGGACGAACAGAAACTGTAGAAATAGAAATATACGCATTTAGCGCTGTGTTTACAATTTCTTTCATCGTCAACTCAATCACTTGTTCTTAAAATTTCACAACAGTAGGTTTTATAGGGAAGGCTTTGAGTCGGAAATATCGAGACAAGACAAAATAAGCACAGTAAAATAGGAAAGAAGCATTTAATAAAAATTGTCACACTTTTTATGGCGAGTCAGTACAAAAATCATGCAGCAGTCTGAACAAAAAGCATTAGACAAATTCAGTACCAGAAAAGGCGACATTTTTTGGCTATACCACGCAAAATTGACACTGGTTTACCTGTACTCGTTGTGGCTCTATCTGTGTTCCCTTGAGTAGCTCCAGACATTTAGACACAAGTCGGATGCCATGTAAAATACGTTGAATCGCTTTCACAGTTGTTTGAGTGTTGTTTTTACCATTCCGTCCGCGGGCTCTAAACTGAGAACAATTGCGTTTTGTGGTTTGCGTTTAAAAAGTAAGATGGTGAATTCTAATGTTCCTCACCTCCGTAGTCTTGTTTCAGTGAGCTGCATAGAAATTATCGTTCAAGCTTAATTATTAATTCTGCCTTCAGTTCGATCAAACAAACACATAATGGCTCCGTTGTCAGCGTTGTGCGAACGGAGCGATTACAAACTCTTTCATTTGAACTCCAGGGGCCCGTTTCTCGAAAGTCCCGGTAACTTTTCGGGCCCGGAGCTATATTTTAAGATCAAAATCTATCGAATGGTGGCGTAGCTTTTAGCCCGCAAACCAGCTCGACTTGTTTTGCCAACTTAGAATTTTACTTCTTAGCTTTAAAAACCAATACAATTTGAATCTTTAAGGTAAATTTTACGCTCATAAAATAGCTTACCGGGCCCGAAAAGTTATCGGGAGTTTCGAGAAACGGGCCCCAGCAGCCATAACGGTGAGATCGTAAAGCTTCAATCCGTTTTGAACGACGATTCCAACAATTTTCAGGAAAACTCAAACACGTGCCACATTTCAGAGCCCATAATTGGAAGATTTTTCCCAAACCTTGTGCTTGTACGTTCACTTCGGGGCAGTTTCATTGATTCATTCAGCTCCGCAAAGAAACGCTGCAACACTTCGCAAGGTTTTGGCGCCTTTTTCGGTCAGTCATGTGATCGCGATCCATTCCTGTTCCCTTTTATCTCGGAGTTTCTCTCTTTTTTTTTCTCTTTCTTGATTTCACAGCAATTAGCGATTGCTTTTTTAACAATAAAACCATTATGTACTCGGGCATACTGGATATCAAATAATTATAACCATCTTGGTCATATCCACGTTGAACGCAAATTTGCGTGTAGCCACGCGCGTTTATGACGTTGAGGGTGGCGCAATTTTTTCTAAAAATAGCACATTTGTCTTTTTCGATGGGGCCGCGTGGACCCCGCGCTTACGGTCTCCGTCCCCGATTATGGCTCCTGGTGAAAACAAAATCCACCAAAACTTGTGACGTTTCCTAAAATGTAGCAATTGAGGAAAAATTTGATCAGTATGACACGTGGTTGTTAACAAGCAGTTGATAACAAAAAAGATGGAATTTTTTTGAGGTACATTTTGCGTTTTTAGATGTGCTCATCCCTCTTTGGGAAATTTTGAAGTTTTATTGGAGGTTTTTGGAAACATCAAAAAATCCAAGATCGGGCTTGCAAGATAACCACTGTTTGAAAATCGTGTCGTCATCAGGTCAAATCAAGGACCTCAATGGAAATCTATGGGCGTTCTATGCACACTCGGAGTTACGTGTAGAAGGATGGGTGTGGAGTTGTAATTTGTCTTGCAAATCCAGCTGCATTAAAGTAAGATTGTGTAAAAGAATTCTTGTTTCTTGACGTTTTTATTTTTTGGCAGGTTGCGCGCAAATGTTCTTATAGCCGCGTGGCGAATGTAAAAAAAAAAGGGGATTTAGTCCAAGCTCCTTCAAATCACTGAGCTCCTAATTTTACTCGCAATTGTAGACAGTTGTGTGCGTTTCGCTTTTTTAAAGATATTTGAATGATTCGTTCTCCTTGATTCTTCCATTGAACATTTCCTGAAACTGAGTTATGAAAAGGAACAAAACTCGAAAGTTTTAGTTTTTAAAAGAATGTTTTTTTTTTCCTTCGACGATAATGTGACTACAGTGATGTAAAGTGATGCACAGTGCAGTAATCTACAGTATATTGTGACTTTAGTTCCACGTTTTTAGTATGGACTGTTTCGGTGGAATATCTTTATTCATTGCATTCATGCAACGAATAAAGGGTCAATTTGTACTGATCATGAAATGAGCAATTTTAAAAAAATTAAAATAAATAAATAAATAAAATTCAGGCAACTTCTAAATCCGAGAAGTCGTTTCTTTTCTTCTTAAAGTGAAGGATTTAAAATAAAATATTTTCGCTGGAGTTGACACGTCAACTGAGAAATGGTTATAATGCCATTGTGTTGATCAGTTCACTTGGTATATAGGACTGTGTTTGCATGGTATGTTATTCAGTTGAAAGAAGTAATCTAAACACAAGGACTACTCTAAACACAAAGCCCTCCCTCCCCCCCCCCCCAAAAAAAAAATAGCTCAAGCATCATAATTGCTTTCAACGCAGTAAACGACAGAAAACATTAATGTACAAGTATAAGCCTGTCAATAGTATTGGCATTCTTCTGCAAAATCGCTACCCAACGAAATCGCAAATATTGAATTCTGGAAGAAAGTGGTTTATTGATTGATCCTTTGGGCTACTGTTTATGTAATGTCGCGAAAAAAACAAGGTCCAAATAGTGTGAAAGTTGAAGCTTCCTCGATTATCTTATTCCTTTCTTCCCACCTTCTCCAGAAAAGATTAAGTAGACAGTTGCGTGTTCTCACTCTTTAGGATATATTTGTTTGATGCGTCTGTTGAAGTGGCACTAAAACTGAGCTATGACAAGGAAGATGACTCGATAGGTTTTTAAAAGAACGATTATCATTTACTGTATTTGTTTGCAATAATGTCGTTCCACGTTTTAAATTCTTGGCAGATAATTTAGATTACCGTTTACATCCTACCGCGTACAAACCTGTTCGCGTGGATTCTGCTGCATAAAACGAATGAAGGGCTATTTTCTTTAGAGTACGTACTTTAACCGATCATGAAAGCAAATATACCGTTTTTGAATAAATGCTCTTAAACTTAAATCATTTTTATTCCAAAACGGCGTCCGTCGCCTTTTTTGTCCTTTGACTTTAAGAGAGAGTTTAAATGTAAAATATTTTAACCAAAGCAAAAAAATACTAGAAACACTAAAACGTATTCTCATGGGTTATTGTTTACTTAACCAATGTGACTGCTAGAAGAAACTATGTGTAAACAGCTTTTGTTTAATAATCAATAAAATCACTTGAAGCCAAAACGAAAAGGTGAAAAGAACCCGTCTCTTGAAAAGAGGTTACTATATTGAAATATAGAAGAAATAGAGTGCAACGTGATAAGTGACCCGTCGACTGAAAAATAGCAAGGACTGCTATTGTCCTGCTGTATTGTTTCAGCACTGAGGCAGGACCACATACTTCTGCCGACTTGTAAATTTGCTTGGATTTCGAAATGACGTTCGCAACTGAAACTGCAATTTTTGACTACAAATTTTGAATACAATAGGACTTGCCGAAAAAGACAGATTTGTCACCTTCAACACTATTCAGACCGGGCTTTCTTGTTCTTCAGGGTCCAGATTAAAATTGAGTCCCCCCCTCCCCACCCCAAAAAGAAAGAAAGAAAGAAAGAAAGAAAAACACAAAAATGTTCTACCAAAAAAGTTATTTCAAGAGAGTTATATTTTTTTCATAAAACAAGAGGAAAATTGGTGGCCGCAGTTTGGGCGCCATCTTAGATTTTAGATTAGAAATTGTCAAAAAACGGTAAAAACTGGAAATTTTGATGCTGGACATGTAGAATATGACATAATTAAACATTATGCTAATTTTTTGAATTTTTCACCTAAAACTGGGGTAACAACACGCATTTTTCTTCAAAAATGGCTTGACCAAGGGGTACTTAGGAAGTCTTTTCTCGTAACCATAACAACCGATTCTCACCAAACTTGTATTTACCTTGAAATGTGTCTAAGGGATATGCGCACAGCTACTGAAAACGGCAGGTCTAGATAGTAATTCGTCTTCCGACAATTCAAGAAAAACCTTATGGGGGGTGGGGGCTCCGCGCATGCTGGTAAACTGGCCGCCATAAAGCTGGTTCACTTGTACGGGTACGTGTCCTATGACGTCACTCAATCTCACCACTGGTCCTACTGGGGTTGTGGAATCACGAGAAGTGACCTAACAGATCAAGTTAACATCGCCAAAACAACCGGCATCCAATACCACGATCTTACCACCGAGCCAGTTCATTGAAGCAGGACAATCGAAGTGGTCCAAGGTTACCGGGTACAACTCCCTCCCGCCTGAGCTTGTTCTGTCAGTTCTTAAAGATCTTCATCCGCTGTCTTCGGGACAACAGCTACTTCTGAAGTATGGTGAAGATATGATTGGTTATACTGAAGAAGACAGAACGGAGGAAAAGTCTGCTGCGATGTTTATGCTCTTTATGTATGAAGACCTGAACTACTATGTTACAGCTGAAAATAGAAACAAAATTAAATCAAAGATATAAACAACTTTGCGTTAAATTTTTGTGCGGATTAGAAACGATAAATGTAGGCGTTTCTTATAAGTCCATAAAAAATATTTTTTTATTGAAGGTTTTTTTTGTTTGTCTGTTTCTTAATTTGTATTGTATTAAAGATTGTATTGGTGACATTCGCATAAAGATTCATAGGTAAGGAGCCCATAGTCGATAAGGGCCCTTAACTAAATAAGGTGCTTTGGTGAGGTATAGAAAGAAAAGTATTCTGACTTTAATTAAGGACGGTGCCTCCTTTTGTTACTGCGCATACGTTCTGCGCATCTCGAGATATTCAAGTTTCTATAAAGAAATTGGCCCACTAATACAACAATATTTTTGCGCAGTTTATGACTATGTGGAAAAAGTAGATCTTAGCAAGGGCTATCAGAATCCAAAAACAAAATTAGGGTAACCATGCATTTTTCTGAGGTAATTGAGCTTTAATAAAGAAAGAAACTGCCATACATTCTTTGTATTTTAGCGATTTATTGCTTAATTATCTCCGAAAAATGGACGGTTACCCACATTTTTCTTTTTGGATTCCATTAACCCTTGCTGAGATCTACTTCTTCCCCATAGTCATAACCTTTGCAAAAATACATCTTTATTAGGAAGCACCGTCCTTAACTGAGTAATTTGACTCTTTTAGTCCAGCTGCATTAAGGTAACATCATATAAACTAAAGAATTGTGTATTGAAGTTGTGTTTTTTGAATGGCTCGTGTATGCTTTTATGTAGTGTCGTAGCCATCGACAAGAAAAGCGATTTCGTTTTCGGTAGCCTGAAATCAGCAAAGATCAATAAAACAGTGTAATTTATCGAGATGGAGACTATTTATTCATTTGGAAATAACATGACTGCCTACAGTTAATGGTTAGCTACTGAGCATTGCTGCTGAACATTACATAGGCTGCAGATTATGTTTTGCCCGTAGCGGCGTGATTTCCCCCACCCCCCCCCCACCCCGCTCCCCCACCCCGCTCCCCCATCTCTTGCCCCGCATGTCCTGGCCACCGATTCATCAAGTTTCGTGCCTGAGAAGAGTGATAACGCAAAGGCAACTGGACATGCTTCACTGAAATGTTTCTTAGCAATTTGAATAGTGGCGACGAATTAGTTTAGCTTTGGGCTTCTATGAATGATAAGCCTTGAAAAACTGGAGCTTTATAATGGTGATTTTAAAACCAAAAACCTTCCTAGCTGGGTATGCATACATTCAATCTTTCTTTTAAAACAAATATGTGAGTAAACGCCGAGCGCAAAACCTTCAAAATCGCCAACATTTGCCATTCAGTATAGCCGCAAAGGCAACAAAATATAACAATTGCGGAACGTTTACGTTTATCTTGAAAAAAATAATATCAACATTATCCCAATATTTTGCTTTAAATATGAACCTCGTAATATTCCCATACAAATCCTTCAAATTTCAAGTCGAACAGATTGTCTGGGTGCCCTGTGGTCTCTTTTTGTCCCGGTACACTATAACTTATCATATATGAGGCATACTCTTTTCGACAATCCGCGCACCAAATAGCCTGAACCTGGGTTCCTGTTCACAGTTTATGGTAGCCTCATGGCAACGCATGGCAAAATTGAACTGTTCGGAAGAGTTCTTTTTGTGCACGTAAGTCTTAATAGTCTGTCTATTTAGGTGAGTACGAAAATATCTGACCAAACCTTAACCTAATTTGGACCGGAATTTTAGCCAGACAAGAGCCACAAATCCCTATCTTAACATTTGGGCTGAATTTTAGCCAGACAAAAGCCAAAAGTCGTTAGCCCAAACATAAGCTTAAACCTTTTCGAACGTCGCGTTATTATAGCCTGAAAAGTGGACCTTAATGTTTAAGGCTTCGAACCTGACATTTTTAAGGCTTCAAGATCGACCGCACGGCAGAGTGAATGATCACCTGAAAATGATTATTAATTTTTTAGAGCTTAGTTAAAATACAAATAATGTAAGACAATCTTAGGCATTAATAATCACTGAATGCAGATTTAATAGTGTTACCTTAATTTGAGACTAAGCATTAGAATGCACATTATGTAAAAGTGGCATATTTAGTATGCAGCATGGGAGTTTTGAGCTTTCAGACTCTCAAACCCGTGTTTTGCATAATTAATAAGCCGTGTTCACACATTGCATTCTGAAGCTCTTGAGTGAAAGACGTCGATCCTTTCTGGTGTAATAATGGCGGACCGTTAAATCGGAAAATTGCAGTTTAAATAAAAATTCTTCTTCCCAAAATTAAGGCTCAAAATTTTGCTTGGGGAGCGTTGAGTAAACATAGTTTCGAAATCTAAAGAAAAAAATAATGGAAGTGATTTTTTTATCGTAGTACCAGTTTAATTCTCGTAACTGAATTATATAACTCTTTCAGTCACACTGAGTGAAAAATTCTTTCTCCTAAATTTTTGTGGTTGTCATGGCAATTGGTAAAAATCACCTGGTCTTCCCGCCACTGCAATGGCAGTCTTCTGCAGGTGTGATTGCAACAACAACAACAAGCTTTATTACCAAATAGAAAAAGGAAAAAAAGTTAAACTTTACAATATAATATATTAACACAAAAAGAGGTAATGTTTACTCAGGATAACTATAAAGCTAATCGAGCTAAGTAAAACTAAGTGATGTTTAAGTACAGAGGTAGGTTGGCACTAAAGCTTGGTGAAAGCAATTAATTAGTCAATTGAAAAAAGACGAAAAGAAGAAATAAAGAAAAAATAAATAAATAAATAAATAAATATAAAAAAATAAATAAATAAAATAAATAAACAACTACCAGTTGAAAACTCATGAACAGTAAGACTGTAAGATGTTTAGCTTGACTTTGTTTTTAAGATTGCTGTGACAAGCAATCAAAATCACTTATACCTGGCAATATGTCAGCTAAGGGCTATTGATTTCACAGACGATTCTACACCACCGGTTGTCTTAAGTATGCCTCTGCTTCTATGAAACTGAAAATTGCTTACAATCAAGCACTCATGATCAATTACACCACTATGAGTATACAACTGCACTATGCTAAAATTGCCTAGTGTGTCTTATGACTGGCTTAAAGAAAGGGACAATATATTTGAAAACTTGTTTTCTTTTCATGAAAATCTGACAAACTAACCCAATTCAGTCTGAAAAGAGCAAAATTTGGCATGATAAGTGATTCTAGGTGTTTTGGTTTATTACCCTTTTGCACCCAGAGCTGTCATGAGACGACAATCATTTGGAGAAGTAGACAAACAGCCACTTGTGACGTCATCATTTTCTACGGCAGCAGATGGTTTCTATAACCAACTAACAGGGGAGGATCAGTGCTTTTCATACGTGTGTCCATTTTGAATATCGACTAAATGCTGACAGAGCTACTGGAAAAACACATGTACAGCTATTGGTGCAAAATTCGTGGTAAAATAGGCCGTTACCCCCATAATTGATCAATGTCTCATTTCCAGGTTTTTTGAACGGTGAATACCAAACCTTTTCCAGCTGATAGAAAGGGAATAACAAGTAGAGGATAGCGAGAAGAGAAAGAGATAAAAAAAGGAAAGGAAAAGGAGGCAGGAGAAAAATCAAATGTATATCCGCAAAAAGAACAAAACAAGTCCAAATTTTGGCTTATGCACATGCGCTAAAGTGAAATATTGCTTATTTCAACATAGAAACTAGTGGAAAATTTAGCTGAAATGAAAAATATTGCTTTTCTAGCAAAACGTGGTGCAACCCAAGAAAAACGTTTAACGGTAAAAATTACGGGCTTTTCTGGAAAAAAGTAGGTGTGAAACTGTTAAATGATTAGCAATTTTTTTTCAATCCCGAGATTGAAGTATTAATTCATTCTCCTGTTTGGCAAAAAATGTATTTTTTTCACTCTTTAATGACAAACATTTTAACCATTTCAGTCTCAACAAGAAAATATTAATTGTCTTATCTGATTGACAGACACATGTTTGAATTCGTTTCAACCAAAGATTAAAATATTAATTATCCTCACCAATTACATGTACCAAACATGAATTTTTTTTCAGTCTTGAGTGATTGGCAAATGTGTATTTTACCTCTTTCAGTCCGCAAAGTAATGTTAAATCTCCTAACTGAATGGCAAACATTTAAACGACTCTTTTAGTTTCAATCTGAAATTATTAACAGTTATTTTAACTCTTCCAGACTGAAAGATATTAAATCCCTTCTAACTGATAACCAAACACTGTATATGAACTCTTTCAGTTTTGTGATTAAAATGTTTATTCTCCTTAAGCCAGTGGCAATTTAGGCATTTTTATTATGGACGTCATGTGTGTCCACTATTCTGACAACAGTTTTTGCCACCGGCCAGTTTTGATTGCTGCAACAGGCAATCTAGCCTGCGTGCAGACGTCTCCTATTTTCTTCCACCCATGGGTGGAAGGAAACAGGAGACGTCTGCACGCAGGCTACAGGCAATGGCATGTCAGATATATTGGCTATTAAATGTGTTGACAATTCTGCAAAAAATGCCACCAATCATCTATTGTGCTTTTGGCTTACAGTAAATGGTTGACATATTTGTTTTCAATTTTAATCCTTTCAGTCCTAACATTAAAATATAGATTTTGCTAAGTACGGGCAAATGCATTTTAACACTGTCAGTTCCAAGATTAAGATGGTTTAAATACTCTCCCAGAGCAGAAATACCAAGCCATTATTTTTTTATGGGGTCAACATGGTGATTGCAGAAAAAATAATTATTGCCCAGTGTGCCCACTACTGGGACAGAATTTACACCAACAGTTTTGATCTCCAATTTTGATTCTGCAAGAATTGCCACCAGTTATCTAGTGTGGCACTTCCTTAAAGGGCCTACATGTATGTATTGAAACACAAGTCTAGCTTATTTGAAAGCCCCTTTGTAGTGCATACTTTTCACTCATATCTCTTTTCATTCCAGAGTTACACTTGTGACATCATCTTGTGCACAGAACCTGTTGGATGTAAAATAATAACAAAATGGGGAATATCTCTGGAAGTATTGGTTCAAAGGTACTGAAACTAATGCCTAATGAAAAAGGCACATGACTGTTCATATTATGACAATAACCCTTTAAGCCCAAATATTAATATGCATATTCTCCTCAGTGTTCTTAAGGTGCTAGTTGGGAGAATTTGCACAAATATCAAGAAATTGCATATTCGGTGATCATTTCCTTTATTCTCATGACCTGTATGTTTCATCAAGTAAGGATATTGTAAGGAGAAAATAGATGCTTGTCACTATTGGGGCTTAAAGGGTTAATGTTATGATTATGATCAGAGTCTGTTGATGACTTTCACTCCTGTTGTCAAACTGTCAGTCAATGTCATCACAAACAGTCCTTGTCACGACTAACACTCACCTGCACGATCATACTTTACCGACTTATGATATGACTGTTCAGGTTCAAACATAAATTATGTACAGTATCTCTGGAATACTGGCTAAAAGGTTTAAGGGTACTGAAACTTTGCATGCCTATTGAACTTTGAAAAAGGTGCACAATTGTGCATACATGTGTATTGTGATGTTGTCATAGCAAGATTCTTGGCTCCAGATCTCTCTCATAGAGGAACTTTCCCACTTTTGTCCATTGCCAAACATTATGACATGTGGGTGGTTCAGCAGACCCAGTTCAATGGAGATATTGTTTGTCAGTCATATACTGTATTTTTTCGATTAAACGCTGCATGTCAAATAAATGCCGGTGTTCGAGGTACATGTACCGGTGCTTATTTGAGGTCAGGCATATTTTTTAACTGTTCCTTATCCTTCTCAATCTCATCAAAAATTCATTATAGTAATTTAAAATGGGTTCATGATCCACTACAGTACACTGTACTTCAGCTCAATTTATTTTGCTTATTTCAACTAAAGGAAGTTGGCGTAATGTACGCTACACACAAAAAAGCAGCCAATGTTCCCCCCTAATGTTTTGAATTATATGGACTACAGACGAAATTGGTGATATTTCATTCCTGTTTTACTTTTGTTGTGTAATGTTGTGCCGTACGTTTGGTGAACTTTAGGCATTCAAAGACCAAAAACTAAGTTTATCAAAATGATGAAAAATACCCCTTTTGATAAACGCTGGGACCCAAATAAATGTTGGGTTCAAATAAATGGGTCTGTAAGATGTAGTTTTAAATAAATGCCCCTGGCATTTAATCAAGAAAATAGGGTAAAACAATTTATTTTGGGTAATGGTATCAGAAATAGTCATGTTTCAAACTGGAGAAGGCCTGGGACTGAGAGTGTTGCCATGGCAACATCAAGGTCTACATTATTATGTTTCTTTCCTTGGATACAATGTGCATGCAATGTATCAGTTGCTTTACACTTGTAAACATTTCTGGAGATGTTCATTATTTTGTGAGTTTTCTGACCATCCAGTGTCCACAGTATGATGTCCCAAGTCTTTATGATTTGAATATGTCTGGAGTGAAAAAGATGTGATCACAATGTACATTGTAAGAGCCATCTTTCCTCACTTTGGAGGAGATTTCAAATAAGCTGCATAGGCATTTCAAATGTTTACCAAATATTATTTTTAGACCTTTCAGTCTCATTAGATTAAAATATTGATTTTCCTAACTAATTGGCAAAGTATTTTAACTCTGTCAGTCCCAAGGTTTAAATATTAACTCTCCTAACTGGTTTGCAGATGTGTGTAGTAACCCTTAATCATTCCCAAGATTAAAATGCTAATTCTCCTCACTCATTGACTAATACTTAATTAACCCCCCTGATAAGTCACAAGATTGAAATATCAATTCACCTTATTTTTATTCGTTTAGTTCCAAGATAAAAATACAAATTCTCCTTACTGATTGCCAAACATTTGTTTCATCTCTTTCAGTCCAAAGGTTAAAATTTTGTGTCTGCTTGCCAGCTGACATTTATTTCAACTGTTCCAGTCTCAAAGGTAAAACATTGTTTCCATACTGACATTGGCAAACATTTGTATCTGAGTGTCAACATTCAGATGCATGTAGTAATTCTCCTTACTGGTTGACAAACGTTCTTCTAGTGTTAAGATTAAAGTATTGTAGAATAACTTGGTTACTACGGACAGCAAAGGAACACTTTTGAGTGTCTATATTATCTGAGTGTCCGTATTAAGTGGACACTGTTATCGCTACAAAGACTAAGGGATGTGATTTATAAGCAACAGAGCAACTTTTTACGTCTCTAACTGGTGTTCTCTTCGAGAGATTACATGCATACATCTTTAGGTCAAACTGGAGAAGCCTTATGCTGTGTTGATTGCTCTGAATGTTGACTCATTCCAAATATGCATTGTGTAATGTATTCTGTATGCACACCTGTGGTAGACTGTATCTTTTTTGTTGTTTTTGTTTTTGTTTTGTTTTGTTTTTTTCTAAGACTTTCAGTAGTTCAGCCAAACAAATGTATACCATGCATGGATAACCAGTGTCCATAAACATAAAGTTAAATTTGTAAGGGAGCATCTCAACTGGGTCAGAGAAAAATATCTGGTCCTTACATGTATTATCCAATGTATGTATTAAGCAGGCTAATGTGAGAGAAAATATATGAGCTCTCCATATGTACAAAAAGAACTGTCTGTAGCAAGCAGGTATCCATACTAAATGGGGTTCTGCTTTAATTCTTCTAACAGATACACCTGTAGGCAGACATTTGTTAGTGTTGTTTTGTCCTTAAAGAAGTGTTAACTCACGTTAATAACTCAGATTCAAATTTATTTAAAACCTTTTCAGTGGTCTCAATATTAAAACTTTGTGCTTTCTTTTTAGTTCCCAGACTTTAATTATATTTATTCTCTTCGCTGATTGCCAAATATTAAGTTGAACGCTTTCCAACCCAAAGTTAATCCATAGATAAATTAATATTTAAAAAACCCTCACTAGTGGTGGAGTTGGGATGTTTGGGGGGTATAGTTTATGCATTAAATAAATATAAAATAAAAAGGTGTAGAAGTGGCCAGAAAAAAAAAAAACAAACAAACAAGCAAAAGATGTGGTAAGGAAATCTAAAAACAAATCCAAAGGCTTATAATGTTAGCCTTCCATGTTGCCAAAGTTGCATATAATCGTTGGTTGATTTGTATTAAGTTTTTATTCATAAGATTACTTGATATGCATGCATTACTTGAACTTACTTGGAAATGACTTTCTTGGGCTTACATTACAACATTACACATCTGTAAGTCTCAATATCTCATCAAATGCAATTTTTTTCTGACTTCAAGGTGTGTTTATTGCTGTGAACCAGAGCTCAGCAATGGTAAACAAAGTCAAGTACTTGGCTTGATATAAGCACCTACTTTTTAATCAGTATTTCTTCATTTAAATCAGTTTTCAAGGAATCAAACATCATGAAAAACCTAGTTGCCAGAATGGAAAATTGAACTGGACTTTCAGATGTTCTTGCAGATAAGCCGAAAAACCCTACCCCTCTGCCTTTTTGCAGTATTTACTGTTACCTTGTGCTATTTATTTAAGGAAATGCACTCTAAGGCCACTTGTAATTTCACTGCTTGTGTTTCAATTTCTTGGAGTACAAAATTATTGTAGGACCAGTGCATCATTGAAAGTAGCAATGGGTGTTTAATATTCATATTTTCCATTACCAGGTCTTCCGACTACCGGACTATTTACCCCCCCCCCCCCCCCCCTACGAGTCCGAATAATCGCGGCTCAACTGTAGTGTTTTGTGACACCTTACATCCGATTTCACTGCAGTGATGAGACCCAGGTCTTTGAGACATGATTTGATGGCCGTGATTCACCCGGTTATTATTATAGTGCAGTGCAAGACGTATATACATGTATGCTACCACCCTAAAAAGCATGCACAGGGGGCGAACGTAGCCTATGCAGCTAATTTTCGAGGGAAAAAAAAACCTAACTTCTACTAAAATGAATAATAATAATAATAATAATAATTATTATTATTATTATTATTATTATTATTATTATTATTATTATTATTACAAGTGGGACCGGTAAACAATATTATGATTATTAGTTAATTATTGGTGATACACCTCTCACTAAATTAGAACCTGTTTTATATATTTTAAATAAGCCCTTGTTGTAGGTCATAAACTTAAATATTGGGCGCAATTTTTGTTCACCTTGCCTAGGTGAATCAATTCATTCATCTATTTAACTACCAATCAGTCGATCAATCAACCACTCAACCACTTGGTTGATGAATCAGTCAATCAGCCAATTAAATATCAAAAATCAATCAATCAATCAATCAATCAATTAACCAATCCGTGACTCAAAGGGTTGCCAGTGAGAATAACAAATGGTGCAGTAATCATTAGTGATTTTATTCGATGTACAGATCATGACTCACTCTGTCACTACCCCAGACCTTGATGGAAGCAAATCTTGTGATTTCAATTTTGTTTTCGGTTTGATTATTAGCCTTTACACTGTATCTTATGCCACCAATAAGCAGTGTTACTGATTGACATAATCTAGTACCAAAGAAAAACATAAAGAAAAATCTCTGCCCAAATAATTTCAGAATAGTCTGAAACCTATCAGGCAATGAACTGACAAGAAGGGATCAGACTGTGGTGAATCAGTCATTGAGAATTGAAATAGTTTTCCCCTTAAAGTGAATTTAATCAAAAAGGTCTGAATCTTCATTCCAAGGATGAGGGGGGGGGGGGGTACTCCCAAATAAAAATTATGGGTGTGTTCATCAGACCTTTTGAAGCAAAGCCCTAACAGGGTCCAAGGTATTGATTTGTGGGCGTGGCTCCAAACTACCTTTACTTCTAAGAGGTACTCCAGGATTCATTCCATTCTCACACATCAACCACTAAGTAGTATTGAAGGAACATGTATGCAGAACCTCGTAAGAAGTTGTTTAATTCCTAATGAATTTCTGGTGTAGGTGCTTACAATCAAACTAATCAATGACATCAAAATATTTAGCAGAAAAAAGACAAAAAAATATACAACCTTATTTCCAAACTGCTCTTCAAATTTTCATTTGAATTGATAACGTTTGTCTGGGAATATAACTCAGAGTACACATTTCTTAACCAAAGCCTTATAATAAACTGTCATATTTTCCTGACATCCGGTTGATGGAATAAAAACCTGAAAAGGAAACAAAGCAGATTTTAATTATCTCAATTGCCAATAGTAAGCCCATAGCTTTTTGGAGGTTCAAAATCTTTCGGTGAAACCAAAGTAATATTTACAGATATGCTATCCTAACTGAGGAGCTCGCAAGGACTAAGTCACGCCACAGAACAAGCACAACTTGTCACCTGGATGGAATCGCCATGTCAAAGATCTTGTTCATAGTCCAGCAAATTCCCAATAACCCACGTTAGATATCTTAAAGTTCTAACATGTCTCCAAGGCTTTACAGACAAACCTCTATATTTGGTTTGGTTTTCTTTCTCTTCAGTCTCCTCTGGGAATCAATAGACAAAGGCATGTTGAAAAATTTGCAATGTTGTTCGTAAACGTATTGCTCATTACCCATAAAGATCTGTTTTAAGCTTTAGTACAGAGAGTAAAAGATCCATGGAAGTACATATCCTTTCGACTTGTAGCCCCCCTGGAAAGTTTTAAGGGTTAGAACTACATGCTGTCTGTTATTTCACCAGAACATGCATGTTACTGCTCAAGGACACCTTGAGACTTTGTATACAGCTATTTCAATTAAGGTTGTCACATCATTTCAAGCTTACGCAACAAGACCGAAGAGTAGTGTGGGTAGATGCAAATATGTCTTAGTTTAGTTGTCAGCAGTTGGTCAGGAACTTCAGATTTCTGAGTGCAAGTAATAAATGGGCATCATCCGATTATTGCCAACGACAATCCTGATTCGGCTTTTCATTTTCAATTGTTAGTACTTGTTATGATGTGCAAAAATTCATGTTTCATTTTCTTATGATGCTTTTTTTCCTACTTCAAATTTACATACCAACGCACGTGCTCCACGTGTACCCACATAATTTTAATTTGCCATTTTAACCAAAGGCAAAAAGATCAGTGAGCTTAAAAATTACTTTTAAATGAAAACTCTATCTGAAAATAATTCTTTCAGTTTTTTTTTAATTTTTATACTATTAAAACTCTTCCATATACTTTGCTATTGCACGGCAAGAAAGGTACTGCTGATTTTGGTGAACTTAGGCATAGAAATCCCATATTACCCTGAGGTCTTGTCGCAAAGGATTAAGCTGTCATCTGACAACATTAATTGAAATAGCTGTATGAATGCAATTTCATCTTTGGCAACGTACATACGTACGGACAGTCAATGTGCACACACCAGAGAAAATCGAGAGACTGCTCGTAGTCTATGAGAATGGTACCAACTTAGGGTGGTACAACTTCGATCATCTCCATACTAACGCTTGCTTCTGTTTACATGTAGGGGATATGAAACGTGAAGCCGGTATAAAATAATTATCATCTCGGGCTGGTTTGATTCATTACCATTGCTGAAATGATACGAATGACTCACAACGGTCTAAAATCCGACTGGGGAACCACGTAAACATGAATTGAGTTCAAACCGGTCTGAGATTTTTGTTTTGAGCATGCACACTAAATCAGTGGCATTGAAGCATTCCAAGGTGGTGGATAGAAGATAAACTGGATTTTTAGGGATGGTTGATCTCATGTTAACACTTCACACCAGTCTGAGTTTGCACTGCTTTGTTTTGGGTCTCTGAGGATGTTGTTAAACATCCTTGAGAGCTGCTTGACTTAAGTCTCGACTTTAGGGGGTGTTTTTAATTTACATGACACCAGTATGATTTTCATTCTGGTACAAGTTCATCCAGCTCCCCTCTTGTTTCTTTGTATCTGTTTACGTGATTACAGCACAATTTCTCATCACAATGTGAGCCATATTGTGTGAGTTACCCCAGTAGTGGTACCAAATCAAAATTCTCATTCTGGTATGCAAACCCATACCGGTATCACGTACATGTAAACATAGTATAACTGTTTGATTCATTCTGCAAGTTTTAACGATTTAGCCATCCACAATAAACCTGACATCACCGTAAAACATGGATTTCACAACTCAAGTGGGTATAAGGTTTTCATGGCCCACCTAAATGGAAGTTTTAATGGATGTCGTTGGACAATTTTATCCTTAGTTCAATTTTTATTTCCCTTTGAGAATAATAGGATTGCCAAATTTTCTTTGCCCATACAGGCTGTTTTAGTCATTCGGTCTTTAATGCGTTTACATGACTATACAAAACATATCACGGTCAAATTCCACACAGTAAAAGGTAGATGGTTTACAGTGTAAATATCTGGTATGTTGGAATGATTTTAACACTGTTTAATTGTGCCTAACTACACGTACCGGTATGTTTGACTGGGTTCAGAAACTGAATGGAATCAAACACAGCGGTATGCATATTTTTGGTGTTCGACTACCAAGCTCAAATTAACCAGATCACTGCGTTCAATCCAGTTTAATTTACTGAACAGTTAGGTTTCACAAGCTGGGATAATTAGATGACTGATTTTACCTTCAATGTAAGAAAAGACTGCATCACTGATCACTGCTGTCATATACATGCCTAGAACAGATAAAAAAGGATCAGTGAAAACAACAAATTCAGGGATAAAAATTGGCAGACAAATATCGTCTTCAATCAAATCACACTTTTCAGAGAGAGATATGCTGTAATGACACCTTCAAACTACTTCAAAGACCCTTTTGAGAGAGTTATTCACTAACAAAAGCGAAATTCTATCTTGGAAATCCGTCTGTTACGAGTTTCGTTAAAGGAGTAGTTTGTTTGCAGACAGAACGCAGGGTTGTCGGTAACAGCAACAAGCGGTTTTATTTCAAACCAAAGTAGTCTTTGCAGCTTACAGTACTTCAATGTCACAGAGACTCTTCTAACACGGCACACAGCCACTTCACTAAGTTCGGCACACAGCTCGGCACACAGCCACTTCACTAGGTTCGGCACACAGCTCACACAACAGCTTCTCAAAACTGTTTGAGTAGACTAACAACCGCTTACTTAATATATACATATCACAGCAAGTTCTAGAAACTTCTCCGAAATCTACTTCTAGTAACATCACATTATTACTTACTATTTAAAGAAATAACGTAATCATTTAAATGACTAACCACTTTATAACGTCCCAGAGAGTTCTATGGAATGTTCTGGAAGGTTCTGAGTAACACTAGACAATTTTCGTAACTCCGTCAAACCCTGCAAAAACGGAAAAAACTCACGGGCGTATTACGCTAGAATAAAAGATAAATCTGGCTCAAATTCCCCACCCTTCCAAGGCAACGTTCAAATTCCCCCTCCCCGGACACTATGTGCAGTCAAATGTCCGAGGTATGCCGGGGGGGGGGGGGATGTTGAAGCTTCAGTTTGACCGGTACATAACCTGTAATAAAAGTTATACCTTATTCGAAATTTAAATTTGTTTGTCATCAAAACATGCCAAAACTTGTTTAAAAGACAAGATTCTATAGTTACTTGATATAACGGACAGTCTATTATGTCAAGTAACTATAGAATCCTGTCTTTTACACAAAACTTTGGATTATAGTTTTGGCAGAATGTGTACGAGTAGATTTCATTGACAGTCTAAATATAATAAACGAACAAGTTGAAATGAAAAACACAAATAAAGAAACGTGTAAATAAAACTTTGCTTACGTTTTAGTTGTTGTTGCTTGACGTGTCTTGACTGTCCTGGGAGCTATTTACACAAATTAAATTTTGCAGATTAGTACCATATGTTCTGTCCTTTATATAGCGAAGCAAGGCTGGTGGGTGAGAAATGAAGAGACTTCAACGGAGCTCGGCAAAAGCACTCAAAATACTCCCACCTCCACAAAATCCGAACCAGTCCAGTCCCACTTGCATTATATTCCTAAAGTTTTCTCTTCGAAGTCAAAAGTTCACAATAAGTGGGCAAAACTCTCACCGTTTTCGCCACAAAAGCGGCCTTTTGTCTTTCATCTTATCCGCTCACCGATCGCTGCCGACACGGGTACGCGCCATCGTAACAAAATTGCTCCCAGCCCCGGGCATGCTTTGTTAATTTGACCCAGCGAAAACTGCTCCCGTGTGGGGGCCTAAAGAGTTTTGAGTTAGCTCCTAGTAGAACTGTTACGTAGCAACAATTTTTAGGGCATCACAAGAGAAGAAAATGAACACTACCAACTACGATAAAAGAGCACCACACGAAGCAATTTTTTTTTTCCTCGAAGCCGGCAAAAATTGTTTTCCCGCCGAGTTCGCGCCAAATTAGTAACCTTGATCTGTTTTGTGTGCTTCGTCCGTGCGCGGGGTTAAATTCTAAACTCTCTAGGCCCCCACACCGGAGCAGTTTTCGCTGGGTCAGATTAATGAAGCATCCCTTGGGCCAGGAGCAATTTTGTTGCGATGGCGCCTACCCGTGTCAGCAGCGATGGGCAAGCGGATAAGACGAAAGACAAGAGGCCGCTTTTGTGATGAAAACGGCGAGGGTTTTGCCCACTTATTGTGAACTTTTGACTCCGAAGAGAAAACCTTAGGAATATAATGCAAGCGGGACTGGACTGGTTCGGATTTTGTGGAGGTGGGAGTATTTTGAGTACTTTTGCCGAAATCCGTTGAGAAGTCTCTTCGTTTCTCACACGCCAGCCTTGCTTCGCTATATAAAGGACAGCACATACGGTACTAATCAGCGAAATTTAAAACTTGTCTAATAAATCACGAAATAGCTCCCAGGACAGTCAAGACACATCAAGCAACAACAAATATAACGTAAGCACTCTTTTATTTACACGTTTCTTTGTTTGTGTTTTCATTTCAACTTGTTCGTTTATTATATTTAGTATGTCATTGAAATCTTCTGGTACACATACTGCCAATTTGGGCTGCCTGTGTTTGAAATATTAATTTCAACAGTAACACTGTACAATGTAATTAAGGCTTATTGAAAACAAAAAAGGATACTTCGTTGCCCTTTTTACTCGACCAACAAATAACATATGATTTAAAGTCGAGTGAACAAAAACTACACCTGTCGACTGTTTACAACCAGAATGAAAATGGAATTATTTAAGCACTGGACCAATGATATATAAGAAACATCAAGCTCATGATCGATCGGAAAAGCTCTAAAAAAAAGCTGTTCACTTAACAGAAATACGTAAATTATACGCTCAACTAAGCGTATTTCACGACAAAAGTCATGCACTTACAAAAATTACACCTACCTGACATTGTAACCTGTTTGACTCGACAGTTGACCCAAACTTCTGAGCATTATGCAGCGAAAAATGAAGTGTTGTCCAAAGTGGAAATAACGACAAATACCTCCAAAACCGTCCTTCAACCATTTGTACGAGATTGCTTTGTAGCCGCGCCTAAAAAAGGCACCAATCTCTCTCAATAATCTGTGACATTGGTGCCCAGTACTCCGCGTGCGTGCAAATTCACATCCCTAACCTATATGAAAACGATATTTTTCAAAAAAACTATGAACGTAGTTGGAAAGAGCATAGTCTGAAACCAAATATGCTGATTAGTTTTTACATTTATATTAAAACCTCACAAAACAGGGGATTATAAAAAGTTTCAGGTTCATTTTTACTTCGTTTTTTTCATAAGTAAAAGTAATAACGGTCGTTTTTGAATAACTTAGAAATATTTCTGCAATATGACTGGGGGAAATTAAGGATTTATTGACCTTAATGCAGTTTTAAAGTGATTTGAAATATTCCGTGCGGTCAGGTCACGTGACCGATGACGTCACAACAATAAGGTTACCATGGACGTTACTTTCATGTGAAGTTCTATTAACCAGCCAAAGTTTGCTTCTCTCCGCCTTAGACTGCTATAGCGACAGACTCCTTACCAGTCCCCTGGGAAATGCTCCTGTACAGAGCCACCTTAACTTTCAAATGCCAGATGTAAACTGCCAATTTCCAAATTGCTCATTCCAATGACCACCAGGGTACGTTATCTGCTTTTGAATTGATAGAAGCCCGTTCTTGCAGTGAGCTAAAACATCTTTTATTGCCACAGTGACCTGACTGGTGACGTCATCACCGTAACATTGATATGAGGGATAACTTTCACGTAGGTGTAAATGCCACATGGTACAGCGTCCTCTTCGACCACAACTTAACTAAGTTATTTAGCATTGAAAAATTTTCGGGTGCAAAGCATTCTGGGAAGGTTCTTGTTATAATTATAATATTGTTTTTAATTATTATTAGTATTAGGCCGTTATGGTCAATGGTGTAGGACATGTACCCACAATGGTGAAGGACATGTACCCGTAAAATGGTAGTTCACGGAGAAAATACTTCCGAAATATATCTGATATAAATATAATAATGATTTCACTGTAGCGTACGCACCCGACGTTTTCAAGCATGACTCGCCAGCTGTGATTCGCCTGTCGGGATTCGCCCTTCATGTTTAACCGGCTTTCATTTGCCCATGGTCAGAAAGAGGTGAAGGAAGTTCACAGATCCTTTTCTGTATGGATATTTACATTTCAGGCAGTTAGTATTTGTGGTGTTGACTCATATGGAAAAACTCCCTTCACCATTGCCCGAACATGAACAAATCATGACAGCCGAATTGTGTGCATCAAATCGTGTTTCAAAATCCAGCAGCAAGTTGCATAAAACATAACGTTCGGCGTACCTTCTAACCCCAGATCAGACGTTCACTCCAGTTAAGTCACCATGATAACATCCGACGTTAGCAGTTACGCCCGGCGTTAGGTTTTCTGCAACTCACCCTAGTCTATACAGAGCACATTAAAATGGTGTCATTGATTCAATCTTTTATTAACCGACCTCATTTTGTCTCGTAAGGGCAACATGCAGGATTAATGCGATGACAGTGGTGAGGGTGATGACATTTGCATGGCACAAATTATACAGGAGTACAATTTAGCAGCCTCTTAAAAACAGGCAGTGTGAGAGATTGTTTACCCAACCAGTAAATATGCAGGTGCCCAAGAGAACACAAACTGGATTGAAGCCCTACACTTGCGAACAGTGTGGAAAGTCTTTTACCAGGAAACAAAATCTACAGGTGCATGAAAGAACACATACTGGACAGAAGCCATATACTTGCATGTATTGTGGGAAGTCGTTTACTCAACTGGGATCTCTGCAGGTACATGAAAAAAGACATACTGGACAGAAGCCATATACTTGTGAGCACTGTGGTAAGTCGTTTATTCAAGCAGGAGATCTGCATGTACATGAAAGAAGACATACTGGAGAAAAGCCGTATACTTGTGAGCAGTGTGGCAAGTGCTTTGCTAGACAAGACTCCCTGCGGGTGCATAAGAAAACACATACTGGAGAGAAGCCATATACTTGTAAGCAATGTGGGAAGTCGTTTGCTCAAGTGATAACACTGCAGGTACATGAAAGAACACATACTGGAGAGAAGCCTTTTGGTTGTACACGGTGTGACAGGTGTTTTACCCAATTGTCACATCTAAACGCTCATAAAAGAATCCATAATGGAGAGAAGCCTTACACATGCCAGCAGTGTGGCAAGAGTTTCATTCATGCACATCAGCTACGCATACATAACAGAACACATACAGGGGAGAAGCCTTATTCATGCAAGGAATGTGGGAAGTCGTTTACTCAAGCAGGAAGTCTGCTGAGGCATAAACAAACACATGCTGGAGAGAAGCCTTTTACATGCGAGGAATGTGGGAAGTGTTTTTCCCATTTGTCACTATTGAACACACATAAGAAAACTCATACTGGAAAGAGGCCTCACACTTGCCAGCAGTGTGGCAAATGCTTCATGTATGCACACCAGCTACACATACATAATAGAACACATACTGGTGAGAGGCCTTACACATGCAGAGAATGTGGGAAGTCCTTTGCTGAAGCAGGAGGTCTAATGAGACATAAAAGAACACATACTGGAGAGAAGCCCTTTACATGCAAGGAATGTGGTAAGTGCTTTGCCCTTTTTTCAACTTTGAAAGGACATGAAAAAACTCATAGTGGACAGAAGCCTTACACGTGCAAACAATGTGGCAAGAGTTTTATTCATGCACATCAGCTACGCATACATAACAGAACACATACAGGAGAGAAGCCTTATACATGCAAGCAGTGTGGCAAGTGTTTCGCCCAAAAGCCACATCTAAGCTCACATGAAAAAACTCATACTGGAGAGAAGACTTACACTTGTAAGCAGTGTGGCAAATGTTTTAGTCTTGCACACCAGCTACATTCACATAGCAAAACGCATACTGGTGAGAAGCCTTATGCTTGCAAGCAGTGTGGCAAGCGTTTTGCCCATTCATCATCTCTGCAGGTACATTTAAGAACTCATACTGGAGAAAAGCCTTACTCATGCAGGCTGTGTGGCAAGTGTTTTTCCCAAGCAACCCACCTTCTGAGCCATAAAAGATTACATTCAGGGGAGAAACCGTATTCTTGCAAGAAGTGTGGAAAATGTTTTGCCACAACAGGCTATTTGCAGAAACATAAAAGAATGCACACCGGAGAAAAAACTTACATATGCAAGGAGTGCGGAATAGGTTTTGCCCGAGCTTATTGTTTACAGAGGCATAAAAGAACGCACACGGGAGAAAAGCCATACATGTGCAAGGAGTGTGGCAAGTGTTTTGCCCGAGCTCATTGTTTACAGATGCATAAAAGAACACACACGGGTGAAAAGCCTTACATGTGCAAACAGTGTGGCAAATGTTTTTCTTTCCTATCAAATCTACATACGCATAAAAGAACACATACTGGAGAGAAGCCTCATACATGCCAGGAATGTGGCAAGTGTTTTACACAAGCAGGATATCTTTTGACACATAGAAGAACACATACAGGAGAGAAGCCTTATACGTGCAAGCAGTGTGGAAAGTGTTTTACCCAGTCATCACATCTTCGAACACATGAAAGACTTCACACAAGAATGAAAGACTGTGCACGCCAGGGATGTGGCAAGAGTGTTAGCGAGGAAGCATCTCCTGGTACAAAGCAAAAGCAAACAAACACAGCATGTAATGCTTGTTCACGTGTCTTTTGTGGAGAGTCTCAAGCAAGCACTTTTGAGACAATGGAGAAAACAATTAATTCTCATAATGGTGATAATTGTGAACTAGTGTCGTCTTCAGGGGATCACGAGTTAAGCCAGGCCGAAACACACACATGCTGGATCTGTCAAGAGGAATGTGATAACGAGGTCAAACTTCTTGAACATTATGAGAGTCATAT